>WOAB01000170.1:4200000-4657191 GCA_027886185.1 Rheum nobile
GATGTATTTTGTCGTATTTGGAATTATGTTGTAATTCCGAGACTTTGGTTTAAATGAAAGTTATGATATTTTGTATAGTTGTTGTTTGATGATTTATATCAACTGATAAAGCCTTGGGTGACATCGGACAGAACGTCTGAGGTCACTGGCGGTAATGCCTTTCCAAGGGAATATTTGGGGGTGTTACATATACTATGTATAATTAATCTTAAGTTCTTTACCGATCGTATTGTTCAAATATTGGTTACCCTAGGGTTTCTAGAATATGGGATTTAGGGTATTCCGGAATTCCAAAACAAGACAAAAATGGTATGAACTCCCTAAGTACTACAAGTATGATAGGGTATGAGAATAACATGGTTTTGAAAACCCTAAATTCGAATCCTTACTTATCATAAGGTTTCTAGGGTATGGGATTTAGGGTATTCCAAAACCCCAAAACAAGAAAAAAAATGGTATAAACTCTCTATGTGCTACAAGCATGATAGGGTATGAAAATAACATGGTTTTGAAAACCCTAAATCTGAAACCCTGCTTACCCTAGGGTTTCTAGGTTATGTGATTTACGGTATCTCGAAACCCTAAAACAAGACAAAAATGGTATAAACTCCCTATGTGCTACAAGCATGATACGGTATGAAAATAACATGGTTTTGAAATCCTAAATCTAAAACCCTACTTACCTTAGGGTTTTCTAGGTATGGGATTTAGGGTATCTCGAAACAAGACAAAAAATGGCATGAACTCCCTATGTGCTACAATAATGATAGGGTATAAAAATAACATGGCTTTGATACCCTAATTTTGAAACCCTACTTACCCTACGGTTTATAGGGTATGGAATTTATGGTGTCCCGTGACCCCAAAAAATACAAAAAAGGTATCTCCCTATGTGCTACAAGCATGATAGGGTATGAAAATAATATTGTTTTGAAAGTCTTAAATCTGAAATCTTGCTTACCTTGTGGTTTCTAGGGTATGAGATTTAGGGTATTCCGAAATCCTAAAACAAGACGAAAAATGGTATCAAATCCATATGTGCTACAAGCATGATAGGGTATGAAAATAAAATCATTTCTGAAACCCTACTTACCCTAGGGTTTTCTATGGTATGGCATTTAGGGTATTCCGAGACCCCAAAACAATACAAAAAGTGGTATGAACTCCCTATGTGGTACAAGCATGATAGGGTATAAAAATAACATCATTTTGAAAACCCTAAATCTGAAAGCCTACTTACCCTAGGGTTTTCTAGGGTATGGGATTTAGGGTCCGAAATTTGAATAATACGATCGATAATGAACTTAAGATTATATTATATATAGTATAACCAATATTTGAATAATAAGATAATGGAGTTATAATTACACAATACTTAGTATAAACGATATTCAAACAATACAATAATGAAGTTGTGATTACATTATACTTAGTGTAACCGATATTCGAACAATACGATAATGAAGTTTGATTACATTATACTTAGTATAACCGAAATTTGGATAATACGAAGTTAATATTACATTATACTTAACTCATTATTTTCATAGTCTATAATCTTGAAACTCATATAGCGTCCATAATCTGTCTTGTCTTGTTTTTGGAGTTTCAAATACTTTTAATCTCATATCTTGAATATATAGACATTTTTATAAAAAAAATTAATATGAAATAATTTATAAGTTTAAAAAATATTAAACTTTTAATTTATTTTTTATTAATATGCGTGGGCGTGACTTTTGAAAAAAAAAAAATTATAGTAAAACAATCACGGTCACGCAATGCGTGACCTTGACCCTTTTGTGATTTTTTGTTTTGTAAAATTGGATATCCAATCAAATGTCCTACATACGCTTTGCGTGACCGTGACCTAATCTCGTCCACGCTTTGCATATGCGTGACATTTTTTAGCGTAATTAGCAAAAAAATTGAGCGGCCTCTAGCATCACCCTACTTAGGGCGCGTTTGATTCTCATTTCTTTGGAATCAGGAATGGGAATGAGAATGACTGATTTCCAAAATTATGTTTGGTAAAGATAAGAATGAAATGGATTTCATTCCATGGAATGGATGATTTCAAGCTTCATGAAGCATTTGATTCCATCAAAAATATTGAGGTATCATCCATTCCAACTAGACATATAAAATCTAACCGACCCAAAACACAACTCGAACTCGTACCCGAACTTGACCGACCCCTTATTTCATATATATTATATCATTTATATTATATTAAATAATTAAGTATTTTATTAAACAATTAAGTAATATTATTTTTTATTAAATAATTAATAATATTAATTATTTTATTAAATAATAATAATTGTTTTATTAGATAATAATAATTATTTTACTAAATAATATTAATTAAGTAATAATAATTATTTTATTAAACAATTAAATAATATTATTTATTTTTAATCAATAATTAAATAATATTCATTATTATAATAAATAATTAAATAATATTAATTATTTTATTAAACAATTAAATAATATTAATGTTTTATTAAACAATTAAATAATATTAATTTTTTATTAAATAATTATATAATATTAGTTAATTTATTAAATTATGAAATAATATTAATTATTTTCATTGAATTATATTAATTATTTTTATAAAATAATTAAACAATATTAATTATTTTATTATATAAAAATATATGTTCAAAAATAACTCATTCCGACAACATATCAAACGACAAACTACAAGAATAATACTTCCGATTCCGATTCAATCCGATTTCTGGATCATACCAAACGAGCCCTTATAATGCATTTCGCTCTTACCTCTCCCGGGTTAGTTTACCGTGACCCTGGACCATGCAATTTCCCAAACCCCGTGAGAATGTCCAATTCAAATACAAATTTACACGAGTGTACAAAAAGTCATCAACATTAATTGTTATTAGTGGTAACGAATGTGAGTAACATCTTTAATGCTAATAATGCAAATTTAGCTATTTTCCTCACAACTTCCGAAGTGAACTAGAAATCGAAGCCCGTGCGAATATGTAGTGTCACGATATACAAAATAAGTTTGTAATACATGAATCGTTGTTCTGTTTTTTTATGTTAGACATATATTATTTGATATTTATTTAAATGTAAGTATGTTAGGTATAAAATATTATGATTGTACATAAAAAGCGGGTTATTTTACTTTTTATAATTTTGGTTAGAAGTATAATTTTAATTTTGAATTAAAGTGGAAGTTTGTTTTTGTAGGGATGTGTTTATATTTTGATTAAAGTTTTTGTAAATATTTTAGAAATCTTCTATATCTAATATAAAGTTTGTATTTTTGTGCATTAAGTGTGTTCATTCAATATCATACATTTTTGAAAGTATTAAATCGGCTCTGACTCTAGCGGGTGGAGCAACCATGAATGTTTCCCTATCGAGCTTTATGATCTTCTACGATCTATTGAATAAAAAATCTACGGAGGAAATGATACGAACCTTAAAAAGATAATAGTTGACGGAAAAGACATGAGATATAGATATCAAAGAAGAACTACCAAAAGGAGAAAAAATCTATACCGGATTATTTTTAAAATGAAATTAAAAATAATAACATTATCTAAATTGTGTTCTAGTTTTTTGTTCTTTGTTTTGAGAAAGTAAGGAATTCAAAATTTTATTGCTTTTTATTTTGAAAAATTGAGGAGTTCACAAATGTATTTCTTAAGAAAAAATATTTTCAGCGTTTTAAAAGTTGTGTAAAAGTAAAATTTACTACACATTTTTCTTAATTGTATTACATATATTTTTCTATTGATAAATACATTTTATCCAAGCAACTTTTGATAAGAAAATACATATTTCTATAAAAATCTTTATAAATAGTCACATCAAACAAATCCTTCTAATCTAACCTATTATATTGTTATTATCATGATATAGAGAACTTGATAATATTTGTTGATTTGTCGTTAAAGGGTTCAGTTTGAATAGAATTGAAAAAAAATAAGAGAGGTAGAGTTGAATAAATCTTGAATTCTTGATTGTTAAATACGAATTTTTTAATCATAATTATCTTTCTTATATATCTATTTATATTTTTTAACTTTTATCGACATATAACTTTTTTGCTATATAGTTTTTGAATTATACCAAAGAGTTTCCTTAAAAAATACCATAATATGACCAATAATGTTTAAACTTCATAGTTGAATTTTTACATCAATATAACATTGAGGATTCAATCAATCGTTTAAAAATTTATGGATATTTTTTGTATTTTTTTATAGGACACTCATTGTTTAGTTTAAAACATTTTATAGAATGAGGGCATGTTTTATGATAAAGAAATTTAAAATTTATTTTTTAATTTGATAAGTATTTTGAAAATCCTTACAAAACAACTTTGCTAAACAAATGTGGCTTTTGCCATTGTTTTGTCCTACTTATCTACTTAAAAACTAACATTAAATGACAAAAAAGTTAACTTTTAAGTAGATATAGATGTGTTTCCTGGAAAATTCTGATTGTACCAATTAAGGGTTTGTTTGATAAAGCCCTTTATAATGGCTTTACCAATTATAAATGAATTTATCTAAAATAAATGATAGTGATGCTTTGGAATTTGTATAATTTATACTTTGCAATTTACTATAAAGATGGGCTTATAACTTTATTTTACCAAACAATATTATATCAAAAAAGTTTTTAACCATAAAAACACTCTTATAAATGAGTACAACAAACAAACTCTAACTTGAATTGGTTTGAAAATTCGTGCCTGTGTCAACTTGGCGAGGGCCATTAATAATTGAAAGAAACATGTCCCTTATCTTTTGCCTTGGTTTGATATCAACACTTTGACATTTCCTACTCCCACATGAGAATGTCATTACGTGGATATTCGATCTATCTTGTGGAATTTCTGGTTGAGAAGCTTTACTGTAAGTGAGAAAGTGCTAAGTGGAAGCTTACTGAGTCAACTAACTTAATTGTGCAGTTGTGCCCCCATTAAATTGAGGTTGAAACTTGATACAATTAATTAACTTCCTAAATGGCGACTTAGCGAGTCCGGGTCCAGATGAAGTGCAATGTACGTCTACATATTTGACTAGTAGTATAAGTTTGAACACAATGTAGACTATTCAGCTTCAAGTATGAAACATAATTATTAGCGGTTGAATGTGGTTATTTATGAAAATCCGTGGGGCCGATAGATTGGAGGCTTATAAACACGAGCGCATATGCATGGATAAACCCGGCCTATCAGCAATAGAAAGAGGAGCCACCAACCTTGTATACTAAATATTGATATTCACTCATTTCCGAAATGGGATGTACTTGTATTCTAACAGTATTGTGTTGGAAAAGAAGCACAGAATTACACAGAAACGTGCCCAGAAACAAAGAACAAACACAGAGAAATGACAGAGAAGAGTTTTCCAGAACTGCACTATGTTCTGATTTTCATTACTTAATAACTGAATCAATAGTCCACGAATTTAAACAATCTAAGCACTACTAACTTCCCACTAATCACGTCTACAATAATGCCTAAGATAACTTTCTCAGACGACCCCACTAACTAGCCTAACAACCTCCTTAAACATAGCTAGTTAAAACTGAAACAGAAATAATAACATGAAAAATAAACTAAGTGTGGAATCACATTTTAACATATTGCACTAAGATTGTTAGTTTGAACTATCTTTTATAAAGAGAAGTACTTGGTTCGTTGATGTGGACATGTTTCTTTTTTTAATCCACCTTTGTTTTTTGAAACGGGGAAGAGCAAAAAGTGGGGTTAATTAGTTAAGGCAGTTTCCAAGAAAATCCTACTGTATTTGGATAATACTAAATTAATATTACATTATACTTAACTCATTATTTTCATAGTCTATAATCTTGAAACTCATATAGCGTCCATAACATGTCTTGTCTTGTTTTTGGAGTTTCAAATACTTTTAATCTCATATCTTGAATATATAGACATTTTTATAAAAAAATTAATATAAAATAATTTATAAGTTTAAAAAATATTAAACTTTTAATTTATTTTTTATTAATATGCGTGGGCGTGACTTTTGAAAAAAAAAAAATTATAGTAAAACAATCACGGTCACGCAATGCGTGACCTTGACCCTTTTGTGATTTTTTGTTTTGTAAAATTGGATATCCAATCAAATGTCCTGCATACGCTTTGCGTGACCGTGACCTAATCGCGTCCACGCTTTGCATATGCGTGACATTTTTTAGCGTAATTAGCAAAAAAATTGAGCGGCCTCTAGCATCACCCTACTTAGGACGCGTTTGATTATCATTTCTTTGGAATCAGGAATGGGAATGAGAATGACTGATTTCCAAAATTATGTTTGGTAAAAGATAAGAATGAAATGGATTTCATTCCATGGAATGGATGATTTCAAGCTTCATGAAGCATTTGATTCCATCAAAAATATTGAGGTATCATCCATTCCAACTAGACATATAAAATCCGACCGACCCAAAACACAACTCGAACTCGTACCCGAGCTTGACCGACCCCTTATTTCATATATATTATATCATTTATATTATATTAAATAATTAAGTATTTTATTAAACAATTAAGTAATATTATTTTTTATTAAATAATTAATTATTTTAATTATTTTATTAAATAATACTAATTGTTTTATTAGATAATAATAATTATTTTACTAAATAATATTAATTAAGTAATAATAATTATTTTATTAAACAATTAAATAATATTATTTATTTTTAATCAATAATTAAATAATATTTATTATTATAATAAATAATTAAATAATATTAATTATTTTATTAAACAATTAAATAATATTAATGTTTTATTAAACAATTAAATAATATTAATTTTTTATTAAATAATTATATAATATTAGTTAATTTATTAAATTATGAAATAATATTAATTATTTTAATTGAATTATATTAATTATTTTTATAAAATAATTAAACAATATTAATTATTTTATTAAATAAAAAATATGTTCAAAAATAACTCATTCCGACAACATATCAAACGACAAGCTACAAGAATAATGCTTCCGATTCTGATTCAACCCGATTTCTGGATCATACCAAACGAGCCCTTATAATGCATTTCGCTCTTACCTCTCCCGGGTTAGTTTACCGTGACCCTGAACCATGCAATTTCCCAAACCCCATGAGAATGTCCAATTCAAATACAAATTTACACGAGAGTACAAAAAGTCATCAACATTAATTGTGATTAGTGGTAACGAATGTGAGTAACATCTTTAATGCTAATAATGCAAATTTAGCTATTTTCCTCACAACTTTCGAAGTGAACTAGAAATCGAAGCCCGTGCGAATATGTAATGTCACGATATACAAAATAAGTTTGTAATACATGAATCGTTGTTCTGTTTTTTTATGTTAGACATATATTATTTGATATTTATTTAAATGTAAGTATGTTAGGTATAAAATTTTATGATTGTACATAAGAAGCGGGTTATTTTATTTTTTATAATTTTGGTTAAAAGTATAATTTTAATTTTGAATTAAAGTGGAAGTTTGTTTTTGTAGGGATGTGTTTATATTTTGATGAAAGTTTTTGTAAATATTTTAGAAATCTTCTATATCTAATATAAAGTTTGTATTTTTGTGCATTAAGTGTGTTCATTCAATATCATACATTTTTTAAAGTATTAAATCGGCTCTGGCTCTAGCGGGTGGAGCAACCATGAATGTTTATCTATCGAGCTTTCTGATCTTCTACGATCTATTGAACAAAAAATCTACGGAGGAAATGATACGAACCCTAAAAAGATAACAGTTGACGGAAAAGACATGGGATATAGATATCAAAGAAGAACTACCAAAAGGAGAAAAAATCTATACCGGATTATTTTTAAAATGAAATTAAAAATAATAACATTATCTAAATTGTGTTCTAGTTTTTTGTTCTTTGTTTTGAGAAAGTAAGGAATTCAAAATTTTATTGCTTTTTATTTTGAAAAATTGAGGAGTTCACAAAGGTATTTCTTAAGAAAAAATATTTTCAGCGTTTTAAAAGTTGTGTAAAAGTAAAATTTACTACACATTTTTCTTAATTGTATTACATATATTTTTCTATTGATAAATACATTTTATCCAAGCAACTTTTGATAAGAAAATACATATTTCTATAAAAATCTTTATAAATAGTCACATCAAACAAATCCTTCTAATCTAACCTATTAGATTGTTATTATCACGATATAGAGAACTTGATAATATTTGTTGATTTGTCGTTATAGGGTTCAGTTTGAATAGAATTGAAAAAAATAAGAGAGGTAGAGTTGAATAAATCTTGAATTCTTGATTGTTAAATATGAATTTTTTAATCATAATTATCTTTTTTATATATCTATTTATATTTTTTAACTTTTATCGACATATAATTTTTTTGCTATATAGTTTTTGAATTATACCAAAGAGTTTCCTTAAAAAATACCATAATATGACCAATAATGTTTAAACTTCATAGTTGAATTTTTACATCAATATAACATTGAGGATTCAATCGATCGTTTAAAATTTTATGGACATTTTTTGTATTTTTTTATAGGGCACTCATTATTTAGTTTAAAACATTTTATAGAGTGAGGGCATGTTTTATGATAAAGAAATTTAAAATTTATTTTTTAATTTGATAAGTATTTTAAAAATCCTTACAAAACAACTTTGCTAAACAAATGTGACTTTTGTCATTGTTTTGTCCTACTTATCTACTTTTGACCATCATATTAATTAAATTGAGGTTGAAACTTGATACAATTAATTAACTTCCTAGATGGCGACTTAGCGAGTCCGGGTCCAGATGAAGTGCAATGTACGTCTACATGTTTGACTAGTAGTATAAGTTTGAACACAATGTAGACTATTCAGCTTCAAGTATGAAACATAATTATTAGCGGTTGAATGTGGTTATTTATGAAAATCCGTGGGGCCGATAGATTGGAGGCTTATAAACACGAGCGCATATGCATGGATAAACCCAGCCTATCAACAATAGAAAGAGGAGCCACCAACCTTGTATACTAAATATTGATATTCACTTATTTCCGAAATGGAATGTACTTGTATTCTAACAGTATTGCACTAAGATTGTTAGTTTGAACCAGGGGCGGATCCAGTTCAGGCCCAGGGGGGGTTATAGCCCTCCCTGAAAAAAAAAAGAAAAAAAAAACTTTTTTTTTTCAAAAAAATATATTTTTTTAAAGCATTTTTTACCCTTATTGAATCTGAAAATGTAATTTCAGTTAGCCTTAATAAATTTAAGCTATAAAAATTAAATTATCTTAAATTTTCCCCCTTATCTCATCTGAAAATGCAATTTCAGTCAATTTTAACAGATTTAAGTCAAAAAAATAAAATTACTTAAGTTTTTTTCCCCTCATCTCACGTGAAAATTACCTTAAGCTTCGTAAAAAAATTAAAATTAATTTTTGCAAAATAGAATTTAAGTCATTTTGGAGTTAAGTCATAAAAAAAAAAATTCGCACAGGATTTAGCCCCCTGGAGTCGAGTTCTGGCTACGCCACTGGTTTGAACTATCTTTTATAAAGAGAAGTACTTGGTTCGTTGATGTGGACATGTTTCTTTTTGTAATCCACCTTTGTTTTTTGAAACGGGGAAGAGCAAAAAGTGGGGTTAATTAGTTAAGGCAGTTTCCAAGAAAATCCTACTGTATTTTGAAGAGTAGTATAGCTGCATATGGAAATAAATATGTATTCCCAGACAAGCTCTTGAAACATAAGAAAAAATAATCAAAAGTTTATTTGGGGAGAGGTATGAGTATGATGAGGTCAGTACAACTCCAAATGTGGGTGCTATTGATCATAATACTCGTACTAGCAGCTGTGGAAGTAGTGGTGGTTGTTGAGGCTGCAGATGCCGCACCGATCGCGAGGCGCGGCTGTAACGACACTTGCGGAGGTGTGAGCATCCCCTTCCCATTCGGAATGGGCGAGGAGGGCTGCTTCTCCGACAAGTGGTTCGAGATCGAGTGCAAATCCAACAAACCCCAATTCAGCAGCTTTGAGGTCATGGAGGTATTTGTAGACTCTGACATTTATGGTTCATCACGTATCATAGTGGGGATACCTCCCCTAAACGTGTGTGTTGCAGAAACATCTCAACAACAGGAGAGCACTAGTATTGACTTGACGGGAAGCCCTTACAGCTTCTCAAGAGCAAATAATGTTTTCACCGTGGAGGGCTGTTCAGGCAACGCGGTCTTGCGTGATCAACACAAGAACATCGTAGCAGGGTGTGGCACAGTTTGCCAAAGCAACAACACTGCAGTACTACCCAACGACAGTTGCTATGGGCTTGGGTGCTGCCAAACACTGCTGCCTTCTTCAAATGATGAACTTTCCTATGCCTATCTCCAGGATTCTTCAAGTGGTGGAAGTCAAGATTGCGTTGTGGCCACTCCAATTTTCACTAACTTTGCTAATCAATATGCTGGAAAACTATCAAGTTCGGATCCGTTTTATTCCTCTGTCCCGGTACTACTGTCTTGGAATTTGACAAGTAGAGTTCAGTCTGATAACGATTCTCATGCTTCTTGTTCAAATGGTGATGGCGCATGCTGTTATTGCAATCCCGGCTATTACGGGAATCCTTATGTCTCCAACGGATGCCAAGGTACAACTCTGATCTTCTAGGGCCATATATGATGAAATTCAATCAGTTTCATCTGATTTCACTCTCTAACTTCAACTATTTTGTTGGATGATAGAAAGTATGATTTCTTTTCTCTTAATTACTCAGTTCCTGAAGAATGTAAGCATTGCCGAGGATACTGTTCCCAAAGATGGGATTATAGGGGCAGACCTATCCCCAACTCATATTATTGTGAAAAGAAGCCACTCAACTTGGCAACCATCCTTGGTGAGAACTATTTCATCATTTTTTAAGTAAAAAGCCTCCAAAAAAGCATTTGTTTCTACTAAATGCTCTTATAATTCCTCTACTCTAGATAAAATAAAAAACCTACCTCAACTTTCATTGTGGGTTTTGAATCATGAACTAAAAGTTGGCTCTTAACACAGGTCTTAGCATCAGTTTTGGCGTTGTACTATTGGTGATTGGCCTTTACGGGCTATATCGTTTCGTCAAGTGGAGAAGGGAGATTAGGCGCAGGGCTAAATTCTTCAAACGTAATGGTGGTTTGTTGTTGCATCAACAATTGTCATCGAATGAAGGTATTGTAGATGGAACAAAGATATTCAGCATAGGTGAACTGGACAAGGCCACAGACCACTTCAATGAAAACCGGATACTTGGTCAAGGTGGCCAAGGGACCGTCTATAAAGGTATGTTGGTTGATGGGAGAATTGTTGCAATTAAGAAGGCCAAGCTTTTGGATGAAAGCCAATTGGAGCAATTTATCAACGAGGTGGTCATTTTGTCCCAAGTAAACCACAGAAATGTGGTCAAGATGTTAGGATGTTGTCTAGAGACAGAAGTCCCTCTTCTTGTTTACGAGTTCGTTCCCAATGGAACCCTTTTCCAACACATCCATGACCCGGGTGAAGATTTTGCCATTAGTTGGGAGAAGCGTTTAAAGATTGCTCTAGACTCGGCAGGTGCTATTGCGTATCTACATTCATCATCATCCATTCCTATCTACCACAGGGATATCAAGTCTTCAAACATATTGCTCGATGAACGACATAGAGCAAAGGTTTCCGACTTCGGATCCTCCAAAACCATAGCCATTGATCAAACTCACTTGACCACTCTTGTCCAAGGAACAATGGGGTATCTTGACCCGGAGTACTTCCAATCCTATCAGTTTACAGACAAGAGTGATGTTTATAGCTTTGGGGTTGTCCTCTTGGAGCTTTTGACCAGCAAGAAGCCAATCTACAGGGATGCGAGTACAATGGAGCAGAAGAACTTGGTGACGGAGTTCTCGTCTCTCATGGAAGATTCTGGATGGTGCAGCATGTTGGACCCTGAGATTGTGAGGGAGGCGAAGGAGGAGGAGTTGACGGCGGTTGTTGAGCTGGCGAAACGTTGCATAAATTGGAGCGGGAAATTGAGGCCGACGATGAAAGAAGTGGCGATGACACTGGAGATGGTCATCAAATCCCCTGATCAAGTGTCTACTCTGTTCCAACAACAGGAAGCCTTCGGAGCCGTAGCTGCTGGAGCAAGTCATGCAGAGTTCATGTCGAACCCACTTCCTGTAAGTCCTCTTTACATTGATGTCAAGCCTCATCTCCATGACACCATATGATTACGTCACAAATCCAAGTTCATCAGTGGTGGACGTACGTTGGTACTAGTACAAGGGGAAGTGTCATGAAAAACCAGGTTTCTGTAACAATATTAAGTAAGCTGAAATATTGTATTGTATTATAAATGTTTATGAAATGCTAGTGGTTTTATTGTGTATTTAGGTTATTTTAAATTGTGGTTGTGTAGGAGCATATATGCCAAGTGCAGTGCTGTTGTTGTGAAATTAAGTGTGATTAAGGGGAATTTGAGTTCTAGTTTTCTTTATAGAAAAAAGTTTGACAATCACTTTGTACTTGATTTCCTTATCTTTTCAGCTGTAAATTAAACACTAGAATAGCCAGTTAAATTTAAGTGTTTATCATCGTTAAAACAAGAGAAATAGAAAAAGGAAACTCTATGGAAACTGACGTTCCAAAGAGTTCTATTCCAACAAGAACCTTCTATATAAGTTCGTTGATTTTTAATAAACTAGTTAGCAAATATTAACATGTTAATTAAAAATGTGCAACTCCCCAACAAAATATACGCCATGTCCATGTCAAATTATTCATCCTAAAAATAACATTAAGAATTACACCATCAATACAGCTTAAAATTACTCTTTCGATTTTCAAAAATCACCATTCAATTATTAATGACTTCCAAAAACCACTCTTCAATTCGGGGGTTGTATAGGTTACTGTTGAAATTTTTTTGTGATTTTATGAACAGAATTTTGAGCAAATCGCCCTGGTTTCCTTTTACTGACTAGGTTCAATGTCCCGTACTCGCAGGGGGGAATGAAATCCAAAAATTATAGTATCCCTTATTGTAGGGAAAAATATCAATAGCAAATTTACAATAGTAGGATCCTCAACGTGATCAATGGTTGTATCAAAGAAAATTTTCAATGTAATTAATTACACTTCAATTATGTTTCAATGCTTCCCAAGTGAACATATCTATGTTTTTTCAACATCAACTCCATGTCTAGTGTTGTCGTTAGGAGTGGGAGAAAAAAGCACAGGATGTGTGTCAGCTGTTCTAACAAGTGATGTTCGGGATAGAATGGATGAACTAATAATATCTAATGTTCAGCTACAAATGCATCCAATAAACTCTGGTGAAAATGAAGGCCGATCTAGAGTGGCTTTCTTATAGCGCCAAAATTAGGTATCTAAAAAAAAATAGAGATCGCAAAGAAGAAAGTGAAGAATGCATTACAACTCATCTGACATATCAACTGTAACAAATTTTCAAGAACTAATTGTGAACATGATGATGCAAAACCCAATATCAACCCACTTGAAGATTAAAAGGGTGTAGTAATCATGAAGGGGCTCATGTTTGCTTCTCACGCTCCTTAGTACGCTTGAGAAGATATCAGTGAAACACTTTGCTATCAAACAAAAGGTAACCAAATAAGCAGACTTTATTGAAACATTTTCCATAATTAACAACACGACCATATCTGAAAGAGGATAACCCTTTTAAACATCAATCTAGAAGAATCAAAACAAGTTACTCTGTTTTAAAAAACATTGTCATTCAAGAAAAAGATTGTTGCAAGTGCTAATAATTAGGAGAAGGGAGAAATTGCTCACTAGTGTGAAGATTTCCTCAATGAACTGGTCTCTAGCAAAAGAATTGTTGATGACGGTGACTCTGAGACCGATGCCACCCTATCGAGACTGAAAAATAAATACAAATTTAGGATTTATACATAAATCCCATAAAAGTCCACGCAACCAATCAACATCAAAGCAAAGCCACATCACGAATACAAGAGTTCACATTAAAACGAAAAATATACATGAATCCTACAGAAGTTCATCAACCCACATTTTGGACTAAATCCACAAAGCAACTACAGAAGAGCAAGCATACTGAATCAATACTGAGTTGATGGAAAACTAAATGCATTTATTGTCACTTTTAACGGCCGACAAGCAAGGAATTCATCAACCCACATTCATATGTCCAGCTTATGTAACATTCTACAACCTTAATAATCATAATATCATCATTTTGGACTCTGACCAAATGCTGCTAGATACTTCGTTATATAGTTTGAACGTTTGGACGATCTACACCAAAACATAATGAACACAAAGCCAAATAGAGTGATTATGGGCCTTGTAGACTGTAGTGCAGTACTGTTTTGAGCTTATGCTTCTGTGGTCCAAAGAAAATTATAAACTGCAGAATAGAATTGACATGGGAATATAGCAAGGATGACAACAACCAAATCCTCGTACCTATTCTAAAACAATTGGCAAGAACCAAATCCTCGTAATTATTTCTTAACTTTGCCTGCTAGTTTTGTATGGACTACAAAAAGGGGACCAGGTATATCAATATCTAGGTTTACATATTTTTAGTTGACTGCTCCGTGGATGACAACAACAAGAATGTCCTTCAATGGAGTGATCTTGCGGTTATTACTTGTATCCAGAAAAGAAGAAAGTAAAGCCTTCTGTTCATCCATGAAATCCTTGTTCTTCTCAAACATTCTTTTACTTGAATCTTCCCTGAACCTAGGAACGAGGGAGGGATTGTCAGTTGATAAAACACAAAAATAAGAAACCAATCCAAGGATAGAAATCCAAGAGTTTTACATGAATCTAATGGCATATAGGAAGTGCAAACTCTTTTACCTATAATCAATTGTTGTCTGTAGGAAAAAAAAATCCAATTTAACTTCTAGAAACGACATAGTAGGTCACCACATATATGATATATCCTACTAATCGCCAATTTCTTCAGTTCACCTGCCTCAACGACACGCTGGATTTACCGCTGTTCTGACTTCCGACGACGCAAAACCTGAGGGAGCTTGAACGCCGAGTTGCTCCCGAGCTGCACAGCGATGTCCTGGAGAGATTCTGTATGCTTACTATTTTTAATTTAGTAGATGTTCACTTGAAATGATAATAGAGCATAATAGATTAGTACATGTGCATATGCTTTCAGCACAGCATAAGCAAGTGCAATATGATCATCCAGATTGGGCAATTAGCAGGATAGACGTTTCCTGGGTAACAAAGTATTTCATGACACTATGGAACAAAGGGACTCAATGCTTCCTCACTTATTATTGTTGTGAGAGTCTGACACAGAAACTATTTATATCTCGAGAAAGCAAGCTTCTTATCTCCTGGTGAAGGAGGTAAACATAAGCTATGCAAACAAATAATACCCCCAGATGATACTTGAAGCAACACCTCACCAAAGCTCTATAACATATAGGGCATTGTTATAAAGCTATATCGTCCTACCTACCAAAACCTGAAATCACCAGGTTTTTAACCACAATTAATGGCTGCTGCTTCGGCTGCGCTAAGTCCATTTTTAACTGGTAATGACGTGTGGAGGAAGGGGAAAGCAGAGAAAAGGAGGAGATAATTGATGTATAGAAACTTCATAAAATGAACTAAGGAAAGGTTTCTGCCTGGACCATGAAGGGTTTAATCCAAGTAAGCTTAGGGTTAACATTGATGATGACAACGATGATGAGGGAAATACGCAGAGTAACAAGGAGATTACAGGTTAGTGGGAAGAGAAAATGGAAGCCTATAAAATCTTGTTATAATTTGACTGCAAATCAATTGGCAGGCTTAAAGGATGGTGATGAGTTTGATCGTCACTGTGAATTATCAAGGAATGAAGAGCGTTGCCTGGTTCGGCCTCCAAAGGACTATAAGATCCCACTGAAGTGGCCGGCTGGTAGAGATGTGATATGGAGTGGAGATGTGAAGATTACCAAAGACCAATTCCTCTCTTCTGGATGCATGACGAAGAGGTACCTAAAATTTTCACAGAAGTTACCATATGATTGAGTAGAGTAATGCATGTTTCTTTGACAATTTCATGCGGATAGGGACTCAGTTATTTTATAAATAAAGCGTAGGATGATGCTCTACTTGAAGAGAACCAAATAGCATTTCACTCTGATGATGCACTGATCCTTGATGGGGTCAAGGATTATGCTCGCCAGTAAGTCCCATGTGATTACATATTAATAAACAAAGCGATTAGAAATATAAGCTCGAATAGCGTGCTAATAACCTGTACTTCCAGAACATTAGAAGCTCGGACAGCATCCAGCAGTATCAGTTGAATATCAGTAGTTAACTCCATGACCTGAAAACAACCAACAGCACAGTTGGAGTCAAAGCACAAGCTTTGGAAATGGTCTTTCAACATGCTATCAACCCAATGTAAAACGCAATAGTAGGTTGCGAGGAATTAAAATACATCAACAATTCAAGTTTACTGCCAACTAATAACACAGTCCCTTCCCCCTATCCTACTTGGAGGACTTAGAGAAGGGAAGCAACAGAGCTAGGTTATGCAATAGAATCAGAAAAAATCATAACGCAACATGAGATACCCATAATATTAATTATATTATACGGAGAGCAAATATGCCATCTTTCATTTGGAAGAATTCAGCAGCCTAGACATGTTACCTTTAAGGAAGTAGTAGACAGTAATTGGTCATCGAAAAGAAAAATGCATGTAAAGTAAAGAACAAAAGTGTCTCTGTAAATCCATTCCTTTCAATCTAAATGGTATGAATTATTCTAAAGTTCTAATGTTCACATTTACAACATGCTTAAAATATTTTTTTGTTGTAATAGGGGAAGGTAATAGGAATTGCAATATTAAGGTTTTCCACAAGATTTGCTTTACAAATAAAAAAGGGAACCTTCCTAACAGGAGAAAATTCGACGGTAGACAAGACACAAGATGTATGAATGCCAATCCACAAAATCTGGGGTGTGTACTGACAATCAATACAAGTTAACAATATATAAGCACATCCTTGACCACCCATCTCCAAACGATTTTTGTACCAGAAATGTATGAATCCTTCCTTAAATCACTCACACATAGAGGTACAATCAACCATATATCTGACACAGATTGCATCCAATCAAATCCGATGCAGCTCCAACGGTGAGAAAAATTGCATCCAATCAAATCCGCAAGACAACCAGGCAAATTTAAAGCCGAGTTCAAGAGATCCGCAAAATAATGCATACCGCACAACAACACCCACTCGATCTACCAGATTCTCTCGCAACTGAAGACGAAGGAAAAAGCTTACCGAGCCACAGACGACATAGGAAGAAAGGATTGTCAGTGCAAAATTAGAAAGCCCTGCCTGTCCCTTCGGTCTTAGATCTAATGAGCATTGATCGAGTCGGGGCCGAGCCCGTATTACGAGCCGGTGACTGAATTTGCCTCTTGCTGGTGAAAATTCTCAGTAATCCAGCAATTTTAGAGGAATTCAAGAGCGGCCTCAACCTTCTAACTCCGATTGCGTCCGTATTACGAGCCCAGAAAAACTGAATCGAAGATAGCAGCCGCGAAGGTTCTGGAAGCGATCGCAGTCGACAACGAAGCCAAGCACAAAATCGTTGAAACCAAAGGTTTGGTTGATGATCTCTACGGCCTTGTCACCTCCGACGACGACCATTTGATCGAGGCTGGCTTATCGACTTCGATCTCCCTTACGACGACGAAACCTATGAAACCTCTGAAATCGGATTTTATATCTGTTTAAGGCCATCTAGAACGTGGCCTTCATGCATTGAAGAAGTGCTTAAATGCAGACACGTAACGAGAGGTTGGTGTCTAATGTAGTGAACACGTTTCATCTACACAGGAGTTCACTGGTTAAATGCCAACTCAAAAGCCCAGTATCAGATCAAAGGTCCAAAACAAACAAGATACAGAAAAAAGAAAAATCCCAATTGGCATAATAAAAAAGAGAGCTGGCTACTTTGAACAACATCCACGTAACATATTTTATCCATTCACATGCATATATAGTAGAATTTCTCTCCCACTTTTATAATAGTAAGGATTTCGTGAATGAATAAATATAACTCTAACACAATCTATATATAAGCTTTAAAATTTGATACAGATAAAATTCTATCTTTAATTCTAATACAAATATGACTACTTAAAATCCTATGTATATCGTACCGCGGGACCGGGCGGAGGCTCTGCTACCCACATCCCCTTTTGCGAGCCCGCTAAAGGGCCCGTTCGGCGCATCTGATATTGAAGACTTACGGGTCTTATTTTCTAAAATTAGACACGGAGCATCATCTTCCTCATTTGCCCCGTTCGGTATTCAAGAAGTTTATGGGGGACTTATGGAGGCTTATGGGGACTGAAATCACCCCAAATTCTTCAGCCTCATCCGACAGCTTATGGAACTTATGGGTCGAGTCTTACGAAAATTATTTCCATATTGCCCCCGAGCGAGAGCCATCTTCTTCGTTCTCTTCATCGCCAACCGAGATTCGAGAGTTGTCATCTTCTTCGAGAGCTGCCATCTTCTTTGCTGCAAGATCTGGAAGCTTGCATAACCCGCCATCGAAGCTCGCACAGAAGATCTGTAAGTATTCTTCTTCCCTCTCTTCACTCTCTTCTTTGCGGATCTGCAACTTCTTCTTCGCAAATCTCTTATTCAAAGCTTCTTCTTTGCGGATTTGCAGCGTCTTCTTCACAAATCTATTATTCAAAGCTTCTTCTTCGCAGATCTTACAAACCCTAGAAAATATTGCAGATCTTACAAACCCTAGAAAATCAATTCGTCTTTGCGTAACTCTTCTTCGCAGATCTTACAAACCCTAGAAAATCAATTCGTCTTTGCTCTCTTCACTTATAGTCTTTGCATTAACAGGTTTGAATGTTTGCCATTCAATACTGCACAGTCCTGTGTTGTTGAATTTTGGCCTGGTATTGTTAGATGCTTGGGTTGAGGTTGATAGGCATAGCAGTCAAGGAATCTTAAATCTGCTACTGCCCATGTCCCACATTATTGCCCCAAATTCAAAATATTTGATCAAATGATTAATCAACTGAAATCAAATGCAGACTTCTACTTAAAAGGCTTGTTTGCTCTCTGAAAATCGGTATGTGATGATTATATACAAATATACAATTAATACTACTTCTGAAATAATCCAGGAACCTTAAAAGGCTTTCTATGCATCATAATATGAGGATCCAGTCCTAATTTTGTTTAAAACGAAGAGAAGGCTGTGAAGAATCTTCTAGTTTGTTAGTAGTATCCTGCCTGCTAATGTATGATTTATATAACACATGTCTTGAAGTCAGATTTTTGTTCTTCCTTTTTGTAGAATTAATTTATCCTAGTCAATTTTCATTATCAGATTTATGTTCTTCCTTTTTGTAGATTTTTGTTCTTACAATGTAAAGGTAGTTGCAGAACTTAGGGAAGTTAGTTGAAAGATTATTAGGAACATACCTATAGTGAAAGGCAAAGCAAGCTTTCTTCTGCATATGTAAAGCTTCCTTAAGGCAGTTTAAAATGTGAGATGAAAAGATCCTGGAACTGAATAGGGTTTAACCTCTTGTTCCTGGATTATATTGTGTAAAATTGTACCATAAAACAATGAAAGCAAGCATGCTGATTACCACCCCTGATACTGGAATTGCCAAGTATTTTATTGCTCTCTGAAAATCAAGTCTATTGAATAATGCCATTATTATTTTTTCAAAATCAATCTACTTCTGTTTTCCATGTGCTTGACTGCTAAAATAAAAATTTGGGATGCTGAAACATAGGTATTCTTGAAGGAATATGATAATCATGTTTGATTTCTGGTTCACCCTCGCTTGCTTCCTCTCTTTGATTTCCATGTGCTTGACTGCTAAAACATGCTACTGGAATTGTTGATGTATACAAATTATGATAATCATTTTTTCAATTTTGTAGTTCACTTGTATACAAATTGAATGCTATATGATTTATTTTCTTTGCCTTTCGTAGCCCGTAATGTCTAGTGAAGGAGATAACGATGGCTACGACGAACTTCCTAGCTTTGTAAGGGAAGCATTGCCTGATTATAGCGACGAGTCGGTGTGGCTCGATCCTCATTTCGAGGTAATTGACTTGATTTTCTGTTTGTCATGATTTTCTATTGTGAAATCAAATTCTATATATAGAGAGGGAAGCATTGTCTGATTTTTTTTTAAAAGTCGTATGACATTACTAGGTTTGATGACTCTATCTATGGGGTCGACGAAATAGAGCCTAGGGCACTGATGTTTCAACAAATTGCAAGGGAGCTTAGGTTTTATATTAGTGAGGAAGATGACATGGAACAAGTTAGAGTTGAAGATCGAACTGCCGAGCTCACCAATCAAGTTCAACAATTGGATATGAACAACCAAGAACTTACCGAACGAGTAAGTGAATTATCGAATGCATACGTTCAAGTGGCATTAGAACGTGACAGTGCAAGGGAGAGGTTCAAATACTTGGGTTGGGTCATCATATTTGCTATGGTCTTTGTTGTCGTGGGTCGTCTAATCCATGAAATGATTGTTATGTAGTATTGAGATGTCGAAACTTCGTAACTTACTAGTAATGATGTGTGCATGAATCACCTAGTAATTGCCAGTTACTGTGGGTGTTTATTTTGTTAATATGCACACATACATTTGTATTGTATGGGTTTGAAATTGGATGAATGTAGGCTCGAACTTAAATTATTACTATGAATCAAATTGCAGGGATGTGTTTTGTCGTATTGTATGGGTGTTGTCATGATTCACAATTGTTGGCTTGACTTTGCAGGGATATGTATTACATGTTTGTTTGATTCAAGGCATTTATGTGCTTGTTTGATTCTGGGACCTTTGATCAGTGAATATGCTTGTTTCATTCAAGGCATTTATATGGTTGTTTGTTTGATTCAAGGCCAAATGGTTGCCTATGCTTTGATTCAAGGCCATGTGGATATGCTTGTTTGATTCAAGGCCAAATGGTTGCCTATGCTTTCTCTAGGAAACACCAGTTAGCCTTTCGTATAAATGGTTGCCTTTCGTATAAATGGTTGCCTATGCTTTCTCCAGGAAACACCAATTATGCTTGTTTGATTCAAGGCCAAATGGTTGCCTATGCTTTCTCCAGGATATGCTTGTTTGATTCAAGGCCAAATGGTTGTTTGTTTGATTCAAGGCCAATCATTTCCAGGAAACACCAGTACAAAGGCTAAAATAGTGGACCAAGCGAATGGAGTAGTATAACCATTTTTCGATTGAAATACTTTTATCGCAGTCAACAAGCTAACGCACAAACTATCGGTCCACGTAAATGCCTTCTCCTTTCCAGTTGCTTGACTACTACCGGTCATCTACTCAATCATTACAATTTACCAAATCAATTGCAATTTCTCTTAAACATACCATTCCCCGAAAATTAAACACATATATGATATATACTTCATAACATATGCTAGCAATCACCTACTAATAACACAAGATACTTCATAAAATCACCTTCTAACAATTGTATAGCAAAAGTTAAAGAATTTGTATGACACTATCAATTGTATAACAATTAAAGAATTTGTATGACACAGTAAAATTTAAGGATGCAAATACACGAACCAGAGGCAAATTGACAAACAAATTGACGAACCAGAGGGTCTGTTTAAACAAATTGTCAAACAAAATTTAATTGCAAATACACGAACCAAAGGCAGTAGACCAAGTAAAACAGTAAATTGTTTAATTGCCAAATACTCACAAATTGACAACAGTATATTGTTTAAGGATGCAAATACAAACAATGGACGAAGTGAAGACGATGACGACAGTAAAATTGCCAAGTAAAAGAGGAGCGTGAAGAGGATATCTGGGCAAATACGAACCAGAGGAGCGTGAAGAGGACGACGGGCTCGAGGAAGACGATGGACGAAGTGAAGAGGACGACGGGCTGGACGATGAAGATGACGGGCTGGAACGACAAAATTCGATGAAGAGGACGCTGGAGGAAGACGATGCCGCTGCTGGAGGAAGACGAGCAAGGATCCAAGCCCCCCTTCGCTGCTGGATCCAGACGGGCTCAATGAGGAGCCAAGCACAACTGCTGGAGGAAGACGATGAGGGGATGAGATGATTCAACCCTAAAATTTGTATAAATGTATCATGTGCATTGCACATGATACCCATACAAATTTTTTAATAAGGGCAAATTTGTATTTTTTGGGTAAAATTAAGTTTCAATAAGTCATTTATACCGAACAGTTATTTACGCTTCAGACTCTTACATTCAGCTTCAACACCAGCTCAATTCAGCCTCCAGCTTAAATTCTTTCAATCAGTTTCAGCCCAATTCAGCCCCTACTTCAGCTTCAGCCCCAAAAAGCCTCAGCCATACCGAACAGACCCAAAGCCTCGGGCATGTTCGGATTGCTCGCTCAAATAAGACTCCCTTGCAATACTTCTCTATTTTAAGTCAATAATCACACCCAGTTGTTTTGCAGGAAACACATTTGATTGTCTTTTTGAAGCAAAAGTATATATAAGGATGTTTTTTTATTAAAGAGTAATTTTTAAAAGTTGAAATTTGAGTTATATTAGGAATCAGAAAACAAGTAAAAGAAGTACTTTTTCAAAAAAGTCTATATAATATATTGAGGGAGGTTCGGGTGCGAAATATTCTTATGGTGCGAAGTGTAAAACGGTCGCGTTCATAAATTGTTATTAAATGTTCATTATCTGGGCGGTAATGTTCATTATCTGGGGGTAATGTTCAAGGGCCGATATTGTTCCCAAAAAAAGGGGGAAAGAGTGAATAGTGACGTGATGGCATAACCGTAAAAACGGCAAACTTTTTTTTTTTCGGTCAACATATTTTTTTTAATTTATTTAAGGACGATCTTGGTGCACTCCCACAATTTCTTTGTACACCTCCATTTCAGAAATATGACAAATTTATCCTTTTGTTAAAATATTCACCATTTCATATGCCAAAATCTCAAACCTTCCAATTTTCTATACAATACAACTTCATATGTTTTACAATCTCCTAATTTCCTAGGGTTTATGGTTTAGGGTTTAGAGTTTAGGGTTTATTGTTTATAATTTAGGGTTTAGGATTTAGGGTTTAGAGTTTAGGGTTCAAGGTTTAGAGTTTAGGATTTAGGATATAGGGTAATTTCTAAATCTAATAAGGGTATAATTGTCTATATGGGGGTGTATAAAGAAATTAGTGGGGTGCGCAAAGTAGCACCCTTTTTTATTGTCTCTGATTGTTCTGGAATAGACAATTATTAACTGTTTTGGTAACAACGTCCGTTATTCGGGTGGTTTCCGATAATATCGATTTATAGGGGTGGTTTTGGGCAATATGGCCTATTGGATTGGTGGTTTCCGATAATTAACCCTATATTTAATAAACAAATCCGAAGTTGTGAGGAAAAGAGCTAAATACACATGATTAACATAAAGAATGTTACTCACAACATTCGTTAACACTTAATTAACGAGGCCACTATATGCGCAATGAATTTTTTCTGTGCGCGCGACATTCTGTACGCTAGGAAATGGCGTACGCCATTTCCTAGCGTACAGATTAAAATATGCATAAATAATAAGGTTATATGTATTTGAATTTTTTTTTTAATAATTATAAATATGTACGCCATATTATGGCGTACAGATTTATACTTTAAAAATATATATATATATATATAATCTGTACGCCAGATTCTGGCGTACAGATTATTAAAAAAAATTAATAAAAAAAAATTAAACATTTTTGTAATAAAAAAAAAATTAAAAACATTTTTTAAATAAAAAAAAAGTTTTTAATCATGTAGAGAATTTCAATACGAGTCCGTACATATAAAATTCGCCCAAAACGGACATCGTTTGTCCCTCCAAAAGCCCAAAACACGAAGCCTTCCTACCCTTTTTTTTTATTTGGTGCCCGACATATAGCGCATTGTAGTGAAAATTTTTGAATTTTTCTACTATAATTTTGTATAAAATTTTAATACGAGTCCGTACATATAAAATTCATTCAAAACGGATATCGTTTTCCCCTCCAAGAAGCCCTATTTTGAATTGAGGCTTAGACGGATATCGTTTTCCCCTCCAAAAAGTCTCTCCATTAAACCCCTCTTTTGAGTTAGGGCTTAAATGGAGGCTTTTTGAGTTTAAGCCTCCATTTAAGCCCCAACTCAAAAGAGGGGTTTAATGAAGGGGCTTTTGATCCCAAATTATATTTATATTAAATTACAATTATGTCATTATATTAAGTTATCAAAATATCATTTATATTAAATTATTAAATATACCCTTTATATTAATTTATAAAAAATTTGATTTTATATTAAATTTCAATTACATGTTGCATTTTAGATGAATTGAAAGAAAGGAAAAAAACCGCGGACGCGGCCTTGGAAGAACTCAGCTAAGATGCCAATAAGCAAAGCCGCGATCGTATATAAGTGTAACTATATGAAATATAATAAAATACTATAGTATATAAGTGTAACTATGTAAATATAATGAAATGATATAGTATATAAGTCTAAGTATACTAGATTTAATGAAATACTATAGTATATAAGTGTTACTATATGAAATCTAATAAAATACTATAGTATATAAGTGTAACTATATGAAATTTAATGAAATACTATGGTATATAAGTGTAACTATATGAAATATAATAAAATACTATGATACATAAGTGTAACGATATGAAATATAATGAAATACTATCGTATATAAGTGTAACTATATGAAATTTAATGAAATACTATGGTATATAAGTGTAACTATATGAAATTTAATGAAATACTATGGTATATAAGTGTAACTATATGAAATATAATGAAATACTATGATACATAAGTGTAACTATATAAAATATAATAAAATACTATAGTATATAAGTCTAAGTATACTAGATCTAATGAAATACTATAATACATAAGTGTAACTATATGAAATAAAATGAAATACTATGGTACATAAGTGTAACTATATGAAATATAATGAAATACTATAGTATATAAGTGTACCTATATGAAATTTAATGAAATACTATAGTATATAAGTATAACTATATGAAATTTAATGAAATACTATAGTATATAAGTGTAACTATATGAAATTTAATGAAATATTATAGTATATAAATGTAACTATATGAAATATAATGAAATACTATGATACATAAGTGTAACTATATGAAATATAATGAAATACTATAGTATATAAGTCTAAGTATACTAGATCTAATGAAATACTATAATACATAAGTGTAACTATATGAAATATAATGAAATACTATGGTATATAAGTGTAACTATATGAAATATAGCGAAATACTATAGTATATAAGTGTAACTATATGAAATTTAATGAAATACTATAGTATATAAGTATAACTATATGAAATTTAATGAAATACTATAGTATATAAGTGTAACTATATAAAATTTAATGAAATACTATAATATATAAGTGTAACTATATAAAATTTAATGAAATACTATAGTATATAAGTGTAACTATATGAAATTTAATAAAATACTATAGTATATAAGTATAACTATATGAAATATAATGAAATACTATAGTATATAATGAAAATACTATAGTATATAATGAAATACTATAGTATATAAGTGTAATTATATGAAATTTAATGAAATACTATGGTATATAAGTGTAACTATATAAAATATAATGAAATACTATGATACATAAGTGTAACTATATGAAATATAATGAAATACTATAGTATAGAAGTGTAACTATATGAAATTTAATGAAATACTATGATATATAAGTATAACTATATGAAATTTAATGAAATACTATGATACATAAGTGTAACTATATGAAATATAATGAAATACTATAGTATATAAGTCTAAGTATACTAGATCTAATGAAATATTATAGTATATAAGTGTAACTATATGAAATATAATGAAATACTATGATACATAAGTGTAACTATATGAAATATAATAAAATACTATAGTATATAAGTGTAACTATATGAAATTTAATGAAATACTATAGTATATAAGTGTAACTATATGAAATTTAATGAAATACTATGGTATATAAGTGTAACTATATGAAATATAATGAAATACTATGATACATAAGTGTAACTATATGAAATATAATGAAATACTATAGTATATAAGTCTAAGTATACTAGATCTAATGAAATACTATGGTACATAAGTGTAACTATATGAAATAAAATAAAATACTATAGTATATAAGTGTAACTATATGAAATTTAATGAAATACTATAGTATATAAGTCTATGTATACTAGATCTAATGAAATACTATGGTACATAAGTATAACTATATGAAATATAATGAAATACTATGGTATATAAGTGTAACTATATGAAATTTAATAAAATACTATAGTATATAAGTGTATTTATATGAAATTTAATGAAATACTATAGTATATAAGTATAACAATATGAAATATAATGAAATATTATATTATATAATGAAAATACTATAGTATATAAGTATAACTATATGAAATTTCATTATATACTAACTCAAAAGAGGGGTTTAATGAAGGGGCTTTTTGGAGGGGAAAACGATATCCGTTTTGAATGAATTTTATATGTACGGATGCGTATTAAAATTTTATACAAAATTGTAGTAGAAAAATTCAAAAAATTTCACTACAATGCGCTATATGTCGGGCACCAAATAAAAATAAATGGGTAGGAAGGCTTCGTGTTTTGGGCTTTTGGAGGGACAAACGATATCCGTTTTGGGCGAATTTTATATGTACGGACTCGTATTGAAATTCTCTACATGATTAAAAACTTTTTTTTATTTAAAAAATGTTTTAATTTTTTTTTTATTACAAAAATGTTTTAAAACTTTTTTTTATTAAAAAAATGTTTTAATTTTTTTTTTAAAAAAAATGTTTTTTTTTTTTAATAATCTGTACGCCAGATTCTGGCGTACAGATTATATATATATATATATATTAAGTATAAATCTGTACGCCATATTATGGCGTACAGATTTATACTTATTTTTTTTTAAAAAAATTCAAAATATATAAAACCTTATTATTTATGCATATTTTAATCTGTACGCTAGGAAATGAAATACGCCCATTTCCTAGCGTACAAAATGTCGCGCGCACAGCAAAAATTCGTCGCGCATATAGTATCAGCCTAGCAACTGCTAGAAGAAGTATTTTTTCAAAAAAGTCTATATAATATATTGAGGGAGGTTCGGGTGCGAAATATTCTTATGGTACGAAGTGTAAAACGGTCGCGTTCATAAATTGTTATTAAATGTTCATTATCTGGGCGATAATGTTCATTATCTGGGGGTAATGTTCAAGGGACGATTTTGTTCCCAAAAAAAGGGGGGAAAGAGTGAATAGTGACGTGATGGCATAACCGTAAAAACGGTGATTTTTTTTTCTTTTTCAGTCAACATTTTTTTTAATTTATTTAAGGACGATCTTGGTGCACCCCCACAATTTCTTTGTATGCCTCCATTTAAGAAATATGACAAATTTACCCTTTTGTTAAAATATTCACCCTTTCATATGCAAAAATCTCAAATCTTCCAATTTTCTATACAATACAACTTCATCTGTTTTATAATCTCCTAATTTTCTAGGGTTTATGGTTTAGGGTTTAGAGTTTAAGGTTTATTGTTTATGGTTTAGAGTTTAGAGTTTAGGATTTAGGGTTTAAGGTTTAGAGTTTAGGATTTAGGGTTCAAGGTTTAGAGTTTAGGATTTAGGATATAGGGTAATTTCTAAATCTAATAAAGGTATAATTGTCTATACGGGGGTGTATAAAGAAATTAGTGGGGTGCGCAAAGTAGCACCCTTTATTTATTGTCTCTGATTGTTCTGGAATAGACAATTATTGATTGTTTTGGTAACAGCGTTCGTTATTCGGATGATTTCCGATAATATCGATTTATAGGGGTGATTTTGGACAATATGGCCTATTGGATGGATGGTTTACGATAATTAACCCTATATTTAATAAACAAATCCGAAGTTGTGAGGAAAAGAGCTAAATACACATGATTAACATAAAGAATGTTACTCACAACATTCGTTAACACTTAATTAATGAACACACTCTAGCAACTGCTAGAAGAAGTAGTCTGATCAGAAAGGTTAATTAGCTTATTCAATTCTATCTAGTTGCACGGAATCATTAAACATTTTTTGTAGCCAGGCGGCAGGATTATACAGCTCCAACATTTTTTGCAAATATTAACATACACCCTGACACCCTGTCCATGTCAAGTTATTATTATTATTCATCCTAAAGTACTTAACATTAAGCATTACACCATCAGCAGGGGCGGATCCAATTATGGCTATAGTTACCCCGAAAGAAAAAAGAAAAAAATTAAATAAAAATTAAAAATTTTAAGCATTTTTTTACCTTTATTAAATCTGAAAATGTAATTTCAGATAGTCCTAATAAATTTAAGCTATAAAAATAAAATTATCTTAAATTTCCCCCCTTATCTCATCTGAAAATGCAATTTCAGTCAATTCTAACAGATTTAAGTCAAAAAATAAAATTACTTAAGTTTTTTTCCTCTCATCTCACGTGAAAATTACCTTAAGCTTCGTAAAAAAATTAAAATTGATTTTTGCGAAATAGGATTTAAGTCACGTTGGATTTAAGTCACACAAAAAAATCGCACAGGATTTTAGCCCCCTGGGGTAAATTCCTGGATACGCCACTGACCATCAATACAGATTAAAATTACTCTTTCGACTTTCCAAGAAAATGTGTAGAGAACGTATATATCGCTCCCAATTAGCCATAGTTTTTAACGTAACTAGTGTAATTTGAGAAAATCAAAAAAAAAATTGAATTAAATTAATGTCATATCGAAATATCTTTTAGAAAAATATAATTATCGCTGGTGTCAAATTTAGACAATGTGGATCATTGGAATAATATGCTATGATATATAGGAATTTATGTAGACTCATTTAGAGAATAGTTAATATATAAATATTTTAATGATTATTAATCTAAAAATCTCAATAAAATTATTTATACGTGGGATATATATGATCTTTAAAACAATTTAAACAGATTTCAAACAAATAATTAATGTGTGGTTAAGATAAAAACTATTAGATTAGAAATTATATCTTTTGAATAAGAAAGCCAAAAATATTCGTAAGATGTATAACACATGTTTGGATTATAGTAGGAAAAAAATTGACAAAATCCTTAACATGATTCTCTTTATGTTGAATATTAAGTATTATAACAAAAAAAATATTTTTTATGTTTTTTTAGTTTGATATTTGAACAATTCATAATCAAATTTTCAAATCTTATCTACTATATTATACCTTCAAATCAAGTTTTTGGTTAAACATAGATAAAAAGTCAGGTGAAAATAAAGTGAGGTGAAGATTTTAAATTATAAAAATTAAAGTTATGTATGTATAATTAATGAATAACGCCAATATAAATCTTTAAAAATAAATTGTATTAAAATAAGATTTATGTTTTTCAAGATAATATATATAGGTAAACAATGAGGATCTGAAATTATTATTACACCATCAACGATACTTGTAAAAATTACAATATAAAACAATTATTTATTAATAACAAAGAAAATAATAATATACAAAAAATTAGTTACGAAACCAATATTTATCATAACAAGCTATAATAAATATTTCATAATATTAGGGAGATATGAGACCAAACGAACGGAAAAGCAACAAAATAATTTTGATATTTCATGAATGACTTAAAAATGCACGATTACTTTTCAGCGCATAGGCATTTTGCCGTTTGGCGCATAGGCTCGCACGTTACGTGTGGATCCACTCCACACGTAACGTGTGGTATTTTTTTTTAACATCACGTAAAAAAATGTCTAAAACTTATATTTTTTTTATCAATGTTAAAATGTTAGGAAATTAGTCATAACTGGATGGAGGATGCTGGTTTGAGAACGTGAGCTGATTTTTTTTGTCTCCATGAAGGTTCAAGCTAGCGTACTTTTTTATCTGACATTTGATCATTTCAAGGCTTAATACATCATTGCTTATACGCCCTGCTTATTGCTGTGCACATCTTAAGCATTCATTTTTTGTTCATGTATGTAGTATTGGGTAAGTCTGACACTGGTCAAGCTTGGAGTATTAAAAATTTGAGGTTATAGAAAGAAAACTTCTTAGTAAAATATATATATTTTTGTTTAGAATTGACTCTTAATTTTCCAGCTAAGATACTTCATATTACAATCATTGCTCATACCATTTTTTGTCTTTTTTGGGGTCCTGTGACACCCTAAATCTCATGCCCAAGAAAACCCTAGGGTAAGTAGGGTTTCAGATTTAGGGTTTTCAAAACCATATTATTTTCATACCCTATCATGCTTGTAGCACATAGGGAGTTCATACCACATTTTGTCTTTTTTGGGGTCCTGTGACACCCTAAATCCCATGCCCTAGAAAACCCTAGGGTAAGTAGGGTTTCAGATTTAAGGTTTTCAAAACCATATTATTTTCATACCCTATCACGCTTGTAGCACATATGGAGTTCATACCACTTTTTGTCTTGTTTTGCGGTCTTGTGACACCCAAAATCTGAAACCCTACTTACCCTAGGGTTTTCTAGGGCATGGGATTTAGGGTGTCACAGGATCCCAAAAAAGACAAAAAGTTGTATGAACTCCCTATGTGCTACAAGCATGATAGGGTATGAAAATAATATGGTTTTGAAAACCCTAAATCTGAAACCCTACTTACCCTAGGATTTTCTAGGACATGGGATTTAGGGTGTCACAGGACCCCAAAAAAGACAAAAAGTGGTATACTCCCTATGTGCTACAAGCATGATAGGGTATGAAAATAATATGGTTTTGAAAACCCTAAATCCAAAATCCTACTTACCCTAGGGTTTTCTAGGGCATGGAATTTAGGGTGTCACATGACCCCAAAAAAGACAAAATGTGGTATGAACTCCCTATGTGCTACAAGCATGATAGGGTATGAAAATAATATGGTTTTGAAAACCCTAAATCTGAAACCCTACTTACCCTAGGGTTTTCTAGGGCATGGGATTTAGGGTGTCACAAGACCCCAAAAAAGACAAAAAGTGGTATGAACTCCCTATGTGCTACAAGCATGATAGGGTATGAAAATAATATGGTTTTGAAAACCCTAAATCTGAAACCCTACTTACCCTAGGATTTTCTAGGGCATGAGATTTAGGGTGTCACAGGACCCCAAAAAAGACAAAAAGTGGTATGAGCAATGATTGTAATATGAAGTATCTTAGCTGGAAAATTAAGAGTCAATTCTAAACAAAAATATATATATTTTACTAAGAAGTTTTCTTTCTATAACCTCAAATTTTTAATACTCCAAGCTTGACCAGTGTCAGACTTACCCAATACTACATACATGAACAAAAAATGAATGCTTAAGATGTGCACAGCAATAAGCAGGGCGTATAAGCAATGATGTATTAAGCCTTGAAATGATCAAATGTCAGATAAAAAAGTACGCTAGCTTGAACCTTCATGGAGACAAAAAAAATCAGCTCACGTTCTCAAACCAGCATCCTCCATCCAATTATGACTAATTTCCTAACATTTTAACATTGATAAAAAAAATATAAGTTTTAGACATTTTTTTACGTGATGTTAAAAAAAAAAAATTTAATTTAATTTTTTTTTTTAAATTTTTTTTTTTTAAATAAAAATACCACACGTTACGTGTGGAGCCACTCCACACGTAACGCGTGGATCCATTCCACACGTAACGTGTGGAGCCACTCCACACGTAACGTGTGGATCCATTCCACACGTAACGTGTGGATTAAAAAAAAAAAAATTTTTAAATGTACCCCACGTTACGTGTGGAGCCACTCCACACGTAACGTGGCGACCCTATGCGCTGAAAGGCAATTTTGCCTATGCGCCGAATAGTAAGGCCCTAAAAATGAGATGCAAATTTCAATGACTTACGTTCGATGAATGAAGATGAAAAGGATTACTTTCTCTTGTAAAATGGTCATCACTCTTACGTTGCTTAAATAATAGGATTGTTTCACGTGATTTTAAGGTAATGATTACAAAATATATTATAACACAAATAAAATTAATAACGAAAAAATTATAAAATCAATGAATTTAAAAAAGTAAAAAAAAAAAGATGGTTAACAACTTAGGTACAAAATAAAAGAAATTACATATCTTAAATGGGCATGGGCGTAGTATTGAGAGACGAAGACACAAAATTTATAGCCTCGTGCAAATCATTCAGGATTTCCTTTTTTTAAATAATTAAGAGGGAGTGTAATTTAGAAAATTTTAATTCAGTTTATTAAGGATATTCAAAATTTAAAAAGGATTTGGTCTAATGATATCTTTGATATTTTAACTTTTTGTTATAATAAATATATGAAATAATTCAAAAAATATATAACAAAATCATTACTCAAAAAATATATAACAAAATTATTACAAATCATCCAGTTAAATCACATTTTTTTTAGTTTTTTCTAATTACCGTAATGGAGTCATCTAAAGTTTTAAAATTTTGGTTTCAATTTACATCCTTACTTCTCGAAACGATAAATAAAAAGTTATTTGAATAATTAATTAATTAGTAGTGATTGATTTATGTAAGTGTAAAGTTATCTCAAATTCAAATACTTTTGAAATTTGTATACGTACTACATTTTAATTTACTTTTGATAATATGTATAATCATATGAAATTGAAAGTTTGTTACAGCAAAGATTTACCTGCATTTTTTAGTTACACTTTTTGTTTGTTTTAACAAAATTTTCTTGGTGATTTGTAATTGATATTTCACGGTTTGTTAATGAATATTTTCTTGGTGATTAATAAACTCAATTTAATTTTTTTAAACTGAAAATTATATTTAGCAAAATGATAAGTAATAAGCCCAAAGATCGAAAAATTGAGACCATGTATTTTTTATAAAAAATTATAAATAAAAATTGTTAAATGGGCATGTACAATACCAATTTTGTTAAGAATCTAATATGATATAATTATTGTTAAGATGAGTTGTTAAAATTGAAAAGATTAGAAGAAAATCTCAAGATTATATAAATTATGTTTGTTAAGATACATTTGCTTAAAATTTTATTAAATTGTTAATAAAATATGTATGTGTAGTAATATAACATAGTGGGTTGAATTATAAAAACACATGTACTGTGAGTTGAAAATTGTATATGTTGTGTGATTTGGCCCATAAATTATACATGCAAATGTAACACTCCCGATTTATACCGGTAGTGCCACACGCCAGTGACCTCAGACGTTACCGTCCAAAGTCACCCCAAGCTTTAATCGGAACAATTAAACTTAAATAAACATAATAAACAACGAAAAGTTAAACAGCGGAAGACATTATATAAGAGAAACTCAACCTTTTATTAAAAGATCTCTCATCAAACGAGAGTAGCGTTTTACAACAGAGTAATAATACAGCGGAAGACTTTTAAGAATCAACCTATAACATGGCTAGGTTATAAAGATATATTAAAGTAATACTTAACAACTTAAAACACTGACACTTAAATCTCCGTATGCAAGCCCCTTCTTCTTCTTCAACTGGTTACTTTGACTTCGGGAACCAACCACTGATGTGCCGTATAGGACGGATGACACCAGCCAACCATGCAAGGGAATTAATCGGTTGGTTAGTCTAATGAAATACTATACAAGGGTGAAAACAGAATGATTCTAGTGATCGTAACCGTTTACTACCATTGTTCCTCAAATAATAACCGAAGGAACGATATATAACCCGGTACTTTCACAAAATGATTTATTATTAGATATGCACTGAAAAGAAGACTCCAAAGGAAATGAGCCTTATGGAAAACGTATGAAGAGAAGACTCTAAAAGATTGAGTCTTACGGAAAATTATGACAACTGTTTGGGAACGTTATAGTTTCACATAAGCATTTAAAAGTGATCGACTTGACTATTTTGGTCCACGACCAACCTCACCGCTTAGTGCGAATCCAGATTGGAAAGAGGACTTACTTTAACTGAAGCCCAGACGAGTTTCCATGTTGTACTTCTCGCCCAAGATTTATTAATTATGTGCTTAACCGTACTTATCTTATTTAATTACAAAACGTATATTACTGTTAACGCTTTTAATATTATCTCGAATAACTACGAACCTTTAATACACAAGGTGACATTTATGTCCACCCAAATTGCACTAACAATGTGCTTAACACCTCCTACCTTAACGGTGGATAGAAAAAGCAATGGGTCATGACCTTTAAAGTATTAAGAAATTATTCCTACTAGTACCACGTTATAAAGAAGCGACTAATCCTTAATCGGAATTAGAGTTCCTACGAATATTCGTGTTAATCTAGCATTAAAGTTTACATTTAAATCCACAACAAAACCATTACGGTAATTAACAAGTATAATAGCGTTGTTTCTAGCAATATATATAACCTATTATAATATCACATTTTAATCACATTATTTATTAAATCTGTTCCCAAACGAAAACAACAGTTCACTCCAATTTAATCTACTATATAATTACTAAAGCAGAATATTGACTGCATCATGTGACACCCGCAGAACAGGCCCGGAATTTACGCTGCCACGTGACGCCTCTGTATTCAATTTGCCACGTGTCACCCTCATATTTTTTCGGCAGATATGTCAAAAAACTAATAAAATCAAACAAAATAAAATTACTACCTATAATAGCCGGATTTGCACACGCTCTCCAATTATTTTGATCTATTTTTTTCCATAAATATTTTGAAAATATAATTTTACTTTTTAAAATATGAAAATATATAACAAATATTTGATCATTTCCTAATATACTATACATATTGGTTGGTGATCTTATGAAGATCAAGATCGTGACTTCTGAAAATGGAGTGAATCAAAATCTTAATTTTTTTTCTTACATAGATTATAAAGGGATCAAATAAATCTCATAATTTTCTTTCATAAATACTTTGAAGATATAATTTACCTTTTTAAATATCTAAATAATAATCCGATAAACAAATTATGTGATAAATCAATTCGTGCAGGGCACGAGAATCAAACTAGTTAACAATTAAAAACAATTGATAATTAATAGAACATGGAATGATTAAGCAAGAGCGAACCGCCACTTGCCTTGAGTAGATTCGGCGATGAATCTAGACGAGATGACTACTGATGATATCCTTTCCGGGGATATGACCTATGCTTCAGATAGCTCTAGCAAATTACGGGTCCACACGCGATCCAACAATTAACGTTATAACTAACAAATTAATTAATATCAATTAATTTGTCTGAACGAACTCAAGTAATTAAATTCAATAAACTTTTATGATTTTAAATCATAAAAATATTGATTGAATTTTACTAAAGACAATATTGATTGAATTTTTTTAAAGACAGATACGGATAAAATAAAAGTGGATCAAAATTATACCGCTCCCATGATCTCGGGTAAATATTTGGAAGGAATGGGAATTGGGCTTTTAGGCCCAACACGACTGGCAAAGGGGGCCCACCTCCTTTCTTCTTCTTCCCCCACGTACAGCGGTAGCTTCAACAACAGGAAGCAACAACGGCGCTGGGTGCTTCTCGCCGGGGAAGAGCTTCTCGTCGCCGGGAGTGCAGCCACCAGCAGCGGCAGAAACACGAGGCAGCTCCCAGCAGAACGCAGCAGCCACAGCTGCGAACCAGCAGCGACTCACACCAGCAACGACGGGCAGCGGCTCGCGTCTTCGCCCCCCACCCTCGTCGGTGGCTCGCCTTGTCGCCGGGAAGGAGCAACGGCGGCAGCTCACGCCAACAGCAGAAATCGGCGCGACAACACGCAACAGCTTTAACAACGCAGTAGCTGGCCGCGGCTCGCCGGGGAAGAAGGCTGAACGAGCTCGCCGACGGGAGAGATAGCCGAGAGGGAACGGGAGAGAGAGGGAGAGATTGAGAGAGAGCTGAGGATGAAGAGTCTGCCCCAAGCCTCCCCTTTTACAGAGCCATAGGAGCCCTTACCGTGGCGGTCGACCTCCCCCCTTTCAGTGCATGGATGCCACGCTGGGTAGTATTCGTGTCAGGCGTGCAAATGTTACGGCGAAATGGTTTTGGTATGGGTTTTTAACCGGGAAATTATAAGTGTATCCAAACAAATATTCTATGTACCTAAAATATATTGAATGTATTTTATATCACTCAAGAAATTATTACGGAGATTATGGATATTACGGAAAATTCAAATTCCACTGAAAGCGAAATAATTATCGAACGAAGGTTGAGAAAATTATCCAAATATCCTTATAAAAAATTAAGGGTATTACATCAAAGTCATAAAAATAATATTACTAATTACATAAATGAATATAAAATATATTTTATATATAAGTTTAGTAGGAAATCTATCATATACTAGTTTGACATATATAAGCTTATTTTTTATATTATGTGGAAATCAAATTTTATAAGAAACGTATATAAGCATTCAACAAAGTTGTATACAATTTTTATATGTTTGAAGTTAGGTGTGATTAGATATTGTGATTTAAATTGAAATATAATATTTAAACAAATGGATTAATAACAAAATGACACATATGATTTATAGGGCTAGAAACATTTTGGTGACTCGAAATTCAATAACTTTAATATATATAGACTGTTGCTATTTAGCGCACCGACAAAAAATTCTATTTAACGCACTGGTTCATCCATGACGGACGGATGAAAATACTTCGTCCGCCACGGATGAACATGTTTCGCCCGTCACGGATGAACATGCTGATCCGCGACACGATTTTGGAATCGTCATACCTTTTGATTCCCTAATCCAAACGCGCTGAAACTTAGAGGAGTTGTAGTTGACATCTGGATCTTTAATATGACGTTAGAATCACTCAATTCGGAGTTACGTAAAAAAAAGTTATACTTCTCCAAAGACAGGACAAAAATAAAGATCTCTTAAGCGTCAAGACGAGTACAATAACATTTAAGTCGGATTACAATAGCATTGCAATCATGAATCACAATAGCATTACAATGTGCGAGTACAATAGCATTTAAGTCGGCTTGCGACCTCATCTCTTTCTTGTAGAAGAAGGTTCGAACGCCATCAACTGAGAAACGAATGGATCATATAGACAAGCAACAAAGGATATTTGGTCTAGAAGGTTCTTGAAACGAATGGATCATATAAACGAAGGTTCGAACGACCTCGTCTCTTTCTTGTGAAAGAAGGTTCGACCTCGTCTCTTTCTTGTGGAAGAAGGTTCTTGAAAGACTTCTTGACTTTTCCACATGGTAGTCTAGACACGATATTTGGTCAATATCATTCAAAGATCAGTAACCAAGTAAAGGACATCAAGGAGACCTTCAACGAGAGTGTACAAAGCACGATGTCTCTTGGGACATGAGCTAATGTTTTCAAGCGGTTGAAGTAAAAAGTATCTAAGGTTGCACTTGTCTGCTTGACGGAGGAATACAAAAAGGGAAAAATCCATTTTGTGACAAGATCTGCACATGCCAGATGAGGGTGAGAGATGGATTGTCGTGTGTGTGTGACATCAATATGATCTGCACATGCCAGATGCATGCAGGGTCAAAAGCATTCTGGTGGCTCGAAATTCAATAACTTTAATATATACATTGATGGACCATAAAATTTATTCGGGTCATTTTACTCTAAATTGGCCATAAAAATTGTATGTGTAATAATATAATATAGTGGGCTTGATTACAAAAGTACATGTAATATGAGTTGGAAATTGTATATATTTTATGATTTTATATAGGTCAAATTATATATGCAAACACATGAAAATAATATTACTAATTACCTAAATGAATATAAGATGTATTTTATATATAAGTTTAGTAGAGAATCTATCATATATTATTTTGACATATATTATAAGCATGTTGTATGTGCAATTTGTAGAAATCCAATTTAAAAAAAAGTTGTATATAGTTTTTATATATTTGAAGTTAGTTGTGATTAAATATTGTGACTTAAATTTTTAAATATTTGAAGTTGTTTGTGATTAGATATTGTGAATTAAATTGAATAGAATTGTTAATAAAAAAAGTGAATTAATCACAAATTGACTAATAAGATTTGTGGGGCCAGAATCAATATGGTGGCTTTAAATTCTTTTGCTTTAATATATATATATATTTATATTATTTCTGAATTCAAATCTATATATCTTGTTCTTTCCAATTGTTGATATAACTCTCCAGACGGTATAGGATAATTTCTATTTGGACTTCAGTTTGGCTTAAGTTTTTTTACTTGGGTTTAGACTTGTGGACCAAGTTAGTTTAGGATTGATTTAGGGTGATATATATACTCTTTTTTCTCCTGGTCTCTCCATGATCCGAAATCTGAATTGTGTGTCTCCTAATAAAATCGATTCTCCTTCTTCTCGTGGACATATCCAACACAACGTTAGTGAACCATGTAAATTTGTGTTATGTTCTTCTCATTTTCTGTTTGTTGTACCGCATCCATAATAACACCAATTTCAACAATAATTTTTTCTTTCCAATTTCAACAATAATCTATCTTACCTAAGAAGTTGACATTTTATGTCACCGACATGGCGACATTTATCTTTAAATTTTGATGATTTCATTGATCGATTTGGCTCCTTATTGTATGCAACCTTTTGGCTTTCTGTAACTAATTTTCTTTAAAAACTTTAGTTAATGTAATTTCATTGGTTTCAATGAGTATTTAACTTCAGTAACTATTCTTCATAATCTTCTCCCTCCTGTTTAAAAAGGAAAAATTAAACCAGAAAAGTATGATTAATTCAAGGTAGTCTTCCAAACAATTACCACTCTTTAACTGATCATTGATTTTATTATCTACAACCTCATTTTCTATACCAGCATGGAGAGGAAAGGTGAAAGGTCATATATAAATTTGTATTAATTTTGGGAGCCACAAACTTGAGCCATCTCATGATCTATCACTTCATAACGGATAATTAATCCAAAACAATAATTAGTGAGTTTTACGTACATTTAATTCTTATTGTACAACATGAGAAATATTATGGATCATTGGATCAAGGAGATGGAGGGATGAGATTAAAAGAGGTGAAAAAGAGTGAATAGTTACGCGGTGACATAACCGTAAATACGGCAAAAAAAATTTAATATATTTTTTGTCTTTGGTCGTTTTGGAATAGACGATTATTGACGTTCACATGTAAGTACTATATGTTCATTTTTCTATGCGGTAAGATTCACATATAACGTGTTTATGTTCAAACATTTGTCTTTGTACATTTATTTGTGAACTTCAATGCACCAATAAATGAACGTTAAAAGCTTATTTATAAACCTTCTATATATGTTATTTCAGAATGATCAGGGGACGTTAAAAGCTTCTTCTTTTTTTCGTCTCTGATCGTTCTGGAATAGACAATTATTGACGTTCACATATAAGTACTAAATGTTCATTATTCAATGTCGTAAGGTTTACATATAACATGTTCATGATCAAACACATGTCTTTGCGCATTTAGAGCTTATTTGTGAACTTCAGTGCACAAATAAATGAACGTTAAAAACTTATTTGTGAACCTTATATATAGGTTATTCCAGAATAATCAAGGGACGAAAACAAAATTAAAAAAACAATTGTTGACAAAAAAAATCGACGGCCAAGATCGATTCGCATATTGTACGATAAAGGCTTGTTGTATCGGATCCTCAATCTAGTTTGTAAATATAATGATGTTTGGCTTTACCAAATCATGTAGCCTTCATTTTTTTTACTATCATGGTGAATGCGTTTGATTGAAGAAGTGCACTTGATTTCTCATATAAAATTGGAAGATCTATATATATATATATTAAAGTAAAGAAATTTAGAGTCGCCATATTGATTTCGGTCTCACAAATCCTATGTGTCAATTTGTGGTTAATCTACTTTTTTTATTAACAATCTATTCAATTTAAATCACAATATCTAATCATAACTAACTTCAAATTTATATTTTAATTTAAATTACAAAATATTTAAATTTTAAAAAAACATAAATTGATACATGCCATTTTATTTATTCCACTTTTTTTTTTAACATTATATTTTGTTTAAAGAAAGTTATATAATATAAAATTAAGATTTACTTAAACAAAAATTGGATCAAATATGTTTATATATTGTGTGTTAGGTACCATCGTAAATTTCCTATGTAAATGTGATTCAATAGTATTTGAAATTTCTAACTTCAACACATCGATTCATTCATCATATATAACTTTCTTCAAACTGTCATCAAGATTGTTCGATTAATTATTGTTTCCTTCAATCTGAAGTTATACGTTTAATTTTTTTTGTAACATTTATTCATATTCTAACTAAACAATCTTATAGAAATTAAAATCAATACTAATCTGTATATATTAAACTATCTCCTTTCAAAAAACCATAATGTTTTTAGATTCACAATGTTGACCGTTGAGGGCGTTATATTATCATTTTTCCCTTTTTTATTTATTATTGCATTAATAATAATTAGCCAACTTTAAATCTAAATATATGAAATTAAATATCTTTACAACCTATTTTCCTATTATATTAGTTAAAAGTTATCTACTATTTATCTAATAACCATATTTATCTTTAACCATACAAATATATACTTCAAAACTAAATTAGTTTGATTTGGTCTAGCTCTTCAATCTGTAATTGATACCTATCTAGCTCTTTAAATAGAAAATAATGTCTGATATTAGCAATTGAAAAACTGCTCATGACTTTTACTTAAACCTAATATTTTTTCATGAATACAAATACTAGAATAATTGTTTACTTATTTATAGGAGTTATTATAATCTCTTATATTAGAAGATTGCTAATAAAGCAATATACAATATTTTGCAATAACACGCTAGATTTTTATCTTATTTTTATTAATAATTTTGTCAAATCTCTATATTTGTTCCTATTTTATCAACCGTCAATTATCAATCTACATATTAAAGGATAAGTTTTCTCGCCTAAATGATGTCATATTATTAATTATAATAAATATAAAATCTAATACTTAGAACACCTTTTTGATAGTAATTTTCTTGATTTATATAAAAATAAATTGTTACCCAATTTTAAATATTAATATTTCTCTAACCATAAAATTTGTTTAATTTTAAAAAAAGTATAGTAAAACTACGGTCATGGTCAAAATAATGCCCAATAATAAATTAGATTGTATAATGGTTCAACAGTCAACACATTTCAAGAGAGAGGAAAATTAGATTGTTTTTTTTTTGGTGAAAAAAAATTTGTTCTACCTCTCATCAATATAGGGATATGAACCCATAATCTTTCCTTGTGCCATTTATTTCATCACTCTTAGTTATTAGGTTTCTTTTAGTAAAGAATCTTATTTTTCTCTTAATTTTGGATTTGTTATGTGTAATTACTTATTCATAAGCTAATATTTATTTCTCATTTCTATACATTATGTAACCAAATGTATATGATATATCCAAGATTTGGTTATAATTGATTTTTAAAAAGAAAACTCATAATTAAATAAAAATATATACTAAAATAAAGAATTATGATATCTACAAATGAGTTAAGATATTAGATTTATGGGTGAATTGTCTTTAAGATACGCAATTATGGTCTATTTGAATTGCACGGGATAATGCATTATTGGGCATTATAATGTCAAAAGTGATATAAAATTCTAAGAGTTAATGCTAGATAATCCACTATCGCATGTAAATATGTAATCCAAACGAACCCATATCTAATATAGCTTAATATGTATATTTAACATCGATCAGTGTTGTAGTTATTCTTAGGGTTATAATCTATATTTTACCAAGATCCCTTAACATTTATAATTATTTTTAGTATCTATATTAAAATAGTTTGTATTTAATAATAATAATATTTTTAATTGTTATTTATAAATTTAACCATAATATCTTTTTTCATGCAATCTTTTAACTCGCTATATTTTCAAAATAATTAAAAAACACAATTTCAACCCATCAAAATTTCCTACTATATAACACCTATATTTATATCTATATGTGCACTAAATAAGAAGCCTTCTATCTATTGTCGTCCTCCTATTTATTTAGAATACGTGTTGGCCTCTGGATGATGTCGCATCATCAAACTTTCCTACTATTGCATGTAACTTTATACGTGATAGTAGAAAACTTTGATCATGCATCATCCAAAGACCAATATGTAGTCCAAATGAAAAAGAGTCGCATGTAGGTAGAAGACTTCATGTTTAATATATATATATATATATATATATATATATATATATATATATATACTAAACATGAAGTCTTCAACTTACGTGATGATCTCTTATTCATTTGAACTACGTGTTGGCCTCTAGATGATGTTACATCATCAAGTCTTTAATAATATTAAACAGTGAATCTCACCTTAATTATCGATTTTGTAACACCCACAAATATATACTTGGAAAGGTATTACCGCCAGTGATGATCTCTTATTCAGACGTTCTGTCCGATGTTATCCAAGGCTTTACCAGTTATACAAATCATAAAAACAACAGTTATAATACATGATAGGTCCAAATCCTACCCCGCAAGTATACGGGTTCGGTTGTAGTACCAAGGTATCGAACTCAGGGACTATGTAGTATCAATTGTCAAATCAACTAATAGATTAAGTCGTAAGTAAGAAATGTTTGTGTTTTGGTTTCAATGGTAACAAATTGTCAAGTAAAAAGGAAATAATCAGTTGGGAAGAAGTTTCCAAGGTTAGGATCCCCACAATGGTGTTTCGATAAATTCTAAACAATATTCGATTAGATTTCAATATGAATGACAATTGAAGGACCAACTATCTAATGCCAACACTACCTCTTTTCAGACGAATAGTGCATGTACCTAGACTCGACTAGCGGTCACTTTCGCACAAAGCTAATCTCATCAAGGTCCATTAAGTTCTTTCAAGATCAATGAATGAATAGAAGCAACATCCGCTTTCGCGCTCCGCGGAATCTATTCATCCAAGAATCAATTCGATAGTCAAGTACCACAAGAGGATTAAGTCACTTTCGCACAAATAATCCTCAAGTTCTATCCTAGGGATCTATCTAGCATCAATCTCCTATTATCATTTTCTCCTTTCAGTCTCAAATTCCAATAGAAATCCCAATTATAAATCAATTAGGTCATCAAGCAACCTAGGATAGAATCAAACGACATTCATACATCCATACAATCAAATACCGCAATCAAACCTACCTAATTCACCATTGGGTTCACCCAACCTTAGAAAAGAAGATTTAGCTAGACATGAGAGAAAGAGAGAGCAAATTCATTGAAAGAGACAACATACCAATTGTATTCCAAAAGAGATTCGGTTCTCAAACGATCCAATCTAGCAAAATCTTCAAATCTTCAACTAGGGTTTTTAGAGAGAGACTAAGTTTAGAGCATAAAAAAAGTGTCTGTAATTTCGTCCCTAAATCTGATAATATAGGGCTGAAGACGTTTCAGCAGAAGGAGAAAAAACCGTTACGCATGCTGACTCGGTCCACAACTCGGCCGAGTTGTGGACCGAGTTGTCGCATGTCTTCAAAGCTGGGCGAAAACTCGCTGACTCGGTCGACAACTCGGTCGAGTTGTTGACCGAGTTGTTGACTGTTGCTTGGTGGGGTGATGACTCGGTTGATAACTCGGTCGAGTTGTCGACCGAGTTGTTGACTGTTGCTTGGTGGGGTGATGACTCGGTTGACAACTCGGTCGAGTTGTCGATCGAGTTGTTGACTGTTGCTTTGCTTCTCTCCACCAGCTCGGCCATGATGACTCGGTTGACAACTCGGTCGAGTTGTCGACCGAGTTGTCGACTGTTGTTCCTTGTCTTCACTAGCTTGGCCGGGCTTCCATTTCGAAGTCACCTCGTTCGATCTTGGCACTTGTATTCCGACCATGGCGCCATCCCTTCGAGTCGTCCACTCGAGCATCTTTACTGGCAACCCAAAAATCTTCAAAACGCCTCCAAAATATCCTGAAATCACAACAACGCAAGAGTAGACTCCGAACACTACTAATCTACTAAAACCAAATAAAACTAAAAGAAAAAGGAACAAAACAAACCAAGCTAGCGGAAATAAACGTGACCTAAACTAGTCTAAAATGCATGCTATCAAATTCCCCCAAGCTTGAACCTTGCTTGTCCCAAGCAAGTACATACATAATGAGTCCACAAAATATGCAAAGGTTGTTTCAATCCAAGAGACAAGTGAGCAATGACCATGAAAAATCCAAACAAATGACAACTTCTTTCCTAGCATGCTTCTCAATCAATGACAAGATGAAATTAGTTCCTTCACTCAAGACCTCACCAGAATCGAAAAAAAAAACAAGTCACTCACACTCATGTGTTTAAGCATGTGTTTCACTCAATATCAATTCTCAACTTTGAATGCTACACTACCATAAGCTTGCAACAGTGTTCTTAATCTCCACCACTAAAGACCATGCACACGACAAAAATCATGAGGGCTTTTCCAAGGTTGTAATGGGGCCAAGGTATAACACAGGGCATAGGAGTATTTAGGCCATGAGGAGCTAAATCCGGGGAAGAGGATCTTACCAAGACAACACCAAGCGAAAATACCCTTTAATTGAATTTCAACCTTCAAACCCATACAACTTAACCCTTACATATGACATGGTCTCTTTTTTTTTTTTTTTTTTTTTGGCATTTTTTTGGCATTTTTTTTGCCAAAGAAGACACATGGAAAGGAGACACATTACAAATTTATACACATTTCTAACCACCATATATGTAACCTCCCCCAAGCTTGGCTAAAATCCACTTTAGCAACAACAATTCAACTATCCTAATCCCCGGATGGGAATGATGAACTTATAGGCTCGGTATGCTTTTGTGGAGTTTCCAAAGAATAGGCAATAAGGCACAACGGGCTTCAAGCAAATGATACATGAATAGGGTGGCCAAGGATGAAAATGGTTAATAAAAACAATGCCTCAATCCTATTAATGGCATGCACATAAGTCGTGAGCGTGGCCTCAAAGAAGATATTAATGCAAGTTCTAGAGTTAGCACACACAGAGAGTTCACACACATGAAGAAAATGAGAGACTTTTGCAAATGTAGTCCAAGGAAGGCCAACAAGCTCGCTAGGACATTTTGTCTAGAGTGTCGGTTCTAACGTATCTTAGTCAAAGTCCACATGCTCAGGTCATTGTCATAGGTTTGATCAATCATATCATGCTCATAATGCAATTTGCAACATTAACAACCAATGCATATTAAGAGGACTCATGGTACGTGTACCGTTAAAAGAACCCGCAGAGGATAAAGCTGGGCAAATTTGCAATTAACACAAAAAGAAAACTAAAAAAAATTCAAATGCAAACAAAAAATGCAACTAATCAAGCAAACTACATGCAATGCAAATACACCCCTCCCCCAAGCTTAAGACCTACATTGTCCCCAATGTAAAAAGTTAAAGTTAAGGAAGAGAAAGTACTCACAATGAATCTACTCTTGTGAAGGTGGGGGAGGTCCGGGTTGCCACCCAGAAGCGCGCCAACTACGAACGTCATCACGCAGATTGTCAATGCGGTTGTTGACGTCCACATGCATATTATCCATGCGCGTGTTCATGGCAACAAATCCGGTCATGATATCCCGCTGCATAGACTCCATCATAGAATGTAGACGCGGGTCGTGGCCATGTGAACCCTCAGCAGGTGGGTCATACTCTTCATCCTCATCCTCCTCATCGCCAGCTTCCTCATCATCATCTTCCTCATCAGCGGCTCCCATGAGAGCGGGTGGACCAACCTTTAACTGGGCGTGAGATGCATCATAGGGTAGGGGAGTGACAATCCAATTGGCGCGCTGCTGGAGCGAGGTCCGCTCAGGGTTCGGGAGTTGGAGTAGTCGCCCACCCGATGGGAGAGCCCAATACCAATTGTTGTGATATTGGTATAACAACTTCATGTTGTTGAGCAGCGCGAAGCCAATGGGCTGTGGGGGTGTACCATCACGGCGCCCGTCCAAATTGATGTTGAAATGCCGAGCTAGACGAGTCACCAACCCCCCTATAGCAATGTCTCCAGCAGCCTTGTTGCTCACCAAGCTCAGATGGCCCATAAGAAACCCAGCATAATTGATTTCATGGCCATACAAGGCTGCGCAGATGACAATGACTTCTTTCTTGGCGGCACTGTTCTCACCACCATCACCGCATCCAAAAATGGTATGAGCCATGAAGCGATGGAAAATACGTAGGGCCGGGTTGCTGATGCTGGATGCCTTTGTCCGAGAGGCATCATAGAATCCTGTTCCTATCTCGTTCCAGAACGTTGCAGCGTGGCAGAAATCAACTCTGCTCTCCCCCCGAGGAACCCATGAATCTGTGACTACAGGAAGACCGAATATGGCATTCGCAGTCTCCAAGTCGAGCCTCCTGTCTGTGTTCCCAAGTCGGAATGTACAGAGCCCAGTTGAGGCACCCGGGCCTTTCAGGACCTGGGATTCAAGTGTGCTCAGGAATTCTAGCGTGAGGCCCTTGTAGGAAGGCTCCTGAAAATGAAGAAATTCTGTCCAGCCCAGACGTCCAGCCAGCCACTCAATATCGCCCCTAACACCCAAAGCTTCCAGCAACTCAAAATCCAGGAATCGAGTGGGGATCAACTTCCTTTTCTTGATAAGCTCAAAGTGGGTGATGTGCTTTGGTGATGTGAAATGGATACCAAGAGACTCGGGAGAGTCCTCTCCAACGCGAGGAGGAGGAAGAGCCCTAGAGGAAGACCTAGACGCTTGTCTTTGTCGTTTAGGAGCCATGATCAAATCCTGTTTCTACACACAAAAGACAAGCAAACCAAGCCAAAGCAAAACCACAAATATGTCGTCCCGGCAAGGACGACAACAGTAGCACAAAGTTTATCAACAGGGTCCCCACAAGAAATTCGAATAAAGCTAGACAAAATTTTACACGTGGACAAAATGACAAACTCAATCAACGATTCAATTTGATACGAAATTCCCGCGCATAAAATTTTGTCTATCAAAGTGAATGCACAACTCAAGTAATCTATCCAGCAAATACCCACAATTTAATCAATATTCATCCCAATGCAAATCAATTTCAACAATTTAGCATTTAACCCTAAAATTAATTAATCCAAAAAGGGGGAAGATGGTACCAAATCAAATCTTGAAGGGGGGTGTTCGGTGGTGGCTAGGAGCACAGCGGGTGATGTGGTGGTGGTGGAGTCGGTTCGAGGTGAAGGCGGAGCAGCGGCAACAGATGTGGTGGTGAGGCACAACGGGTGGAGGAACGACGGTGGCGAGGAGGAGAGCTTGCAGCGGCGGCGAAGGTGAATGAAGGAGCAGCGGCTGGATGGCTGGGGGAGTGAGCAGCAGCGGCGGGATGATGGGAGAGCAGCAGCAGGGGGCGAGAGGCGGTAGCAGCGAAGGGCGAACAACAGCGGGAGAAAGGGAGAAAGAAAGAAGGGAAAGAGAAGAAAGAAAGAGAAAGAGAAAGAAAAAGGGAAAGAAAAATAAAATAAAATTTCGAACAGATAGAACAGTCAATAGCTCGGTCCACAACTCGGTCGAGTTGTGGGCCGAGTTTCGTTCTGCTTTTTTTTTTCAGAAACAGGTACGAAAACTCAGTCTACAACTCGGTCGAGTTGTGGGCCGAGTTTCCTACTGTAGAGGCAGCACATAATTTTATTTTATTTTTATTTTATTTTTATTTTTATTTTTTTTTGAAAGAAAGAAAACGTACCTGATGGGTTGCCTCCCACCCAGCGCTTGCTTACAGTCATTAGCTTGACCTTCCGTCGTCTTTTAGGGAACCGGATCGAGAAGGAGGGCGGAAACGGTCTTCTCAATCGGGGCTCCCGCGATGTACTTCTTCAACCGCTGTCCGTTCACCTTGAATTGTCCCGTTCCTTCGCTCCATATCTCAATTGCACCATGAGGGTACACTTTACGCACTTGGAACGGACCATTCCATCGGGATCTCAGCTTTCCCGGAAAAAGTCTCAACCTAGAGTTAAAAAGCAAGACGAGATCGACTTCTTGAAATTCTCTAGGGACAATATGCTTGTCATGCCATCTCTTGGTCCTCTCCTTATAGATTCTGGCATTCTCATAAGCATCCAACCTCAGCTCCTCAAGCTCTTGTAATTGTAGCATCCTTTTCTCACCGGCTTCTTTCATGTCGTAATTGAATAACTTGATTGCCCAATACGCTCTATGCTCAAGTTCCACCGGCAAATGACAAGACTTCCCATATATCAACCGGTAAGGCGTTGTGCCAATAGGGGTCTTGAATGCTGTCCTATAGGCCCAAAGAGCATCATCTAGTTTCATTGCCCAATCCTTCCGGGATCGGGACACAGTCTTCTCTAAGATGGCTTTGATCTCCCGGTTAGAGACCTCAACTTGTCCACTTGTTTGAGGATGATATGGAGTTGCAATCCGGTGCGTAACTCCATACTTCTTCAGCAAAGCCTCAAACTTCTTCTCAATAAAGTATGATCCTCCATCACTTATTACAATTCTTGGAGTCCCAAACATTGGAAATATCACCTTATTAAAGAACTTGGACGCCACTCTTGAGTCGTTTGTTGGAGATGCAATAGCTTCAACCCACTTGGAGACATAATCAACCGCTACAAGAATATACTTATTGGAGCATGACGGTGGAAAAGGTCCCATGAAATCTACTCCCCAAACATCAAAGATCTCAACCTCCTGAATGTTGTTAAGAGGCATTTCATTCCTCCTAGAAATGTTCCCCGTACGTTGACATGCATCACATGAAGCAATGAAACGGTGCACATCCTTAAACATAGAAGGCCAATAGAGAGTTGAATTCAAAATCTTGGTGGTTGTCTTTGAGGAACCAGCATGCCCTCCACATGGTAGAGAATGACAATGAGTGATAACACTCTCTACCTCCTCCTCAGGGATACATCTTCTAATAACTCCATCAGCACACCTCTTGAAAAGCAATGGCTCATCCCAAAAATAATGTTGAACATCAGACATGAATTTCTTCTTCTGTTGGAATGATAGCTTCGGAGGTAACTCATTGCAAACATAGTAGTTGACAAAATCAGCATACCATGGCATTCTTGAATTTGCAAGAGTCAAGACTTCATTGGCGACCCTGAAAAGATGATCGTCAGGAAATGAATCATTAATAGGTGGCTCATCTTTTGTGCACTCTAACTGCTCTTGAGTCAACCTAGAAAGATGGTCAGCAACCAAATTCTCCGTGCCCTTTTTGTCTCTGATCTCTAAGTCAAACTCTTGAAGAAGAAGAATCCAACGGATCAATCTAGGCTTGGCCTCCTTCTTGCTCAAGAGATACCTGATAGCAGCATGATCAGTATAGACAATGACTTTGGCACCCACCAGATAGGACCTGAACTTCTCAAAGGCAAAAACTATAGCAAGCAGCTCTTTCTCAGTGGTAGCATAATTCACTTGGGCTTCATCAAGAGTCTTGCTAGCATAGTAGATGGCATGAAGCTTCTTATCCTTCCTTTGCCCCAAAACAGCTCCAACAGCATAATCACTAGCATCACACATGATCTCAAAGGGGAGATCCCAATCAGGGGGTTGCATAATTGGAGCTGAAATCAGTGCCTCCTTCAACCTGCAAAAAGAGACAAGACACTCCTTCGAAAAATCAAAGGAAACTTCCTTCAAGAGCAAGTTAGTAAGAGGTTTAGAGATTTTGGAAAAATCCTTAATGAACCTTCTATAGAACCCAGCATGTCCAAGAAAACTTCTTATGCCCTTGACCGAAGTCGGAGGTGGCATCTTTTCTATAATCTCAATCTTGGCCTTGTCAACCTCAATCCCACGGTTAGAAACCAAGTGTCCCAACACAATTCCTTCACTTACCATGAAATGACATTTTTCCCAATTCAATACAAGGTTGACTTCCTCACACCGTTGTAAAACTCGAGACAAGTTAGACAAGCAAGCATCAAAAGAAGTACCATACACAGAGAAATCATCCATGAAAACCTCCATGATATCCTCAATCAAATCAGAAAATATAGCCATCATGCATCTTTGAAAGGTGCCCGGTGCATTACATAAACCAAATGGCATTCTCCTATATGCAAATATGCCATAGGGGCATGTGAAAGTGGTCTTCTCCTGGTCATCAGGATGAATAGGGATTTGAAAGAATCCACTATAACCATCCAAATAACAGAAGTGTGAATGCTGGGCTAACCTTTCTAGCATCTGATCAATGAAGGGAAGCGGGAAATGATCTTTTCTAGTGGCTTTGTTCAATTTCCTATAGTCAATGCACATCCTCCAACCTGTGACAGTCCTAGTAGGAATCAATTCATTTTTCTCATTCTTCACCACAGTCATTCCTCCTTTCTTGGGCACAACATGAACAGGACTAACCCATACACTATCAGAAATAGGATAAATAATGCATGCATCTAACAATTTCAGCACTTCTTTTTTCACTACTTCTTTCATGATAGGATTAAGTCTTCTTTGATGCTCAATGGAGGGTTTATGGTCATCTTCCATTAAAATCCTATGCATGCACATTGAGGGACTAATTCCTTTTAAATCATCAATAGAATATCCAATGGCTTTTCTATGCAATCTAAGTTCATGCAACAATTTCTCAATTTCACAATCACTTAAACTAGCATTGACAATCACCGGATAAGTCGAATTAGGTCCAAGGAACTCATACCTCAAATTGGGTGGAAGCGACTTCAACTCCACCTTTGGTGCCTTTTTGGTCTCCTCCTTCGGAATAAGGTCTTCTCTTGCAAGGGCCTCAACAATGGCCTCAGGCATCTCCTTAGTGGACTCCAAATCAAAGAGCACATCAGCAAGTAGCTCTAGATTTTCAGCTTGGGTCACACTTTCCATCAAGTAACGCTCTGAAGGGTCCTCAATCATGAGAGACATCATGGACTCTTGAGCTTCATGAGCAACCACCTCAATCCTGGATACATCATCCTCAAAAGAAGGTCGCTTAATAGCCCTGGACAGATTAAACTCAATTTTCTCATCCCCAATAGTAAAGGAAAGAATACCCTGTTTCACATCAATGAGTGTACCTGCAGTAGCTAAAAAGGGTCTTCCCAAAATAATAGGGACAGGAGAGTTAGCATCAATATCCAAAACAATGAAGTCAACAGGAATGAAGAACTTACCTATCTGGATGGGTATGTCCTCCAAAATACCTATAGGGCGAGTTGCAGACCTGTCAGCCATGTATAGAGTCATCTTCACAGGTCTCGGCTCTCCCAAGTCCAAGTCCTTGCATATGGAGAGCGGGATAATGCTCACACTAGCACCCAAATCACACAAAGCATCGTATGTGCAATCACCAATCACCATGGGGACATTGAAACTACCAGGATCTCCAAGCTTTGGAGGCAACTTGTTTTGGATTAGAGCACTGCACTCCTGACTCAAAGAAACTGATTGGCAGTCATCTAGCTTCCTTTTGTTGGACAAGATCTCCTTCAAAAACTTCACATAGGATGGCATTTGTTTAAGAGCATCGGTGAAGGGAATGTTGATGTAGAGCTTTTTCAGCACCTCCACAAACTTGCCATACTGCTGATCCAACTGAGCTTGAGCTTTCCTTTGTGGGAAGGGAAGAGGTGGTTTGTAGGGCGGTGGTGGCACATATTTGGGCACTTCCTCTTGCTCCTTCTCTTGGACCACTACTTCTTCGGGCTTTTCAGCAGCTTTGCCCTTTTGCTTGAGATCACCAACCTTTGGATCTTCAAGTTGTTTCCCACTCCTCAAGGACACAGCATTGATTTGTCCTTTTGGATTTGCCTCAGTTTGACCAGGAAGCTGACCTTGGGGTCTAGGAGCATTCAAAGCATATTGAGCATGCAAGCTATCATGATTCTTCAATACCTTGTTGATGTTCTGAAGCTCTTTCATTATCAAGTCAAGCTTGGAATCCCCGGATGATTGGGCACATTCTTGATTTTGAGGTGGAGGAGCTCTTTGTTGGAACCCAGGAGGTGGTCTTTGAGCAGCTTGGTTGTTGGCATATGAAAAATTAGGATGATTCCTCCAACCGGGGTTATAGGTGTTGGAATATGGATCGTTCCTAGGACCCCGATTGAAGTTGTTCATGTAATTCACTTCTCCCTCTTGTGGCTCGTCCTTTGTAGCAAATAGTTGGTAAGATGATATAGTGTGATCACCTTCCCCACAGAATTGACAAACCGCATTTGAAACAACCTGAGCTGGACTCTCCTCATTCTTAAGCTTAGCTCTGCTCATACTCAGCTTCAGTTGCTTAATCTCATGAGCCATAGCCTCCATCCTTGCTTGTTGCGAGACCTCATTGTCAATCTCATAAAGACCAGCTGTTCTCTTAGAGCTTGGAGTAGATCGAGCATCATTATAATAGTGGTTGTATTGGGCAATATTCTCAATCTTCTCCCAAGCCACATCAACATGCATATTCATGATTGTGCCTCCAGATGAGGCATCAATGAGCAATCTAGTAGCGTTGTCAACAACATTGTAGAAGGTGTGCAGCAACACCCACTTATCTTGTCCATGGTGAGGACACAACAACAAAAGCTCCTTGAATCTCTCCCAACCTTCGTACAGAGACTCCCCATCTTTCATCTGAAATGAACTGATATGATTCCTCATCTCAGCTGTCTTCTTTGGGGGAAAAATACTTGGTTAGGAAAGCCTTAGCCAACTCATCACATGTCGTGATAGTGCCTTGAGGCAGGGCCTTGAACCATGCTTTAGCCATGTCTCTCAAAGAGAATGAGAAGGCGCGCAAATAAAGCGCGTCATTGGATACATCATGAATCTTCACCGTGTCCATAAGCTCCAGAAAAGTGTTGAGATGTTGGTGAGGATTCTCAGACGGTAGACCTCCAAACTGATTTTGCTGAACCATATTTATCAAAGACGGCTTCAGCTCAAAATTCCTTGCCTGGACTGGAGGTCGGACCACACCAGATGTGGGTCCTTGGTGACGTGGCAGCACATAGTCACCCAATGTCATAGGCGGATGCACATTCAACACCAGTTGCATCTCCTGTTGCTGATTCAGTAGTTGTTGTTGCAACTCTTGCAATTGTAGTTGTTGTTGTTGTAGCAACTCCTGCTGTTGTTGTTGCAGTTGTGCCGCCTCATCCATTGCTCGGGCTCTAGTTTCTTCTTGCTCTCTTCTTTTTCTGTGAAAAGCACGCTCGGGTTCAGGATCTGGATCGTAGAAATCACCAGCGCTCAGGGCTCTTCGCATAGGAGTGAGAACAAATCTGAAACCAAAGACAAAAGAAACAAAGTCAAAAACAAAATGAGACCTAATCTATCGGTTGCGTATAACAACCAATACTAGCAATAGTCCCCGGCAACGGCGCCAAAACTTGATAGGTCCAAATCCTACCCCGCAAGTATACGGGTTCGGTTGTAGTACCAAGGTATCGAACTCAGGGACTATGTAGTATCAATTGTCAAATCAACTAATAGATTAAGTCGTAAGTAAGAAATGTTTGTGTTTTGGTTTCAATGGTAACAAATTGTCAAGTAAAAAGGAAATAATCAGTTGGGAAGAAGTTTCCAAGGTTAGGATCCCCACAATGGTGTTTCGATAAATTCTAAACAATATTCGATTAGATTTCAATATGAATGACAATTGAAGGACCAACTATCTAATGCCAACACTACCTCTTTTCAGACGAATAGTGCATGTACCTAGACTCGACTAGCGGTCACTTTCGCACAAAGCTAATCTCATCAAGGTCCATTAAGTTCTTTCAAGATCAATGAATGAATAGAAGCAACATCCGCTTTCGCGCTCCGCGGAATCTATTCATCCAAGAATCAATTCGATAGTCAAGTATCACAAGAGGATTAAGTCACTTTCGCACAAATAATCCTCAAGTTCTATCCTAGGGATCTATCTAGCATCAATCTCCTATTATCATTTTCTCCTTTCGGTCTCAAATTCCAATAGAAATCCCAATTACAAATCAATTAGGTCATCAAGCAACCTAGGATAGAATCAAACGACATTCATACATCCATACAATCAAATACCGCAATCAAACCTACCTAATTCACCATTGGGTTCACCCAACCTTAGAAAAGAAGATTTAGCTAGACATGAGAGAAAGAGAGAGCAAATTCATTGAAAGAGACAACATACCAATTGTATTCCAAAAGAGATTCGGTTCTCAAACGATCCAATCTAGCAAAATCTTCAAATCTTCAACTAGGGTTTTTAGAGAGAGACTAAGTTTAGAGCATAAAAAAAGTGTCTGTAATTTCGTCCCTAAATTTGATAATATAGGGTTGAAGACGTTTCAGCAGAAGGAGAAAAAACCGTTACGCATGCTGACTCGGTCCACAACTCGGCCGAGTTGTGGACCGAGTTGTCGCCTGTCTTCAAAGCTGGGCGAAAACTCGCTGACTCGGTCGACAACTCGGTCGAGTTGTTGACCGAGTTGTTGACTGTTGCTTGGTGGGGTGATGACTCGGTTGACAACTTGGTCGAGTTGTCGACCGAGTTATTGACTGTTGCTTGGTGGGGTGATGACTCGGTTGACAACTCGGTCGAGTTGTCGACCGAGTTGTTGACTGTTGCTTTGCTTCTCTCCACCAGCTCGGCCATGATGACTCGGTTGACAACTCGGTCGAGTTGTCGACCGAGTTGTCGACTATTGTTCCTTGTCTTCACTAGCTTGGCCGGGCTTCCATTTCGAAGTCACCTCGTTCGATCTTGGCACTTGTATTCTGACCATGGCGCCATCCCTTCGAGTCGTCCACTCGAGCATCTTTACTGGCAACCCAAAAATCTTCAAAACGCCTCCAAAATATCCTGAAATCACAACAACGCAATAGTAGACTCCGAACACTACTAATCTACTAAAACCAAATAAAACTAAAAGAAAAAGGAACAAAACAAACCAAGCTAGCGGAAATAAACGTGACCTAAACTCGTCTAAAATGCATGCTATCAATACAAATATCATAACTTTCATTTAAACCATAGTCTTGGAATTACAACATAATTCCAAATACATCAGAAATACAACGGAAGTCTTAATACAAGACATATTTAACACAACGAAAGTCTTTTAAATAATTAACAAAGGGTCTTGATCGCAATGATCACCCTCCAAGGATCTCGACCTGGATAAACTCGTCAAATTCCAACTGCCTTCATAGTCGCTTCTAGCCTTTACGGAACTGCAATTTATCTGATGTGCCGAATCGAACGGATGACACCAGCCAACCATGCAAGGGAATATTCGGTTGGTCAGTCTAATGAAAGACTATGCAAGGGTACAAGCAGAATGGTTCTAAGCAGTCGTATTAGGTTAGACACATCGTTTCTCGAATAAAAGTCGATGATGATAGTCAACCACCATACTCCTACTGAAATATATGAAAATGCATGATCAAGAGAAGATTCTGAAAGACCGAGTCTTACAGCAATCAACCCAGAGAAGACTCCAACGAAATGAGTCTTATCGGAAGCATGACAAATGTCTGGAACATTATAATTACATACAAGCGTTTAAAACGACTTGGTGTTTCGGTTCACGACCAACCTCACCGCACAATGCGAATCCAGATTGGAAAGAGAACTTTACTCTGATCAAAGTCAAGACGAGTTTCCTAGCTGCACTATTACCTAGCTGCACTACTCGCCTGATGGTATATTAATTATGTGCACAACGGCACTTATCTTGTTTAATTCCAAAACGAACATTTACGTTAGAAACTTTTAAATCTCCTCACAAGAGATATCGGATCTCCTCACAAGAGATATCAGATCTCCTCACAAGAGATATCAGATCTCCTCACAAGAGATATTAGAGGGAATAAATCCCGAAAGATTTGGCACTAGCGAAGTGCACCAACCCTGAGTAAGGGCATGGTCATGACCAGAGAGAGTACTGGGGAAAAATCCACCAAGTACTAGTTATAAAGAAACAGCTAAACCCCCACAAGGTATATAGCGTTCCTACGAATACTCGTTCTAACTAAACAGTTACGAACGCAGTAATAATCCACATCAATGCCATCACGGCCAATAACAGATATAATAGTGTTGTTCTAACAAATATACAACCTATTATAATATATGTATTTAATCATATATATATAATAGCGTTGTTCTAACAGATATACAACATATTATAATATCTCTTTTTAAAACACAAACAGTTATCAAAACTGTTCCCAGACGAAAACAACAATTCATCCCAAATTAATTAACAATTAAACAATTAATACTCAATATAAATATGGAATGATAAGCAAGAGCGAACTGCGAGAGAGAAATTCTCACCGGAGACGACGCGTCGGGGCTTGGTTTGGATGGCTCTCGATTCCTAGGCTCCTTATACTTCTAAAGGACCTCTTTGGGATCACCTCCAACACCAAAGGGAGCTCCGGCGACGACTTGGATTTTCTCCGGCGAAAGCTTGAAATTCCGACGAGGCTTTGGGAGAGATTTGAGCTCGGATTTGGTGCTCCAAACCTCTAGATCTCCTCCATTAAATAGACCCAAAAGGGTGGTGAATCACCCCGACCAGAAGGGGACAACAACGGGCGACAACGGAGGCGCCACGTCGAGGTCCGACAACCACAGAACGTTCTGGGCATTTATCGCGGTCGCGGTTTTTGGCCGCGGTTCCCGCCTTTTGCCTATACTGCGGTCGCGGTTTTATGGCCGCAGCCGTGGCCGCTTGTCAGGCTTGACACGACATATACTTTCCGTCTTTTACCGCGGTCGCGGTTGCCAAACCGCGGTCGCGGTTTAGGCCATTTCTGCCTTTTTTTACACGTGGTTAAAGATATTTAACTCCAGGTTAAATATATTCGTACACGAATGACTATTTAACCCCAAAAATACATCAACTGTATTTTATATTACTCAGAAAAATATTACAGAGATAAAAAAATATTACAGAGATCAAACATCTTACAGAATGTCCGAACTTCTCTGAATATAATCCGACTTGTAAGTTGTAATACGGGAGTTGGAAAAATTACCAAAATATCCTTTTTCAAAATGAGGGGTATTACAGATTTAATCTTTAAAAGATAAAAATTATTTTCTATCTACATTAGTTCTACTTGTAATCAAACATTCTCACTATAATATTTTGGCCGCATAATCTTAATATTATAATTTAATTGTTTACTTTTGTTTTAAAAATTATATTTCTACCATACCACTATTTCATGCATTTTTATCTTTCTTTTGTTAACTCCCTTTTATTTTACAACCTATATCATTTAAAATTAATAAATTTACATTCCCAGTTTATTGATAATGAAAATACAGTTTACTTATTTTACTTTAATACTTTTTGTTTGTATATAAATTTATTAGTTTAATTTATTAAATTAGTAAGTTTTGTTATTTGAATATGCACTTGAAATTTTTATAATTATCTGATTATTTTATATTTGTTATACATCAATGGATAATGTGTTATTACTATCTTTATATATTAAGTTTGATAATCAAATATGTAAGAAATAGTAGGTTAAAAATTCATTGTCCAAAACATAACTGATCATGATGTCTACGGTGACATTTTTCAATTGTTATTGTATTTTTCATAGTATACACTGTATGACTATTAATATATAAAAAGTTAATTATATTTCAATACAATAAAATATATTTGATTTTTGTGTATTTTAATATTATGTTATTAAAAATATTACTAAATCTTATCCCGTGCTTGGCACGGACATTCAACTAGTTTTTACTAAATTGAAACGTCACAAGATCAAGTAAGAGTGTATATTTTATAAGATTCATTTAGACCAATTATTAGAATTTTAAATTAGATAATCACAATAACAAATTCTAAAGCCAAACACATTACATTTCGACCAATATAGGTCTCATTTTTGTCTGTGTCAATGGCCTTATGTAGTTTAATATTTGTTCATGTATCAATTATCATCATATATATCTATTTCGTTTACTTTTTAATGATAAAAAATGTATATAGAGATTTTTAATCCATCTATTTTTATGCAATCTATTATAATGTTATTTACCAAGCTAGTGGATGGAAAACGAAAATGAGTACAACGTTATAATTCGAGTATTTATTTTATTGCATATATTATTATAATATTTCTACTAACCAATTACGTACTCATTATAAAACTGAAATAATAGTTAGTTTGTAATATTATAAACAAAAAATATATTATCTTCAAATAAATACAATTATTTGAAAATTATCAATGAGATGATATTGTAAAACAATATTAACAAAGGTATCAGTTATAACTTATAAGATAATGTTTTATCAAGTCAATTAATTTCAAATTATATAAGAATATAAAAATGACATATCGAAACATGAAAATATTAAGAATAATAACTAATAGAATCGTATGATAGTTTGTAATTTTTTTATGTAATAATTGTATTTAAACTTTCAGTTTTATCTTCTTAATCTCTATCCAAAACTTGCTTTTAAAAATGAGTTTAATTAGTATAAAAGTAGGATTACCGTATTATATATATTTTTATCTTGTAATATTAATCAATTTTAAATCTCTACCAGGTTTACATTGCATTTGTTTTTTGAGTTGGAAAAAGAAAAAGTCATGATGTATAAATAAAGTTAATGAATACTCACTCAGTTTTATAAATATTTATCTTTATAGGATCTCAAAACAATTTATCACATATAGTTTATAAACTTTCAAGTTTCGACATACTTTTCTATGTATTACTTATTTAGTTACTCTCCTTCATGCATGAAACACATCAAATCCAAACCTAATGTATACCCATCTACATATTCAATTACAAGACATCAAATTTAGCAAAAAATATAATAAAAGATATATATTTACTTTCCTTTTTATAAAAATTATTTTAATTGAAATAGATTATTATCGATTTCCATTTTTTTCAAAAAGTTTTCATAAGACACATTTTTTAAAAGGTAAATCATTCTGGTGATCAAATTATTAAACTAAACTTCTCAGCTTCTAAATTTGGAATTCCATTCCATAGGTGCGTTAGGTGGGCATTAAGTGGGAGATGAAGGGGGGAGATGAAGCAAATGGTTAATGTTAGGAGGTGACATTAAGGGGGAGATGAAGATTAAGTGAGAGTTGAAGCAAAATTTTCAACTTCAACTCCTTCAACTCCCACAATGCCGAACGGATCTGTGTTCTCATTCTTTACTCATAATAAATAAATAAATAGCTGCAATATTCCGCATGCAAAATTCAACAAATGGCGTCTTTCGGAGATTTTTTTTTCCAAACTAGGCATGTTTTTGGAACTTATGCTCAAATTAGGTTCGTATGTAAAGTTATACTGAAAATAGGCCGGGCAACTTCGGGATAAGTCGCTGAGATCTTCAAGATTGAGTCGTCCTCCGAAACGGCGACTTTCATCCAAGCTGAGAACACAACTTTCATCCAAACTGAGAACACAATTTCACAAAAAGAAAAAAAATATTAATCATTGTGTCCATCAACGACTTAGGTATTTTAATTTTAAGAAAAAAATATTAGTCGATGTGTCCATCAGCGACTTACGTATTTTAATTTTTTTAAAATTACCAGTTTATTTTTTCAAATTAAAAATGATTGACATGGAGAGTCGTTGTTTGGGACGGCGACTTACATGGAGTTTGTTGCAGAAACTCGCCCTCAAGCTTGAGGTGCCAGCTTCCTACGGAAGATTTGGATGCTCTGATCTTCGTCAAATCAGACGAGGATCTCGCCAATCTCATCGAAGAGTACGATGGCGTTGCTTTTTCGTCGCTGAAGATCAAAGCGTTTCTGTCGATGCCGTCTAGATCCAGCAGCCGCAGAGATCGTCGCCGCCGCCGTCCAACGCTTCGTCTCCGACATCGTCAACCTCATCCAGCAGCAGTATCTCTTCCCCTTCTACCACCGTCGCATCCACCTTGCCCCCAAGCTTTCCCGCTCCGGGGGAGAACAAGTGTTTTCACCCTTGCCGTCTGTTGAAATGTGATTCAAACTCACAAGAATCTGGCGCCAAGTTTCTAGGAAAGCAGTTAGGAGTTGTTAGCTGTTATTTATGCAGTATTTGATTAAGTCATTTCCTTTTAATTAAACCACTACCTTAGGCACTTTGTTAGACGTGGTTAGTGGAGAATTAGTTAGTTCATTTGTCATTCATTTAAGCACTGTAATCGTCACTGATTTCAAGTAATCAAACACAGCAGTTTGCATTCAACTTGTGAGCTCTCTCTGCATTTTCTCTGTTCTCAATTCCAACAGATTGGTATCAGAACTGTTAAGCTTTTCCGGGTTTGTATCCAGGGAATTAAGGCGAGGAAGAGAGTGGGTAAACACAGGGAAACATAAGAGAGAAAGAAAGTTGTTCACAATGCAGAACAACGGAGGGAACAATGGGACATCTCAATTGCCCATTTTCAAGGGAGTTAACTATCAATTCTGGAGCATGAAGATGAAGACTTTGTTTAAGTCTCAGGAGCTGTGGACATTGGTTGAGTATGGGTTCGAGGATGATGCCACAGAAGACCCAGATCAGGCTCTAAGAGAAAAGAGGAAGAAGGACTCTAAAGCCTTGTTCATGATCCAGCAGGCTTTGGATGATGAAATTTTCCCACGAATTGCATCAGCCACCACATCAACAGCAACATGGAGTACTCTAAAGCAGGAGTATCTCGGTGACAAGAAGGTCATCACAGTCAGGTTGCAATCCCTGAGAAGAGAGTTTGAGACGTCTCTGATGAAAGACAAAGAATCTGTGCAAGATTATTTGTCAAGAGTGACTGGAGTGGTGCAGAAGATGAGATCGTATGGGGAAACTATGACAGATGAGCATGTGGTTGGAAAAGTCCTAAGAAGCCTCACAAAGGAGTTCGATCATGTAGTGGCTGCCATTGAGGAATCAAAGGACATGTCCGCCTACACCTTTGATGAATTAATGGGGTTACTGCAGGCACATGAAGAAAGGATCAAAAGGCCAAGTGATAAGAAGGAAGAGAAGGCCTTCTTTGGGAAAGATGAGTCATCTCACAGAGATGGAACTGGACACTCCAATTGGAGAGGAAGAGGTCGAAGTGGATCAAGAGGTAGAGGAAGAGGACAAAGTTGGGAAGGCAGAGAGAAGTCTTCTCAGTCCAACAGGAATCCAATCAAATGCTATTACTGCAAGAAAGCAGGTCACAAGGAGGCCAACTGCTGGAAGAAGGAAAGTGATCAAGGTGATCAGAAGAAGGACTCAAAGTCAAACTTCGTGGAGCAAGAGGAAAAGTTGTTCTTGGCTCAAAATGAATCTGCAAGTGAAGCAGGAATTGTGTGGTACATAGACAGTGGGTGCTCAAACCACATGTCTGGTACAAAGTCTATGTTCAAGGAACTAGATGACTCGAAGAAGAGCAAAGTGAGGATTGGAGATGGAAAGCAATTGGATGTGGAAGGAAGAGGAATCATTGCAATCAAGTCTGAGCAAGGTAAAGTTAAGCTCTTACATGATGTGCAGTATGTACCACATTTGGCTCATAATTTGTTGAGTGTAGGACAACTCTTATACAGTGGTTATTCTCTAGTATTTGAGGATGAATCATGTGTAATAAGAGACAGAAAGTCCAAGGAGATTGTAGTGAAAGTGCTCATGGGAAAGAACAAGGTTTTTCCCTTAGATTTGGTTGAAAACAGAAGTCGAGCCTTGTCAGTCAAGGGTGATAGTGATGCAAGGCTGTGACACTTAAGGTATGGGCACTTGAATGTGCAAGGATTGAGGCTGCTGAATACAAAGGAAATGGTGTTCGGTCTACCAAGCATTGGAGAGCTGAAAATATGTGAGGGATGCTTGTATGGAAAGCAGTTCAAAGGGTCATTCCCAACAGGGAAGGCTTGAAGAGCAAATGAATGTCTGGAGCTACTGCATGCTGATTTATGTGGCCCAATGCAGACTGCCTCTCTTGGTGGTAGCAAGTATTTCTTGCTGATCACAGACGATCACAGCAGAATGAGTTGGGTGTACTTCCTTACAGCAAAGTCTGAAGCATTTGAGAACTTCAGAAAGTTCAAAGTCATGGTGGAGAAGGAAAGTGGCAACTCAGTGAAGGATCTAAGAACTGATCGAGGAGGAGAATTCTTGTCACAAGAGTTCATCACATTCTGTGAAGAAGAAGGGATAAGAAGAGAGCTCACTGCACCATACACACCAGAGCAGAATGGTATTGCAGAAAGAAAGAATCGAACTGTGGTAGAGATGGCAAGGAGCATGATGAAGGCCAAGAGAATGCCAAATGAATTTTGGTGTGAAGCAGTTGCAACAGCAGTCTATATTCTCAACATCTCTCCAACAAAGGCAGTCATGAATATGACTCCATTGGAAGCCTGGAAGAAGAGGAAACCATTTGTAAGTAATCTTAAAGTCTTTGGTTGTATTGCCTATGCATTGGTTAATTTAAGATCAAAGCTAGATGATAAGTCAGTGAAATGTGTATTCATTGGCTATGTTGCTCAGTCTAAGGCTTACAAATTGTATAATCCAGTAGATGGAAAGATTATTATTAGTAGAAATGTAGTGTTCCATGAAGATGCAGAATGGGACTGGAGAGAGCAAGAGAATGGTGAAAAGAAGCAGAAAGCTGTCATCTTTGACAACTTGGAAGATCATGCACCAGTAACTGAGCAAGTGCAAGCATCACCACCAAGCTCACCAAGCTCATCATCCACTACATCAAGCAGTCACAACTCATCTCCATCAAGCTCTTCAGGTGATTCATCACCAAGAAGGATGAGATCTCTATCAGAGATCTATGAAAGTTGTGACTTTGCATTGACAGTCACTGAGCCAGCAAACTTTGATGAAGCAGTGAAGAAAAGTGAATGGCAAGTAGCAATGGAAGAGGAGATGAAGTCAATTCAGAGAAACAACACATGGGAGCTAACTGAGCTTCCTAAGGAGAAGAACATCATTGGTTTGAAGTGGATGTTCAGAACAAAGTTCAACACTGATGGGAGTATTCAAAAGCACAAAGCAAGGTTAGTTGCTAAGGGCTACTCACAACTAGAAGGAGTTGATGTCGATGAAACATTCTCACCTGTTGCAAGGTTTGAAACAGTGAGAATTGTTCTTGCTTTAGCTGCACAGAAGGAGCTGCCTGTGTTCCAGTTTGATGTCAAGTCAGCATTTCTGAATGGAGATTTTCTGGAGGAAGTTTATGTTGAACAACCTCAAGGATTCATCAAAGAAGAAGAGGAGAGCAAGGTGTACAAGCTGAGAAAGGCTCTCTATGGTTTGAAGCATGCTCCAAGAGCCTGGTACAACAAAATTGATGCCTTCTTCTTGAAGAATCAGTTCGAAAGGAGTGAGAATGAACCAACTCTCTATGTCAAGAAGAGAGGTATGAATCACTTCATTGTTGTGTGCCTTTATGTTGATGACATAATCTATTTTAGCTCATCTGAAGATCTGCTAGAAGAGTTCAGACTTTCCATGATGGAAGAGTTTGAAATGACAGACCTTGGAATACTTCAATACTTCCTTGGTCTAGAGGTGAAGCAGAGAAAATGTGGCATTTTTGTGTGTCAAAAGAAGTATGCAAAGGATCTCTTGAAGAAGTTTCAACTAGAGAACTGTGATGCTGCTATAACTCCAATGAACACCAATGAGAAGCTGCAAAGAGAGGATGGAACTGAGAAGGCTGATGTGAAGGTGTTCAGGAGCTTGGTGGGAGGATTAAACTACCTTACACACACTAGACCGGACACTGCCTACTGTGTTAGTGTGGTGTCAAGGTATATGTAGAATCCAACAAAGCAGCATCTTGGAGCTGCGAAGAGAATACTCAGATATGTCTCTGGGACATCAGACTATGGAGTATGGTATGAGAAGGTGGAAGACTTCAAGCTGAGAGGATATACTGATAGTGACTGGGCCGGCTGCATTGATGATAGAAAGAGCACATCTGGTTCTGTTTTCAGTCTTGGTTCAGGGGCTATCACATGGAGTTCCAAGAAACAAGACACTGTGGCATTGTCTTCCTCTGAGGCAGAATATGTGGCAGCTGGGTCGGCAGCAAGACAAGCATTATGGCTAAGGAAATTGCTCAATGATTTATGATGTGCTCAAGGTGAAGCAACTGAGCTATGGTGTGACAACAAGTCAACAATTGCCATGACAAAGAACCCAGCCTTTCACGCCAGAACCAAACATATAGATGTACAACATCACTTCATCAGGAAGTTGGTTTCTGAGGAGAAGATTGTTCCAAAGTTCTGTGGAACAAATGAGCAGGATGCAGATCTATTTACAAAGGCTCTAAGTCAAGCTAAGCATCAGTTCTTTATGGAGAAAATCGGAATGAGAAAGTTTGAATCAAGGGAAGGTGTTGAAATGTGATTCAAACTCACAAGAATCTAGCGCCAAGTTTCTAGGAAAGCAGTTAGGAGTTGTTAGTTGTTATTTATGCAGTATTTGATTAAGTCATTTCCTTTTAATTAAACCACTACCTTATGCACTTTGTTAGACGTGGTTAGTGGAGAATTAGTTAGTTCATTTGTCATTCATTTAAGCACTGTAACCGTCACTGATTTCAAGTAATCAAACACAACAGTTTGCATTCAACTTGTGAGCTCTCTCTGCATTTTCTCTGTTCTCAATTCCAACACCGTCGTCGAGACGATCGATGCTCGCTCGCCTCTCTGTAATCCACGTCAGCACGATCCTTCCTTCACCGGAGGCCGAATTTCTCCGGCGACCGATCGATTTGTTCAAGGTCTTCTCCGGCGCAGGAAGCGGATTGTTCGCCGGAGCCGTAGCGGCTGTCAGGGAGGCCGAGATGCGGTAGAGGGAGACTGTATACGGTGGATTGACGGTGATTTGTCCGATTGACCAGGCTTTCGAGGATAATTTGGCGAGATTTGGATCGCCCCGGGAAGAGGAGAAGATCTCGGTGTTGCTGTACCATGCTTTGCCGGTGTATTAAGCCACAATACTTTAAGAAACAAATTGAAAAGAATGGTATATTCTTCTCAAAAAAAAAGAAAAGAATGGTATATTCACAATCAGTAAAGTAAGTCTGACTAATACATTTTTTTTTTCAAAATGTAAGTCGCTGGTTATATTAGCGACTCTTTCATAATTCTGTTTTTTTAATTGTGTTCTCCGCTTGCATGACTCAATCTTGAAGAGTCTTATTCCGAAGCTACACGGACAGCCTATTTTCAATATACCTTTACATACGAACCTAATTTGAGAATAAGTTCCAAAAACATGCCTAGTTTGAAAAAAAAAAATCTCTTTCGGAGGCTCTCAGGTTTCTGCTTCTCCCCTCCTCTCTTTAACGCGTGCGCTTCCTTATATGTTCTTCCGGAATCCGTTCCATTAATGGAGGTCGACTGTACAAAGATACTATCAAATTGCTAGGTATTCTCCTTACTAATTCCTTTCTCCTCTTTACTTGTATTCTTCTGGATGTTAGATATTTCGTTCTTCCAAATTGAAAATCGTTAGCTTGTCCAAATTGCTATCCGAAAAAATACATGTCGGGAGAGGGTTTATTACCCTATGGGCTAGTTTGGTGGTGACAATTGTAATATGACATTTTCAATTGTTAGTGCCACTTCTATAGAAATTTTAGGGTTTTTTTCTGGTGGAGTTTTCTTGACAGATTAGGGAATTTGGTATCATAGCCCAAAACGGCGTGAGGTCTTATATTGCAGTTGAGAAACCAGCTTTAGTAATGGAGTTTTTCTTGTTCTGTTGTTACAGGATGGGAGATCTCAATCAGAAAGGGGGAATTCAAGGGTTTGATTGGATTGAAAAACGCAATAGTAAGTTAAACTCATTATGGACTGCAGCATTTACAGGCATTCTAATTTGTGCCTTGCTATTAACTCTTCCTACAGTAGCTGTTTTATCTGTGCTAGGGTTTGTGTTTTCGGCCCCTTTCTGTTTCGTCTTTGCGGTCTATTCAGCAATTAATGAGCTTATGAGCATTGTCCTTGATCTTGGAAAGGAAGATGATATGTATGATGAAGAGAAGGTTAAGGAAGAAGGATATGAACAAGATTATGAACTGGATGAATGGGGAACTACGTCGATTGGTGGTCAATTAGGCGTCATTGAAGCTTCAAAAGATTCTGAGGAAGTAACTAATAGAGGGGAAAATGATATTAGGGTTGAATTTGATAATGAAGATAAAAATGTGGTCCCGTGGACACGGATGACGTCGCCTTTCTTGTCCTGGGGAAGCAGTGGAGAGTTTGGCAACCTTTAGCAGCTCTTAGCACCACCAGAGAAGGAAACTGGTGATGGATTGCAGGAAGATTCCGGTGCTGTGGAGGAGCAATGTCGCAAACTCGAACCAGGGGAATTGGTAAGGGAGACGATGGAGATGCTTAATGCAGTAAGAAACGAGGGCGAAGTGGAAATCGAGAATATTCAGCAGTCAAGTGAAGAAGCAACGTCAATATTACCGGCTGTATCGGGCTCTGTACACGGAGCGGTTCTTGATCTTCAGCGCGTGAAGCTACTGTGCGTGGAAGATAGCGTTGATGACGTTCCCAGGTTGCAGACGATCAACGAGCAACTGGAGATGGATAAACCGAGGAAGAAGGAGGGCGGCGCGTTGGCTTCACTCCAAGTGGAGATTGAGCAGACAACAAACACAACCATGAAGGTGATCCCGCAGAATGTGGACCGGCTGAACCCGGTTCGAGATGTTTGGAATGCGACTTACGAAAGCATGTATCATGTTTGAGAACAAAAACTGAACCCGGTTGGAGAGTTTCTTATGAAGAACATTCAAGGTTTTAGTACTTTTGTATCTGTAAATTTAGTTTTTATCCTATGGATCAGAATTGCTTAGATTCTACAATGTAAATATAGTTTTTATCCTAAGAAATTATGGTTGATCTAAATTTAATTCGTGTCAACCATAATTTCTTACTTATGGCATATGTAGATGTAAAACTTTCTTGATTTGGTCCGTCTTTGGCGAAGTATAACTTCCTGCTCTGATGTCGGAATTAAGTGATTCCAATGCGAGATTAAAGATTAGGAAGTGAACTAGAACTCTTTCAAATTTCATGTCAATTTCACGTCAATTGGACAATTAGAACTCCAGGACGAACGGAAACAAATTCAGCGTGAAGTGCTGAAAACGGGAAATCTTCGGAAATGTTATGGATTCGATTTGTTTGATTGATTAGCACGACGGTTGGTTTGTTTGAATGGTTTATACTTCGAAAATATAAAATCTTGGACTGAATAATCTTAAAACAACTTAGCCAAGTTGCTCTCAAAAATCAATCTGCCTTTTATTCAATCAAAGAAATGTTTAAGTAAGAAAACAAGAGTGTTGTGCAAGGAAGGGAGAAGGACTAATTAGGGCCGGCCCTAAGGCTGATTCTCTCTTCTAAAATTATTTTAAAATGTCAATAAGCTAATTATCAATTCTAAAACAAGAAACTACTAAAGATAATCTCATAAACTGCTAAATAGAGTAAATAAGTAACTCAAGCTATGGTTCGTGGCTCTCTCGGTGGTGTGTGAGCAAGGTCACCAACCTTGGCTCGAAAGGCACCTCCATGGTGGCTGCAAGGCGCTCAAGCAAGGCACACGACCATTCCTTGATCTTCTTAGCCTTTGATCTGGTTATAGAACAATCGAAAGAAATTCGAATAAGCTCATCAACATCCTTGGTCGTTAGGATAACTTGTGAGTCATCACTAATGTAATTTTCTTTGGTGTGTAATGTTTGGTTGTATTGATCAATTTGTAACGTTTAACCCCCAAAAAAATAACATTTTATTTGCGAAAAGTGTCACCAATAAAACTTGATGGTTTCATATGGTTAATAATGACATTGGAGCTAAAATTAGGATATGATCCTTGAAATATATAAAGTATATATATATATATATATATATATATATTAAAGCAAATGAATTTAGAGTCACCATATTCATTTCGGCCCTACAAATCCTAAGTGTCAATTTGTGGTTAATCCACTTTGTTTATTAGCAATATATTTTAATTTATTTGTATTAATATTAAAAAAAACCATATCAAATCTCAACAAAACAAAATTTCTAATTTAACGTAATTATTAATTAGCATATAAAAATATTTTGATTTGGATGCAAATGTTGCATACTACATATACATGTACGTTGTTTTCCCAAATTTTGTCTTTAAAATTATTGTTATTTGTTAACACTTTCCCAAATTTTGTATTCAAAATTATTGTTAATACTTATTTAACTTTATAGTTCAAACTTATAAATTTATCATTTTTATTAAAAAAATATATTATAACAAATATATATATTTATTTATAATCATGTAAACATATTACATATTTTAAATATCTAATTTCTGAAAAAAATAATATTGATACAAATCAGTTAAACCATCGTTCTTTTAATATAAATTATTATGTTCTTTATAAAAAGAAATTAATTAAATATTTAGTTCTTCAATATTTGATTTGATTTATTTTTTAAAAAAGATTAACTTTTAGTTATGAGAGTAACAAAATATTAAGTTTGATCATGTTTTTCACACTATAATATATAATAAAAACGCTAACAATTCGAACTAAATAATCATATACTATTTTTGTGGAACTGATCAATAATATTCGTAACAAATCTCTAATATTAACATTGAGCCAAAATCATAGATTTTTAAATCATAATTTCATCATTCAATGATTGTTCATGATCATATGATAATTAATATAGTTTCAAGTATGAGCATATGAAAATTTTCTATAAAAGTTTTATGGGTTACATGAAATTGTTAAAAAAGTCAAAATTGAAAATATACAAGATTAGTTATCTATTTTTTTATTTTTTATTTATTAGATTTGTTTTCGACTAATCAATAATATCTTTTGTGTTTAGTGAAAGAATGTATGTAAAATTCTTTTAATAATATGTTATAGCTCAAGAACCATAGATCTATAACTATATATTAAACCTTACTCTTTTTAAGTTACTAGAGAGTTTTTAGGCTTAGGTTGTTGAAGTTTGAATTATTTTTTTCCATTTACTATTATCCTCTTTATTAATTTTATTTTGTCTTTTAAATTAATCAAATTTAAACTCTAAAATTCTATAAAATCTTAACCAAATCTCGTCAAATTGACTTTGTTCTTTAAAATAAATTAGCTTATTTCTTTTAAAAAACACGTATGAACTAATCTGAACCTTATATTTGTTTGTATATTAAATTTTACATTTATTTTCTACAATGAAGATAATAATATATAATTATTTTAACTTGATATCATGGTCATACATAGTATTCATAGTCAATATAAATATAGACGTTTTTTTTACAAAAACGGTGACACCTAAGATAATTTTAATAATTTATTATGATTATGTTATTTGTTAACCGCAAATTATTAATATGAATTATTTTGATACTCTTAACAAACTTTACTTATTTTACCATTACTGATACAAAATCCTTCATAAATGTCGATGTGTTAGTTTAAACTAATAAGTTTCAAAATATTAATTTATTGACCTCATCAAATCCTACGAGATCTTCCTAACATCATCTTATAATTTTACTTCTCTAGATTTTTTTATGCTAACAGATCTATGGAGTTGGACTTGTTATCATACACAATTAAATTTAAGATATCTCAATTAATTTTTAATTGTTAACTTATCTATCAAATTTTGAAATTAATTTAATATCTTCAAAAATTCAACTCAACTTAAAATTTAAAAATAAATAATATTATTCGTGGATTGAATTAGCTGATATTTATAATCATAAATATATATTTTGAATTAATAAGAAAATATGAGCTATAATAGACAAGAAGTAAAATACTATTCAAAAATATATAAAAAAACATAATTAGTTTATTTTGAAGCAAATGTAATACACCAATAAGTCAATTTTAAAGATATAAGATAAGGAAGTGAAACAACTTTAATATTATTTTGAAACTGAGCCCAATTTATGGAATAGTATAAATAAATTAATAAATTCATTAAGTTTTTTAATGCAAAGTTAAAAACATATTTATAATAACAATCTATATTTTTAGTCATAAAATAGAATATAAATTGAGGTAGTTAAGAAAAGAATTATACAGTAAAATCATATCAAATTTATTTTGTTTTTACTTACAATGTACTTCATCTTCGTATTTTAAAAGTTATTTTGAAAATAAAACTTATACTCTTATATATTAGTTCATATCTCCTTTCAAATTTTATGATACTAGCATTTAGAAATAAAAAATACTAAAATTTTGTAATTTGAAAATTCCTCTAAATTTTTTTCTATGCACTTTAAATTCGAAATTTATGGTCGAATATTTCTTTTCTTTTGTATATATTTTTGAACTTTTATTATTACTCATTTTAGATCTCCTAAAGTAGAGACCTTTCACTGACCTTTCGGCTTCACATTGAATTTGTCTACACGTCACACTCTAAAATTGTCACATCATCCAACCTTTATAAAAATTAAAGCAATAGATATCACCTTAGTCTTTTACTACATCGTAACCTATCATATATTTCGTATCTTTAAGCAAATAAAAACATGTACATATTGAGGCAATCATTTTACATATATTTAATATATCAATATTTGTTAACAAAGATCTTAATTAGCAATTATTGATGGAGATATTTGGAATCAAATTTAGAAATTGCATATATTTGTAGTATAATTTACAACTATATCACATCTCTCAATTTAATATTGTTGATAAAAAAAAACTATGTTAATTTAAATTTAAAAAGTTGTGATTTAATTTTTATTTTTTATTTGAAAAAGAGGGTATACAACTCAAGTAAATACTAAAAAGCTAAGAAAAAAAAATCTCTAAAAGGATATTAGTATACTTTGAAATCTATGAGGAGGCTCATCAAAATCAATATAATTTATATACTTATTAAATTCATCATCTTTCGAGTCACCAGAACGCTTTTGGGCCCACTTTATTTATGTGCAAGAGTATGATTTTTTTAAATTTGTTATTATATCAAATTACATAGAAAAAAATTAATAAATAAATCTTAACAAAATTTGTGCCAACAAATCATAACGTGACTTTTACTTACATTGTAATATTATTTATTTAATTAAGCAAAATGTTTTGATTTGATTAGTTGAGATCTCATTATTAATTATTAATACATTAATATTTATTTAGCTTTTTTTATACGACTACAATTTCACGATCTTTATCAAGTCATATGCCGAGTTTCAACTAACGTTATGGAAATTAAATTTTGTGTGTTCAAGTAAATTTAAACCAAGATAACTATAAAATAACTTATACCGATAATGTAACACATCAAATACCTTTTTTCTATTTATAATTGATTATGTATTTTTGTTTTCACGATCTCATCAATTACATACGATGAAAGAGAACGTGAATCAAATGAGTTGGGTCGGAAACCATGCATCCAAAATCCCATATATATATAAATACACTCACAAATTTAGATATATACAACTTATGATTAATATTGTACTTCATTTTCATAACACAATCAAAATATTCATTTCTCAATTCATCTTAATCATAATAAGCTTTTTTGACATGTAAAATTGTAGTTTTCCCTCATTCTTTATACGTTAGTGTGATACCCCGTATTTTTGTAAGGTTATTTTGGGAATTTTTTAGAATTTTCCCGAACACCCGTTTTGTACGTCGGATTTAATACAGAGAGTTTAAGACATTCTGTAATGTGCTATATCTCTGTAATATTTTTCTCAGTGAAATAAAATACAGACGACGTGCTTTGGATGTTAATACTCGTTCGCGTACGATAATTTTATCCCGGGTTAATATCGTTTTCGTCTAAGAGCCGAGGAGGCGGCAAAGCCAAGGGTGGTGCCCGCCGTACAGTGGCGGTGCCCGCCGTCGCAAGGCTCGAGGAGCCGGCGGGTCTTCTCCTAGATGGGGACGCCAGGCCTATGGCGGCGCCCGCCGCATTTATGACGGCGCCCGCCGTCGTTGTTGTCCGGAGGTCCTTGCTCGAAGGTCGCCGGCGAGCCTCTGACATCGCCGATTTAGCCCCTCCACGTCGCTTTGCTAGCCATGATGATGTTCCCTGGCATTTGGCTATAAATAGAGAAGGTTTGGGATCAGATTGAGCACATAATCAAGCTTAAATCCCTCCAAAATCTCTCGCCGGAGTTTCGTGTGCCTCGCCGGAGTTGTGCAAGTGCTCACCGGTGTCGTTTGGTGGTGTTTCCAGAAGCCCTTTTGAAGCCTTTTGGTTGCCCTTAGAAGTCAGAACCCAGGCAAGGCAGAAAGGGGTCGAAACGCGCATTGTTTGGTGAGTTTTCGTTGCTCGCCGATGTTCTGGGCTCGTCACGGCGACCGCCGTGTTCGTGGCGGCGACTGCCGCGATGAACACGGTGCTCGCCACCAGTGGCCAGAGGCCCCTTTGTTGGCTTGGCCTTGGTGGTTGCCGTTGTGGCGTCGTTTCCTTCGTTTTCTTTCGTCTTTCCTTAGATTCATACTAGTTTATGTCGAATCTAACTTAGAGTTTCTTTATGGGTCGATTCGAAGGAATCTGTGTGCCAGATCTATTCCTGTGTCGAGCCCGGAATCCCGTCGTCGTTAGGCTTGTTCAAACTCTGCGGACTAAGGCAAGTGGCGGTTCGCTCTTGCTCATCGTTCCATATTTACATTAATTATCAGTAGTTTATCTGAGTAATTAATTTGGAATGATTATTGTATTTATCTGGAAATAATTTTTATAAACTGTTTTGGAAAACTGTATTATGATATTATAATAGGTTGTATATCTGTTAGAACAACGCTATTATTTATGTTCGCCTGGAGGGCATTTTTGTGGATTTATCCAGAACTGTTGTTCGGTTTGGGAACTAATTTCATAAATGAACGTGATTAAAGTGATGTTATAATAGGTTGTATATCTGTTAGTACGACGCTATTTTGTGTGATAATTACCGTGATGGTATCGTTGTAGTTTTAATGTTAATCTTATTGCTAGTATAGCATGAGTGTTTGTGGGAACGTTAATCCAAGTAAGGATTAGTCGTTTCTTTATAATTTAATAATCGTGGGAACGCTAATCCAAGTAAGGATTTATCGTTTTTTTAAAACGTAATACTCCTCGGGTTAATTTCCGAATAATAATTTAAGGGTCATGACTTATGCTTCTTATCCACCTTTAAGGATCTGAAGTGTTTAAGCGCCTTGCTAGCGCCATTGGATGAGCTTAATAGCAGTCTTGTGTATTAAGCACCTAGCTAGTGCAATTGGGGTGGACGTAACTGTCATCCTGTAAATTAAAGTGTAAGTGTTGTGGCAGTGCAATCTGGGTGAACATAAGGTCACCCTGTGTAACAATAACTTCCGTTGTTCTCAGAATAATGTTAAGTCTCGTGTGTGTGTTTGTGTGTTGTGTTAATTTGGGTCGATATGATTGTCACCCTGAGATTTAAGCTTTGTGTCGCTCTTAATAAGGTTAATGTATTTCAGTAACGTGTGTTTTGTAATTCAATAAGATATGTGCCCGAGTGTACATGATTAATATATATTCGGCGAGTAGTGCAGCTAAGTAAATAGTGCAGTTAGGAAAACTCGCCTCGACTTTGATCAGAGTACGTTCTCTTTCCAATCTGGATTCGCTGTAAGCGGTGAGGTTGGTCGTGAACCAAAACATCTCAATCAGCTTTTAAATCGTTGTTGGTTGTTTCTGTAAATATTCCAGATTTGTCATACTTTCCTATAAGGCTCATTTCAGTTGGAGTCTTCTCTTCAGTGCATATCTAATTGTTGTTATTCCGTGAAAGTGCCGGGTTATATATCGTTCCTTCGGTTATTATTCGAGGGACAATGATAGTAAACGGTTACGATCACTCGAACCACTCTGCTTTGTTCCCTTGCATAGTCTATTCAGTAGACTAACCAACCGTAATTATTCCCTTGCATGGTTGGCTGGTGTCATCCGTCCGATTCGGCACATCAGATAGAGTGTAGATGAGAAGACTAGAGGGACTATGGAGTCGACGGTGGTTTTTCGATGTTTTTAATAATTTCTTTTAATCAGGTTGAGATCCTTGGGAGATGACCATTGTGGTCAAGATCCTTGTTTGTAATACATTTAAAAAGACTTCCGCTGTAACTTATTTACTCTGTCGTACCTTGTTAAAGACTTCCGCTGTGCTTTGTTTAAACTTTGTGTTGTCCTATTCAGGATTGTGATGTAATCCCGGGACTCATGTTTTATATGAATAAAGTTATCATTTTGTATCATTGTATTTCATGATTTGTATTTAAACGGTAAAGCCTTGGGTGATCTCGGTAAGGAACACTGAGGTCACTGGCGGTAATACCTTTCCAAATGAGTTAAGATTTGGGGGTGTTACAGTTAGTCACTTCTAGCAAATTTTCAACAGATTAATCTTGATAAGATTTTTATAGTGTTTCGGGTATTATTTTTATTATAGACATCAAACAAAAGTTTTAAATTTAAATATTATTTACTTGATGTGAGAAATGTGTTTATTGTTCATGATATCAATTGTTTTGTTCGTGTTTTTAAGTTGTTTATATTTCCCTGAACAACGTTAACATTCAGAAGCTCATTGCTAAGCAAAGATCACTCAAAGCTAATATAAATATACATTGAAATAAATTGATGAATTTGATAATTTTTAAAATTATTTACATTTATTAATTGTTATATAAAATTTTATAATTTTTTATATTGAATTGATAAAACACATTTGTTAATCAAAAAGATCGTTCTTACAAAAAAAAAGTTTACCCATATTTTTCACTAAATATTTTTTTATATGTTCAATTATATATCTTCTAATATTATATGCTGGTGTGATAATATATCACTTCAGCATATCATTTCTCTTTTAGTTTCTACAAATTTATTATGATACAGGTGAACAATATTGTTCAAATTTTTTTTATTTTTAATAATATTATGATTTTATGATTAATTTATTTTAATAAATTATATACAAATTTTGTATGACTTATATTAATATAATATAATTTTATTAGATATATACGTAAAAATGATATTAAAACTATACTAAAACAACACTTTAATAGAAATATCCCGTGCATGGCACGGTTTATGAACTACGGAGTAGTAGCCAATGAAACAGCAAGAAATAACCTATTTTTTCTCATTAACGATTTCCCTTTTTAGAATACTGTTTTTCTTTTGCCTATCCTCTTTGTAATGTTACCAACAAAATTTGCGGAAAAGTCCCGAAGAAACTCGATTTCTTTGTCCGATTCCCACTCTAACAATTTTCCGGAAAGAGATAAGAAATGAAAATCTTCAATCTATAAATACCCTATGACTTAAACAATTTTTTTAATCAAATAAATTTCCAAGCTCGAATCGATCAATAAAAAAGAAACCAAAATACCATAAACTGAAACATGGCAAGCATTACTTCCTCTAGCTTGGCAAAGTCTGGTGCCTTGGCAGCAGCCATCGCCAGAAGATCGCCATGCAATTTGAGCCCTTGGGCTACTCAAGCAATTCACATCCAAGTAATTAATTATCCTGATCAAACTATACTAATATTCAATTTAAAATTTTAATGGATCTGGATCTTTTCTTTTTCATTGATTTAGGAACGTTCTTCACATCATGAAGCAAAGGAGACGGTCAAGAAAGGGGTTAGCGAAACACTCAAGACCGGAGACAACCTCAAAAATCAAGCATGTTCAAAGGCAGATGAGGTTATTAGATATCCTTCATTTTTATATATGGTTACATGATCGATAAATATATAGAGGGGTTTATCATGCGATAATAATCATTCATACGTGATCAATGCCCAATTAATATAACATTAATTATGTTGGTTATGAAGATGTTGGACGAATCAAAGGAGACGGCGCAAGGAGTAGCCGAAAGGGCGAAACAAGTAGCGCAAGAAGCGTGGGGATCAGCAAAGGGGACGGCGAAGAGGGTGGTTGGCAAGGCGGAGCAGTCGCAAGGAGCCCTAAAGGATGCCGCCGAGATGGCCAAACGCAGCATGAACACCAAGAAGGACCCCAATTGCTAGAACTCATTAATTAACTTCTTAATTAATCTCTATGAGATTGAGAAGGAAATTAATTAATTAATCATCCTACTTATGAATCGTGATCTTCTTTTCTCATCTAATTTGAAATGTTATGAAAAAGTATGTACTCTCCCATTTTCATTTGTACTTCTTGAGGGTGATTGTTTGGGAAACTTTTTTTTTCCTGTTTCTTCCTAACGAGTTTTGTTGTAAGGGAGGATATATGGGACAAACATTTATGTAATAAGGTCATATCTCTCATTGAAATTGAAACGTTTATTTTAACAGCTTTTGGACCTTTTGGTAGAGAAATACTCGCTCAATTTTTTAGATTTTCTTTTATTTTATGATATCATTTTCTGCAAGACTCCATGATCCTACTTTCAATTAATTGAAAGATATAAACCTTTGAAAATTAGGACTTGTTTGTATTTTTTTTTATTGTTTATAACACTTTTTCACAAAAATCCTATTTATAAATTTCAATATATGTGTAATAGCATTATTTAAAAAATTTCTTCCACTATTTATATTTATTTAACAAAAAATACATATTTCTATAAAAACTACTTTTATATTAAATATTTTTTTCACATAACTATACTTTTAAATTATTTATAAAAAAATACTTTATAAACTCTGTCCCCAAACAAATCCTTAATATGGGTTTTTATGTTTAGTTTGTGGACATCATTATTGTTATGCAACCATGTATTATATAGTCATTAGTGAATAATTATATGTGCAGATTTTTTGTTAGAAATACTTTATTTTATGTGTATATATAATCCAATTAAAAAGTAGTATATTATTCAGTACGTTTACGGATTTCTCTTCTTCAGGTTTGAAAGATTTGTAATCAAGAATTTAAAAAAACTCAATGTAAAACACGTCAAATGTCCATTCCAAATATTCCATTATCCTTTAGGTAGTTATTAGTATGTAAAACACGGACGGTTTTAGTCCCATTAACCCTTTAAAAAATTTTAATTAATAAAATGAATTTTTATTAATTTTTAAGAATTTAAAAGATAGAATTTAAGGAATAAGGAATAAGAATCCATTAATTTTAAAAAAAAATTATCAAACGATTATTTACTTAACTTACATACAGTATAACACGTCAAATGTCCATTCCAAATATTCAGTTGGTAATTTTATAAAAAGTTAAGGAATAAGGATACTCCACTCGATGTATATAATACAAGATACAAGATTGAGCTCCTTGCAATCTGATATCCATGGCTTCCCACGTTTCTCTATTACGCGCCCCTCCTATCTCATCTCCAACCAATCTTCTTCCCAAACCACTTCCTCCACATCTCGCAATCTCTTACTCTTCCAAAACTAGAAACGGTATTGCTTCAGATTCATCAATGTAAAGCCTTTTTGGTTTCTCTATTCTAGGTTTCCTTGTGTGTCATCTCAATTTTGATTTTCCTTTTGAAATTGTGGCTAAATTGTCAGTGATTACTTGCGCTTCTTCAAATGGGAAGCAGCCAGATGGCCAGATTCAAGTTGGCGGGAAGAGTGTCGAGAAGCGTCTCGAAGAGAAACGCCGAGCTGAGTTGTCCGCCCGGATTGCTTCTGGAGCATTCACAGTTCAGGGATCTAGGTTTTCCCTTTTCCCTCATTTGTTGTTCTTTATCTTTTGGACTATTTTTACCACGAAATCCATTCCATTTTTTTTACTGATATGAGTAGTGTTAAATTGCCATGCTTTCTCCATACATGTTATTTTACATATTTGATCAGTATAGCTATACCTTATGAATTTAAGGCTGTGGCAGTGAGTATATGCACTTTTAGTGATAATGGGGGTGAGCTTTTAAAATCTGCTGAATTTTGGGCTGCAATTGTTTCAACCAAAGGTATCAGTTTTTTAGAATTTTTTCTTTAAAATATATACTTAAGAAAGCAGATCATATCTTGTGCTATTAGCTAGTATCACTCTCTTTTTGTGATAAATAGTGGGCCTCAGGATATGGAAAGAAGAAGATTCATATATTTGAGGCACCTTGCAAGCAAGGCTTATTGTTTTTTTTTTTTTATCTGTATCACAACTCTTGTTGGCAGATATATTTGTTTTCCTTGCTTCTTTATGGATAGTTAAATAGGTTGTGATGTCAGATGACCTTGTTAATTTGTCTGCTGTCTTCTGGGTCTTGCATTGTATGAAGTGTTTCCGCTGGGTTGAGGAATAGCTTGTCCAAGTTGGGGATTCCTCAAGGTGTCCTGGATTTCCTGTTTAAGTCAACTGAAGATTATCCAAAGATACCAGAGGCAAAGGGGTCCATAAATGCCGTTAGAAATGAGGCATTCTTCATTCCTCTGTACGAGCTTTATCTCACTTATGGTGGAATTTTCAGGCTCACATTTGGTCCAAAGGTTGTTTTCTCTATATCTTATTCAGCATGCATCAATGCTGACATTCGATCATCTTTTCTGTCAAAGGTGATGTAGAAATTTATCGTTTGAGGATTACTGATGATGCTTCTTGTATCATTGTTGCAGTCGTTTCTCATTGTATCTGATCCTCTCATTGCAAAGCATATATTGAAGGACAATTCTAAGGCTTACTCAAAGGTAAGCATAAATGGAAATTCCTTCATTAGCTGTTCTCTTTTATAAATTAAGCCCAAAACATCCAATAAATAGCTGTGTGCCAGATTTACGAAATATTGGTTGTGCCAACTCCAATGTTTGCAGGGTATTTTGGCTGAAATTCTAGACTTTGTGATGGGTAAGGGTCTAATTCCTGCTGATGGAGAGATATGGAGAGTTCGACGACGTGCTATAGTTCCTGCATTGCATATGAAGGTGCATTTCTAGCTTTCTCATCTCCCATTCCATCTTTATCCACTTTCAATCTAAAAACAAAAATAACAGAACAAGTTATGATTCTGTTACGTGCTGATTGAGTTCCATCTTTTCAGTGCTAATTTTTATCTTATCCAAAATCCACTCTCAGTATGTAGCAGCCATGATTGGCCTCTTTGGACAAGCTACAAATAGACTCTGCAATAAGCTAGAAGACGCTGCATCAAACGGAGAGGTTGTAGAGATGGAATCAGTGTTCTCTAAACTGACATTGGATATAATTGGAAAGGCTGTATTTAATTATGACTTTGATTCTTTAACAAATGATACAGGAATAGTGGAGGTATGATCATCTTCCTTCTGGATTATCTTATTTTCTAAGTGATTTCAGGTTAAATATGGCTTTCTGTCTTTGACCTAGAACAGGCAGTTTATACTGTTTTGAGGGAAGCGGAGGACCGAAGTGTTTCTCCAATCCCAGTTTGGGATATTCCCATCTGGAAAGACATATCCCCGAGGCAGAAAAAGGTGACTGCGGCCCTCAAATTGATAAATGAAACACTTGATAGCCTAATAGCAATCTGCAAGGTAAAGCCATAGTGAAATAATTGAAATATTTCTCCAATGATGATGGTGAATATTTTCTCATTGACTTTCTGAACCTAATTCTTCAGAGAATTGTTGATGAAGAAGACGTGCAATTCTATGAGGACTATATGAATGAACAAGACCCTAGCATTTTGCGCTTCCTTTTGGCGTCAGGAGACGATGTATGACCCAATTTTTTATTAAGATGTTATATGCAGACTATCCTGATTTTACCTTGAAGGGTTTACTGAATTCCTTGCTTGCAGGTTTCTAGCAAGCAACTCCGTGATGATTTGATGACAATGTTGATTGCTGGACATGAAACATCCGCTGCAGTACTAACATGGACTTTCTATCTCCTTTCGCAGGTAAGTTTGTTTAATCTCCTTGGCGATCATCAATATGAATAAAAATGCTAAGTGATGCATCATAAATTTGGGCTAACCTGACAGGTGCTCTTCCCTTGATATTGATACAGGAACCTAGTGTGGTGTCAAAGCTTCAGGATGAGGTAGCTACTTCTAGCCGAGCCTTTGAACTCTATTCTGGAAATTTTGCATAAACTGGTGTTTATGTGACTTTGTAATTTTTTTTAGGTTGATTCAGTTTTGGGTGATCGGCTTCCGTCCATTGGGGACATGAAGAAACTAAAGTATACAACTCGAGTGATCAATGAAGTAAGACGATGCTTTCTTATCAATTTTCCTCCTTACTGATAGTGATATCTTCAGACTTCAAGGCTCAATCACTTTTGTGCATTTTTTGACATGTATTAGTTGTTGCTTTGTGATGTAGTCCTTGAGGCTGTATCCACAACCTCCAGTCCTGATCCGCCGATCTCTTGAATCCGATGTACTGGACAAATACCCAATAAAAAGGTGAACATTCAATCTTAACCTTTTCAACTGTTGGCTCATTGAAAATGAGTATCCATAGCACAATTGATGCTTCAATTATGTCCATATAACTGGGGAGCCTCAATATTTGCAGAGGCGAAGATATCTTCATCTCCGTCTGGAACCTGCACCGCAGTCCCCACCAGTGGGAAGACGCAGATAAATTCAACCCCGAAAGATGGCCTTTAGACGGGCCTAATCCAAATGAAACCAACCAAGATTTCAGGTATACTTAGCCATCAACTCATGAAGTATGAAATCCTTCAAGATGTTTGTTACTCAATTTGAATGGCCTACAACATTTGATTGCTGCTGATTCTGCTGTTCTAGATACTTGCCCTTTGGAGGAGGTCCCAGGAAGTGTGTGGGCGACATATTTGCTACGTATGAGGTAAACTCTCAACAAATGTCAATTCTACTTTCCATACTTGGAGACTCCATAACCTCATCTGGGTGAATGCAGAATGTAGTAGCACTCACAATGCTCGTTCGGAGGTTCAACTTCCAAATGGCTCCCGGAGCGCCACCTGTAAGACTCATTCATAGTGCACATCAGAAGTGACAATTTGCAAGAGATCAGAATCTTATAATTGCTTATTTATTTGTCCTTGCAGGTTGAGATGACAACAGGAGCAACAATACACACAACAGCTGGGTTGAAGATGACGGTAACTCGAAGAACCCAACCACCTATTATTCCCACTTTAGGAGGTATCCCTGTTGTTGAATCTACATCAGCTTCCAGCATCTCCATTGTCAACTCACAGCTTGGTCAGAAAGGTGAGGTTTCTACTACGCGTAATTGAATTCAAAAATCTACTCTCCGATTGGAGGTAGTAGGAAATCTGTAAATGATAGTACATTGTTCTTCTATAAACGGTTGCACCTCATATTCTTTACAATTATTTGTTCATGGAAAATTTGACAAATATTGCTGCACATCAACCTAAGTACACAGTATGTAGCTATGTATATGATAGTCCCCTTTGTTTATGTATTTTATCAGGTATGATTATCAATTGTTGAAGTCCTAGAATCGTGATCCCAGCAATTTTACCTTTCATTTTTCTATTCTACCACAATTTTGACCGTTTTTACGATACTTGGACGTCAGGGCACGCCTTTCACAGTTTCACTGCCGTTTCTTTTTCTTTTATTTTATATTTTATTTTTGCTAAAAGAATTGAAAGGATTTCTTGTGAGTTGTGACGGTAGGGTGAAACTGAAAACTGGAAAAGAAAGTGGGGCCCTGGCTTTAGGCCAGCTCAACATAGTTTAGATATCATTCTGTTGTAGTCAGAATTTGCAAGAACGCCTGGAAAATCAAGAAAACAAGTATACAGATCGGCATGAAAATTAAGAAGATTAAGAAAATGGAAGAGTATGATATAAATATGGTTAGGTCTGTGTCACGGGAGAACAAGTTAGCAGAATATCTTTGACTTCATCCGGAATAATAACTTATCCAAGATTATCCCCACACATGAACAAACCGAATGCATCTAAAAAGCATGATTGGGTCATGAAAAGACTTACATATACATATATAATAATAGGGTTTTGTTATTTGTCATCCTCCGGTCGATGAATAAGATTCTAAATATAAAAATTTATCTAATTTTTTTTTAAGTTACTACAAGTATATATTTCCTTAACAAATAACTTATTATATTTAAATATTGATAAAATTTATTAGAAACTAAAATCCTAGAATGAAAAGTATAAACTCGTCACAGAAAATATTTCTAATTTTGACATCTTATTCGTCGCCCCGGGGCGATAAATAGCAAAAGGAAGAAAGGAGATATATTTTATAACTAATATCATATTAAGGAAAAAGATCATGTTTAACCTATATTTTTAGAACATAAATGTATAATATCCAACACGAACTTTCTAAATGTATAATATTACCCTGAAAGAATGTTTAAATCTGTCAAAAAAATACATGTGCACTATGCATGTTTTTATAATTAGTATGCAACTTTTCAAATGTTAAAAATTACAAAAACGGCTCCATCAGTATTGTATGCGCAATACACAAATGCAAATACGCGTTGGATGTGCAAGCTATAGATGCATAGAAACTACGGATGCACAAATCATAAAAGCATAGACAATGTACATGAGCAAAACCAACATACTCATCAACCCTATCTAAGCAAACCAACAACCCATAGTAGGTTTTGACGTGCATGGGTTTAATCGGTTTATTTTAAATACATTCAATTAAGTTATTTATCCCTTATTGTTCATACAACAATTACAAAATTATCAGGTTGGGTAAAAAATGATAGTCATTATTAACCATAATATCGTATGAAGATTATATGTTATAATAGACCGAACGATAAAAGTGTTGTATGCCTTTATTTATTCTCAATCACATAAACCTTAATATCACAACAAAACTTAGAAATCGGGTTTTAACTCACTCTTCAAATCTTTATGTTATTAAAGTGTCATGGGAAACAATGTCAAACGATAGATATAGAAACATGGTGGATGAGCTGCGTAGTATACATCACATGGTATGTTTCGATATGAAAATATGAATGTCAAGAGTGTCCATACATGTTGGTTTTGCACATCACGTGTGTTCGTCCATGTTATTTTTGCACATCAAGCCCGTCTGTATATGTTCAACATGCACATCAAATCTGTATGTGCGAGAGCGTGAAGACGAGAGAGTTCTGAAGAGAATAAATTTTGGGCCAGTTTTGTAATTTTTAATAAAATAAAAATTGCATACTAATTAAAAAAAAAATGCATAGTCTTTAAATGTATAATATTCAACACGAAATGGTTCTAACCTATGGACTTAAGTTAATTAGGAAAACTGATATATGAATATTTAATATAAAAATATATAGTGCAAACAATATGAATATACATCTTACAAAATATATGAGTATACAATATTAATAAATTAGATACATGGTATTAAAATATGTGCAAACACAATACAAAGTATATAAACACACATCTATGATATATATGCTTTCTTACTATATGTTCACCGTTTTTATATTCTCATATAATCGTTCGGTCTTAGTTGATCTTTTTCATTATGTTAATTACATATAATTAATTGTTTGATTAATATACCAATCATCAGAAGTTGGTCGATCTATCTGTGGTGTTAGGGCTCACGCCATCCAGATATTCAAGTTCGTATCATGGAATTGTTTGTGAGTGGAGAAATATATCATGCGGTTTTTTATGTGAAAAAAAAAACGACTCTGACCAATCCCTAAAGACAAACAAAAAAAGACTAATACTTGATACTCAGCACCATATGAGTTGTTTTGAAATAATTTGAAAAGAAATACAGTATAAGGTTAAATACTAGTGAGATGTTGAACTCTAATTAGACATGATAATATGACAAGAGTTTTAAAATTTATTTGGATTACGTATTAATTATCCGGCATTATATAAACTAGACTACAATAGTGATAAAAACTTAGATAAGATATTGTCGATTTCTTTTTTGTGCACTTATGGAATAGAGTTGTATACTATATCATATTCTCCTATCCCGATCTTTAATTGGCATTTTTCTGGAAAAGGTCGAAGAAACGAAAGAGGGAAAAAATGACATTATTCGTTTATGTGATAATTTACCATATCGATAATGTGATTTGTTATCGACGAAAAGATCATAAGAAGTGTCGCTCATAATTTTACTCAATTAAAACACGTTGTTTGATTATTTTTGGAATTGTAGAGTCAATACAAACCTAATAGCACTAAATAAAAAAATAAAAGGTTGATTGACATGCAAACAAAACAATTTATTTGTTGACAAACTTAATTTGTTTAGGTTAGGGCCTTAGCAGCCCTGCCCCTAACCTATAATAAAAGGGCAACACAAGTGTTCGATCACGTTAGGTTTTAAATCATTCCGATCGAAAATAAAATAATTTTCCTTGTTATTAATAATAACAAGGAAATATATAGTCAAATATTTTGTTGACTTTGTTTTTTACAGTGGAGTCTAAGATGTGAAGTAGGTAAATGCATATACAGGTGGTTGAGCTAAACTAGTTGACTAACATAACATGACTACCGGCCATAAGCCTGTACTTGTAATAATCGCGGCAAATATATAATCAAATATTTTATTGTTTTAATATTAAGGATAAATAACTATATGTGTTTACTTTATAGGCAAAAGAACTAAAACTTTATATCATTGAAATCGAAACCGAGACAATTAATTAACGATTGTTAATATTATTAAAGGTATCTGAGTTTATTCACTAGATATTGAAATTCTTATTTCGAATATTCTTTTGCTGTTAAAATCTTTCTTGACATCTCAGATTCGTCATGTCTTTCGTAAAGCTAATTCGATGGCTAATTATATTGCGAAATTGAGTCATAACTCTTCACCTTTAGACATCATCAACAATCATGAATTTCGAGTTCTCATTCATATGGATGACTTTAGCAGAATTTTGAGATCTTCTTAAAATTCTCCCAAATTATTACCTTGATTATAAAAAAAAAAAAAAAAAAAACGTACGTTTTATAACATAATAATAATAATTATTATACTTTTCTCCTCCGGTTCTTTCACATATTTAATATAATGTGACTTTCCCACCTTTACTCATTTCCATCTTTATTTCCCCTTTTTTGACTAATGTCGAACAATTATCATCGAAGAATTATTCATTAGCATTGAAGTCGAGTGGAAGATGGAGAGGAGCAAGTACATCTCATCCTTTACAAGGAAAATTAATCAAGGTTCATTAATAATCACAACGAATTCGTATTGCTTCACACATCATTCACCGCCTTAATTTATTTATTTTTAAAATCTTCACATGATTATCGAGTTATTTATGTTCGAGATTTGGACTTGGCTCATGTTATTACTTTCAAGCTTTAATAGCTCCAAGTTCAAATATCACGCCTATGGTTGTTTTAGACATCTCATCCTTTGTTTTGTGGTTGACGATCGACAAGACAAGTGTACAACGTAAAACTGGGGAATAAAGAGGTTTAGGATGAATTGGTTGATTTAAGTTGCAACTAGGGTTGTTTTAGACATTTAGGAATGTGAAGAAAATTGTGTGTGTAAAGACTAACATTTTCTGTTATTAAATGAGGTCGGTAAAGACAATTATAGTACGCAATACCCTATAAGTTCAAGGTTTTTTTTAGTGTGTGTCCATGGACACACTCTAACAAGCTCATTTTTAGCAATAATTTTTTTAGTCACTAGTTTAATCTTTTATCTTAAGAGTTTATCCACTTTCTCTTAAGAAATATTTTATAGATAATTTCCTACTTTAACTTATTAGAGTCACTACTACAATATTGAATTAATGCAACGGTTAGGTGCAGCGGTTTAGGCAAATGAAGCGGTTTTTGGAAGCGGTTTAACAATTGCAGCGGCTTTTGTTGCGGTTGTCTAGTTGTTTAGCTTGAAGCAGCGGTTTTTGCAGCGGTTCATCTATACACAGTCAAATGCAGCGGTTGCTAATACCTATTGCAGCGGTTGTTGAAAAAAAAATCGCTTCTTAGAAAAGCCGCTGCAACTGTTAAACTGCTTCCAAAAAATCTTATACCAGCCGGCCCTACCATATTCATCTACTTACCCTTAGAAAAAAAAATCGATGAAGCAGCCAAAACCGGGAGCCCTTCTCTCGCGCGAACTCGCTCGCCCCCTCTCCAGCTCCGGCTCATCGCGGCTCTTTCGGCTCGTCGCGGGGTCTCCGGTACGGTGGTCTCTCCGGCCCGTCTCACTTCTCCTCGGCTGACCTCAATCCGGCGATTCTCGTTTCCGATAAACATTTTGTGCCTTCGATCAATTGCTTTAGATTTGTGTAAGTCTTACTCAATCCTTGTGCAATTGTTGGTTTAGATCTGCAACAACGTCTCGTTTGCTTTAGTTTTGTGCAATTCGATTTTTAGGGTTTTGTTAATTTGTTCACTGTTGGATGAATTTTAAGGGGCAGAGGCTAAGTTCTCTATCTATTAACAATCAAACCAGTTGATTGGGTTAGGATGTTTAATTTTTGTTATAGGATCACCTAGGTGTCCAGGAGTCCCATCGCCTAGAGTCGCCTTTCACTTTTTTAACCATTGGCTTGGAGTATTATTCTCTTGAAATTTTTCCCGTGATCAACTGAGTGCTTTGCCAAAATATATGTTGCTGATTTTGGGTGGATTTTGAATCTTTTTGGTATTAAAACTTGGTTTGCTTTATCCTACTAATTATTCATGTGGCAGAAGATAAGAGAGCCGCTTATATTTTTCTTTTTTGCTGGATGTGTCTTTATGTGTTGTTTGAGTAGATAAAATTTTGAATACATTCCTTTATCTTGATGTATTCTCAAGGCATGAAAGGAGTATTTTCCTCATTGTATTCATGATGTTTTCTAGGAGAAATCTGATCGCATTGTAGTGTTTTTAATCTTTCGATAAAAGAAAATGAACAGCTTAAACTCAAGTGTGGCTGCAAGCTCATTTTTTCATCAATGATTTGCATCTTAGATAGTTGGTCGTTTCTTCATCCTTTGTTTAGGAGTTCAAGTAATTATACATTGCTGAGAATATGAACCCAATTTTTTACATTCTAGAGGCATGGCTGATACTTACTAATGATGAGCATTCTCATTTCATATGCTGAGATATGAACCTGCTTTTTTGACCAATGAGTTTCTGTCAAGCTGGTGTTTTTGTACCTCTTCATCCATTTCTTGTACCCGAAACATCAACTGGTAGGAAATGTTGTTTCTCTTGCATGTTACTGCCTCAAGTATAGGATTTTCAAGTTCCAATGTTAACACTATTATAATTTTCATTGCTTTTGGGTCATTCTGATCATTCGTGTTTTATTACAAAAAGACTCAAAATGTTGTTTCTCGTGCATATTAGTACTTCAATTCAAATATAGGATTTTCCAGTTTCAGTGTTAAAGTTAGTTTAAAGAGGGCGTGCAGTAAATTTTAGTTTGATACCAATGATTGTGTGGTTGGCAAAGTTGTGTGAGGAAATGGATCTTAAATTTGTTTGATACCAATGATTGCGGTAAATTCAAATCAATATTGTAAAGTTATCTTGTTGTTAGACTGTTAAGAGTAGGTAATATTCTTTGAAGTTTATGAGGGAAATTTGTACCCGTATTCTCTAGGATTTCATCTTAAATTTGTGCTTGTTACTGGAAATCACAAGGAAAAATGACATTGCTGCTTATGGCAGGACTTCAAAAATGGAATAGTTGACACTGTTTTTATCCCCAAGCACGAGGAGTTAGCTGCGGTAATAACTTAATCAACAACTAATCTTTGTTCCATCAAGTTACAACATTGAGGTGGTTTCCTTTTTCTCTTGTCTTGTTTCTTTTTTAGTGTCTCTATATAAAAATATTTTACATTTGAATTCCTTTCATATGAATACAATAGAAGCTGAAGGATATCAGTTGATCACATTGCACATCTGAAACCAACAGACGGAGGATTTGCACCTACCCAATGTAGGTTTTCCAAATAATTATCTTGTCATTAGACAAGTTATAATAAGTTTCGGCATTACTATTAATAGATCAATTATTCATTTTCTGTTGTGTGGCTTCAAGATCTGAAATTTGGAATTTGTGCAGTGGTTTCCCACCTGACTGGAATTCACAGTGCAATAAAGATGAGTAGCAGAATCAGAGTGCTTCATCAGTATCTTCTGACCATGTAGAAAGGTATCGTGTCATTTATTGTTTTCTTAAGCATAGATTACTTAAGTGTTTAAAATGAGATCCAAAACATTTTTCTGGCTTAAGGATCTTGCTTAAGCTATGGAAATATTAATATTTATTTCCTCAATTTTTTATGCTTGATGTAGGTTTAAGAAACCAAGTCTATTATTTTTTCGTTGATTGTCTGAATATAGAATTTGGAGCATAGTAATGTTATAACATGTGCTTTGTTGATGACCTAGTATCTTCTCACGGCAACCTTGTTGAGCTTCCAGAATGATGTGTGGTTTCTATATGTTTAATGTGAATAGGAATCATTGAAATATGAAGTGGGCGTATGCAAATTTGAACTTCTATAGATTTTTTGTTCTTTCAAGATGCAGAATCAGGTTTGAGCTATGATTAGCTGCTCATAATTTATGAACTTGCTCTTTACTATGCAATGATTTGGTTTGGTTAAGTTAAAGTAGGCTTAAATCTTTGTATCTTTACTAAATTGGATCATAAATTTGTAGGGGGTTCAAGCTACCATGTTATGGATTTGATTGACAGAATCATGCTAGTATTTTTTCATGGTAATCTTTGATTGGTACATGTTGTATAAGCTGAAAAATAAGTCCAATACCCCCATGTTAGTTGATAATGGATTTCAGGAATGAATCATAATGCATATATCTTGACAGGTGATATTCCTACTGAAAGTTCATTGCTAAGACAAGTATCAAGTCTTTTAAGGAGATTACTGGAATTAGAGAAGTTTCAAGGTGATTTCTTAATGGTGATGACCTTCCTCTTTGTTCAGATGGCATTTTAGGGAACCAACTATATGATCCGTATAAATATGTAAGTTGTTTCGTTGACCATAATCCAGAAGTGACATGTATTGCTTTGTGGCATGAATATAATGACACCTTGCTGATCACATATATTTTGCAATGATGACTAATAGTTCCAGGTATTCAATCTATTTCTGTAAACTTCTTAGTTTCTGGTTTAAGCCTATGATGCTATCAAACAATTTGATTATTGATTTTTTTATTGCTATATGTAACTACTATATTGGAATGTTTTGTATAGAAAATGGATCCATGATTATTTTGGAGGAGATATTTTATATATTGCTTATTGAATATAGCTCTTTTGATGAAATTGTTACAGCATAAAAATAGCTAGAAAAAACGAAGCTAGTAGGTACACTTGGGCAAGCTATGCACTTATATATTGTAACCAATAGGATATACTAAATGAATAATCAATTTCTTTTTTGGCTGGATATACTAAATGAATTAACAAAAATAATCAGTTTCTTTTGTGATTAAAAAACTGATTTACTTTTAATTACTGATGTTGTGATCATCTAAGCTAGAATACAACCCTAGCCTCACAAAAAAAGGACTATACGCTTTATGTGAATGATGGTCTTCATGTGGAGAAGGACTGAGGAGTTCATAATGTCATATATGTAAAAGGTATAGGCATACAAGAAAAGGAAAATTATCCCACCTTTTGGCTAATGCATTTTTTTATTTGTTGTTGAATTTTGGTATTGCAAAAGAGTTGTGATGTTTCCCAGCAAAAAAAAGAGTTGTGATGTTTGTTGTTGAATTTGTGTTGATCTTTTTTTTTATGTTTGTTGCTGGAAAAGGTATGGGTCTTTGATATGTGCTGCTGCTTTTTTCTGTTGCTTGCTGCTGAATCCTTTTTTTCATGTTTGTTGCTTGCTGTTTTTTTTCTCTTGTTTGTTACTTTTCAATGATGATCCGTTGTTAGTCCATATAGTCTGGCTTTCCAGAGAAGTCATTACTTGCACAAGCTATGAAGCTTTTGGGCATGTTTTCAAGTATTACTTGAGGTTGTATGTAGCTATATTTAGAATATGTTTCCATGTTGCTCTTCTGTGTTTGCTTGAGGGATTGTTGGTGTTATTGTTGAGCGAAATTTAGTTTCACGTGGAGCTGGATGTCAAGATGCATTAGTGTCTAAGAATATGTAATGATTTAAAGGGGGAAAACAATAGTCTGAAGTGGTTTTAGCAAAAAAATAACATTTCAGTTTTCTTTTGAATTACACTTATCAATTGTTGGTGTTATTGAGTGAAATATATATGTTTGTAGATTCATTCATATAGTTAGTATATTGTTGTTGAGTAGAATTAATTTACCTTAGGAGGGATTAATCTTATATTGGTTATTTTACTTTTTTTTGCAGGTTTTTGATTTTATTGGACAAGCAAGAAAACATGGATATTAGCGGTATAGGATTAACATGTCTACTTTTTAGGATAATGATATGATTTTGGTCCATAATTTTGGTATATTAGCACCTCTAGCTAACTTACACTTGGTGTATTAATTAGCACAAGCCAACTCTATATATTTATTGACTTGATTTTTTGTATAGTAGGTAATAGGTACACTTGGGCAATGTATGTACTTATATATTGTAACCAATAGGTTTTTTATCTAATGAATGAAATTTTAGTATAATATTGCACTTTTTTAAGCAGGGAAAATATGTATATATATATCAGCAAAAAATATTATGGATATATGTATATATAATTAGTGCAGCAATAGGATAAACCAGCGAGAAAAAAATTGAAAAGTGCTTCATTAGATCAACATCCGCTGCAAAAGAGAATCAAACCGCTGCAATAGGTAAGCAAAACCGCTGCAATAGGTAAGCACTACAGTTGCAATAGGTAATCACAACTGCTGCATTAGGTAATCATAACCGCTGCAATCGGTGCTAAACCGTTGCAAGTAGGTTTTAAAAAGTGTTTCAAACAAAAACAACTGCTGCAAAAGATAAAATAACCGCTGCAATAGTTCCATCAACCGCTGCAACCCAACCGCTGCATTAGATACTTTAGCAGCGGTTGTTGGTCTTTTGAAGCGATTTTTTTACCTTCATTATGATCCGCTGCATTAGATTATAAAAATCGCTGCGTTTTACCTAATGCAACGCGAGCAGATGAAACAGTTGAAACCGCTACATTAGACCTAATGCAGCGGTTGACTTACATATTGCAGCGGTTGTTTACCACTTCATTAGGCCTTCATTGTAGTAGTGAGTATGCCCATAGACACACGCTAGAAAAATCGAAAGTTCAAATATTATGTTCTATTAGTTCTTCCCACCTTTCCCCCATATTTGGTATAATGTGACATTCCTACATTTATCCATTTCTCCTTCTATTTCCCATTTTTGACTGGTGTCAAACAATTATCGTCAAAGAGTCATTTATTGACATTGAAGTCTAGCGGAAGACGGACATGAGCATCTCACCCTTTACTAGAAAATTAACCATGGCTCATTAATTACCAATATAAATTCATGTTGCTCCACACGTCAATCACAACCCTAATTTATTAATTTCAAAATTACAAATGATTATCGTTTTTTTTTTCTAGTTGAGATTTGGACCATTGCTCGTGTTATTACTTTCAAGTTTCAATTATTTTCAAGTCCAAATATTGCACAATACGAGTAAGAGAAGAGGCCTTTGTTTCATGGTTGGCGATGAGCAAAAGAATACAACACAAGCCGACGAATAAGGAGGTTATGATGATTGGTTGATTTAAGTTGTAAGTAGGGTTGTTTTAGACATTTAGGATTGTGAAGAAAAGTTTGTGTGTGTGAAGACTAACATCTCCCTTTATTAAATAAGGTCGGTAAAGACAAAAAGAATACACAATATCTTTATAACTTCAAACCATACGCTTCATTAATTCTTCCCACCCTTTTCCTCGTTTCTTTCACATAGTTTGTATAATGTGACATTTCTACCTAGTTTTACCCTTTCTCCATCTATTCCCCATTTTCGAGTGATGTCAAACAATTGTCGTATAACAGTTATTTATTGGCATTTAAGTTCAGTTGAAGACAAACATGAGCAAATGTGTCTCACCCTTTTTCAAGAAAAGTATCCATGATTCATTAATTTATCAATATAAATTCATGTTGCTCCACACATCATTGACAACCCTAGTTTATTTATTTATTTATTTTTACAAATGATTATTAATTTTTTTCATGGTCGGTATTTGGACCATTGTTCGTGTTATTACTTTCAAATTTTGATTGCTTTTAAGTTCGGATATTACACAATACGAGTGAGAGAGGAGGCCTTTGCTTTGTTGTTGGCGACGAGCAAAAAAGTACAACACAAACTAACAAATAAGGAGGTTTATGATGATATGGTTGATTTAAGTCAACAAGGGTTGTTTTAGACATATAGGATTGTGAAGAAAATTACGTATATGAAGACTAACATATCCCTTTATTAAATGAGGTCGGTAAAGACAAATATAATACACAATACCTTCATAACTTCAAACCGTATGCTTCATTAATTCTTCCCACCTTTTCCCTCGTTTTTCTTTCACATAGTTGGTATAATGTGACGTTCCTACCTAGCTTTACCCTTTCTCCATTTATTCCCCTTTTTCAGGTGATGTCAAACAATTGTCATATAATAGTTATTTATTAGCATTGAAGTTCAGTTGAAGACAAACATGAGCAGATGTATCTCACCCTTTTTCGAGAAAATTATCCACGTCTCATTAATTATCAATATAAATTCATGTTACTCACACATCATTGAAAACCCTAATTTATTTATTTATTTATTTTTACAAATGATTATCATTTTTTTCCTAGTCGGTATTTGGACCATTGCTCGTATTATTACTTTCAAGTTTCGATTGCTTTCAAGTTCAGATATTACACAATATGAGTGAGAGAGGAGGCCTTTGCTTCATGATTGGTGACGAACAAAAAAAAGTACAACACAAACTGACAAATAAGAAGGTTTATGATGATATGGTTGATTTAAGTCGTAACAAGGGTTGTTTTAGACATATAGGATTGTGAAGAAAATTCCGTATATGAAGACTAACATATCCCTTTATTAAACGAGGTCGGTAAAGACAAATATAATACACAATACCTTCATAACTTCAAACCGTATGCTTCATTAATTATTCCCACCTTTTTCCTCATTTTCTTTCACATAGTTGGTATAATGTGACGTTCCTACCTAGCTTTACCCTTTCTCCATCTATTCCCCCATTTTTCAGGTGATGTCAAACAATTGTCGTATAATAGTTATTTATTAGCATTGAAGTTCAGTTGAAGACAAACATGAGCACATGTATCTCACCCTTTTTCGAGAAAATTATTCACGTCTCATTAATTATCAATATAAATTCATGTTGCTCCACACATCATTGAAAACCCTAATTTATTTATTTATTTATTTTACAACTGATTATCATTTTTTTTCTTGGTCGGTATTTGGACCATTGCTCATGTTATTACTTTCAAGTTTCGATTGCTTTCAAGTTCAGATATTACACAATACAAGTGAGAGAGGAGGCCTTTGCTTCATGATTGGCGACGAACAAAAAAAGTACAACACAAATTGACAAATAAGGAGGTTTATGATGATATGGTTGATTTAAGTTATAACAAGGGTTGTTTTAGACATATAGGATTGTGAAGAAAATTTCGTATATAAATACTAACATCTCCCTTTATTAAACGAGGTCGATAACGACAAGTATAATACACAATACCTTCATAAGTTCAAATCGTATACTTTATTAATTCTTTCCACTTTTTTCCTCGTTTCTTTCACATATTTGGTATAGTGTGACATTCTTATCTTTACCCTTTTCTTCCTCTATTCCCATGCTGTTAAACAATTACCGTAGAAGAGTCATTTATTGGCATTCAAGTCCAGTCAAAGACGAACATCAACAGATGTATCTCACTCTTTTTTGAGATAATTAACCATGACACATTAATTATCAATATAAATTGATGTTACTCCGTACATCATTCACAACCCTATTTTTTTTTCGTAAAATTTAAAAATGCTTATCGATCTTTTTCCTGGTCGAGATTTGAACATTACTTTCAAGTTTCGATTGCTTTCAAGTTGAAATATTATACTAATACGAGTAAGAGAGAAGGCCTTTGCTTCATGGTTGGCGACAATACAAGAGTACAATACAAATTGACGATAAAGAGGTTTATGTTGATTTGTGTAATTTAAGTTACAATAGGAACGTGAAGAAAATTGTGTGTGAAGACTAATATCTCTCATTATTAAATAAGTTCAATAAAGACAATTAAAATACATAATACCTTTATTTTTATAAATCCTATCATTTTATTTTTATTGTGTTCTATTAAGTCATTTTTATAAAAAAAACTAATATATATGGACTCTAATATGTATAGAGAGATAAAGTATTATAAACTTATTCTCTTATACACATTTTGAATGTATGTAATTATATAGATTTATAGTGACCATATAATTTCATTGATACATACAACTACCATTTGTGATGTTGATTTAAAAAATGGGGATTTGTTCTGAAATGTCACATTAATATCTTACTAAATTGGATGATTGCAATTGAAAAAGATAATCTTCAATCAAACTCACATATATAGTAAGCAATTGATACAGAGACAACTAAGAACACTACATAATGTGAAATACATAATGTGAAATACAATGTATTCAGAAACCTAAAATATAAAAACCATTTTTATTAGTTTTAAAATAATATTTATTTTATACAGGGTAGAAATAAAATAATAAATTATACTAATTAAAGAGTCCTTATGTAAATTTTCCATTAAAGACACAGACTTCAAGAAGTGACAAAATTGAATGGTGGTGCAAGGGGCGAAGCAATACCCATGAAAAGGAAAGTCCTCTTGACACGAATAGCGATACCCAGCGAGAGAGACATTTGCCCAAAAAGAAGGCGTTTCTCTGCTGCCGCTGGATTCTTCTCTCCCTTTCTAATCTCCATCTTCTCCTGCACCCTTCTTCACCGGAATCCCAGTGAGTGTCCCTTCATCAAACTACTTTAATTTACTTGCTAGTTCTTTCTGTTTTTTGATACTCTTGTGAAATTTCGCCTTCTGGGTAAGTAATTTTTGTTGCTTTTTTTGATGATTTCTTTCCTCTAGATAGTCGTTTAAGAGTCTTCCGTTTCTGGGTTTTTGTTGAACTGTTTCTAGTTCTGTTGGAAGGTGAAGGATTATGAGAGGGTTGGTTTGGGGGACTTGTGCTCGTGAATGGGTAGAAATTTCAAGGTTTGTTTTCGGAGTGTCCTGCCATTTCCTTGTCAATGTCTCTGAGTTAGAATTGTGGTACTTTACTCTCTCTCTGATTATGCTTACTCTCTTCCTATCTCAAGATAAGGAACCGAAATTTTCTTCTTGTAAGCATTGGTCTGTTAATCTTATGTGGGTTTTGAATGGTGTACCTAATCATTATGTGTGAATTTTTGTGTGGGTTTGCACTTTGCAGGCCTAAACATTGTGTGCATATTAAATTTTGCAATCCTTATGCATATTAACTTTTTGTTCTAAACTTCTAACAGAATCTGTGGAATGTTATGTAAAATGAAACCTAAACCTAATAAGGAGAACAGATTTATCATAACTGTCTGAAACAAGGTCTAATATAAGATTGGTTTTAGTCAAGGAATCAAGTAGTTAACCCTAAAATTTGCGAATAAGCTGATAGCGCAATGTGGGGGAAGAGATCTGGTGCTTAAACGGTTGAGGGTTGGCCGTGCATGGGATTGTGTAGGGCTGTGCACCCTTCCTGATTATGGAACAGATGTGTTGAGGTGTGCATCTGCCTGTGTTGTTCTTTGTTCTCTTGTGCTGCTGCAGGATTTCAGGCCACGTGTCTTTCTCCTGTGGTATCTGTGCATGGATGGAAAATGGCGTTGCACGGACCTGTCACGCGCTTTTTGTCTTCAATCCAATCCCAATTGTGTTGCCCTGCCTATTTCGGATATTTTCCCATTCTCAATCCATTCCTTGTATCAACTCCTTGAACCAGTTGGGGTGGATCCTTGACTTCAACAGTCCGGGTATCACATGAGTATATTGGAGCAAGAGCATGCTCTTGTAAGACAGTGGTGATACTTGTACAGGGAACATCTAGAGATATTTATTTCGCTTTAAAGTAGTGCTTTGGCCTTGATCTTGGTATTATCCAGCTGATTTATCTTTTTCACGTAGTTAGTAACCTCTTGGTCCTTGTGTGTTATCATTTTCTTCCGTGGAACAAATCTTCGAGTATAATGGTGTTTCATCCAGTGTGGTTTGCTTTCCTTTGCTTTCTGTTTCTCCGATTCCTAGCTCAATTTGTTTACCTGATAAAAAAAATTCTTCAGTAGCTCATGGGAAAGATGTAGATACCTTTTTAGACTCATTCTCGCAATAATGTGTGACGCATAATTATTATATGCGTAATTGGGGATCTAATTTCCTTTTTAAGCTTGTTTTTTTTGCATGATAGCATCCTTTATGGTTAATTGTTTGTTCTAATTAATGTTAAAACTTGAACTGTTTTTTACCCTGCTGACTGTATTGTGCTTATTTCATCCGTTTGTAGAATGTGAGGTGAATCATCAAGTTGTCTGCTAATATTGGAAGCCTCATCAATTTACGCGATCTTGGTTTTAGTATTTGCATTGGTAGAGCATCTTTTCCCAGAAGCTTAAATGGCCGCGACTAATAAAATTACCTTTACATACAAACGAAAGAGGCTCTCTTCATGTTCAAGTCCTGTCCGGTTTGATGTGTTCTCTGAATTGTCTAAAAAAGCTCAAGCTGTCAAAAAAGGGGGTTTATCAGAGGACCAGAAAGGAGAACTAGGGGTAAGACAACTGCATCCCATCCGATTTGCTAAAAACTTGCCTGTAGATCTAGTTGATAGGTTAAATTTTTTTTCCTCAATCCTGAAATAGGATGTTGCCTCACTGTTAACAGCTTGAATTTCTATGTAGATTCTTGCATGCGCAACCTGTGGGAGTGTGCATAACTTGCTGAGTTGTGAACGCTGTCTTCACTCGGATCATCTTCAACGTCAGGAGGCATGCGATAAGGTATGCCATGGTCCCTTTATTTGAAATAAATTTTTAAATGATTATTATTTATAATGATGATGATGGTATGTTCAATTGCTTCGTTGAAGCATGTCTGCTGTGGCAAGCAACTATGCTTCAGTTCTATGTCTGGCCAGATCGATCAACCAAACAGATCAGAAGCAGATATACCTGTCTTGCCAAAGAATAGCATATCCCGAGAAGTTTCTTCTGATATGACAGGTGAAAAGATATGCTCTAGTTTGCCTCTGGAGAATATTGAGAATCCTATCGTGGAAGATGACCCGGCATACCTGAAATCTGGCTTGGTCCAATGTGATAAACATATCGAGGATGGTCCTAATTCTCAAATGGTAGGCGGGGACAATGGTGAACTTTCCGTTGATAAATCAAGTCCTTTGTGCAGTGATAAACTTGCAAAAACAAAGTTGACGACCCCCCTTATTACTTTTAATCGAAGACTAAAAAGAAAAGCAGATTCGGAGCGGGTGGATGTGTTGAGCAGACTACTTTCTGCTTCAATGGAGGGAAATACTGATATATCAAAAGAGATGCAACCAACAACTGATGATACTGGTACAAGGCGTTTTCCTAGTGAATCTGGAAGAAATGTAAGTTACTTGCATCTCTTCTTACATTTTCTTGTGCTTAAAATTTTTGAGATAGTAATGTGAAAACCAAGGTTTCAGGTCCAAGAACTGATATATGAAAACATATATCCTGTTTGAACTTCCTCTCAACTATTGGATGGTCTAATATATTAATGGTTCCATGTTTTTTCAAGCCTCATCAGGATCACTATTTGTGATCAATAACTCAGGATAGATCAATATTTGCTTTCTGAAAAAGGGCTCTCTGTATGTTTCTCATGAATCTCATCTACTTCCTCCAAATTTCTTCTTCTTCTGAAGCTGCTAAAAGTGGCTGGAATTCAAGTTACATTGACTATGCAATATTGATTTTGCGAGTAGGTGTCTTCCAAAGTCGATGATGATTCTCACTGCAGCAGTCGCTCCACATTGAATGCAGCAAATGTCACGTATGCTCTTGATTGTTGCTTGCCTCAGCCTCTTCTTTTGAGGGTACTCGTCACTTTGTTCACTTCCTAACCTGCTAATATGTTTTCCTTAACAGTGTAAAGCTTGGTGATCAAAATGTTTGCACCAAAGTACTGGATGTAGATGGTCCAGCCCGTGGCCAGCTGGTGTCTGCTGAAGCAACGGGCACTAAAAATCATCTTCAGAGTTCTCTTGGATGTCTTTCAAGTGAACCAGTTGTACTCTCTTCTTGCAATGATAACAGTAATGAAGGTGCATCTGCTGAGGGTAATTCCCAGCTTACTTCAAGCGATGGCTCAGACTCAAAAGTACCTCCTCGAGTGCAGGAAAAACGTCCAGGTTTGCAACCATCTCATAACTCTTATCACCGTGTGCCTGGTATCTATATCTTAGCTTCTATAGTTGATTGTCAATATCTCCATCTTTCTTCTACCCATGCTTATTGTTTTCCCCTTAAATGAAATTATTGGGAATTGAAGTTAAATATAATCGGCATTATCTTCAGAACTCTTGCATTAAGTACAAACTGATCATGGCAGATACTTTCGTGATCGACTGCAATGTGGCTCCTGAGCCAGAAGACGAAGAGCAAATGGCAACTGATGCGCCAGTGAATCTACAAAACCCTAGCTTAGCAGGTAATGACATTGTCACACAGGACAAGTCAACAAAAGGTGAAGTCTTGGAATTGTTTAAGACTACCGGTGAGGGAATTGGCAAGTCGAGCCTGAATTCCCATTCACAGTCTCCAAAGCATGCTTCAACTTCCATGGGAATTGATGGAAGCAGACCAAATTACGATTACCAAGATATCTATCACATGTCTGACATGGATTTAGTTCGAAGGAGCAAATATCTGCAGGTGGATAGGAAATACTACAGCTTGTTATTCCACTATTTCATATCTTCACCTACAGTCTTTGAAATTAATGTAGCCATGAATTTTCTGAGGGTTTTATTTGGATGTGTTTCAGTTGTTTTCAGAAGATAACTCTATCCATTCGGCTTACCCACCTGAATCCATCACCGGCAGTTTTGACCAGAGGAAATTATATGCTTTGGGAGGTATGAGGCATCAGTTTGAGCAATCTTACAACCGAGCTCCGCCAATTCCTCAGTTCTTCAATGTTAGAAGCCGGGATTCCTTTCCGGCTCTTGGTGGGCATTCGTTGCCAGACCATACTCCCTCATTTCTAAGGCACAAGATGCTGCTTGAGAGCATCAACTCCCGAGCAAGCGCCATGAAGGTTGAATCAGGTCAAACTGTTTGGTCAGAAGACGAGTTAGACTTCTTGTGGATCGGTGTCAGAAGACACGGCAGGGGAAACTGGGACACCATGCTGAGAGATCCCAGGCTGCACTTCAGCCCATGGAGGGTGGCAAGAGACCTTGCTTATCAGTGGGAACTCGAGCAGCACAAGCTTCTGAACGAAACCGGCACATCACAAGGTAGTAGATACATGAAGCAGCAACTAGTTATGTACCCAGAGTTTAACAGCCGCCTCTCATCTTCCCGGGCTGAGCCTCAGCTCTCTCTTGGGGACGTTTATTGCCAGAACGAAGCAAGCTTGTACAAGCTCAACACCAATTACAAGAGCTTTCGCTCCAAGGGTAAAAGAGGTATTTACAGTGGCAGTATGTTTAGTGAATTTGATGGCAGGTTTGGTGCAGCAAATGTTATGCCCCATTGGCTCCAAGGATCATCATCATCAGCCCAGATACAGTCACTGGTTGTTCCTCCAATGTCACAAGCTGGGCCATCAAGCCGTGTTCAGAATATTATAGAACCAGATGCACGCGTTGCTAGTAAACCCAGCGACCCAATTGTCATTGATAGTGATGCATCATCCGAGGAGACCATATCAGATGGACATAACCCCAAAATTTGAGGTTTCTGTTTTTTTTTTTTTTTTTTTTGCTCTTGTACATGACTGTCGTGGGTACTTGGTAGACTGTTTTAAAAAGGCTTCTGCATGTACAGAGCCAAACTTTTGTAGTGTACTGATGCATGAAGCCATTAAACTTGTGACATCAGCAAATTGCCTTTTTTGTGTTGTAGTTTTGAGCTCATGTATGAAGAAGGTTATTTTGGGGACAGATGGTTTTGAGCTCAGTCTTTTGCTTGGTAGCACCTATCATCTGAAGATGAATTTTTTTTTTTTTTTTTTTGATAAGGTGAGAATTCGATTTACCCTACATAACAATATTGGGTAAATCGATAGGCCGATAAATCGGCATCCGGACAAACCGGCATGAGAGAACAAATAGAAACAAGCAAGAAAAATACACCAAATGAATCAAAAAGCCTAAGAAACCTAGGGAAAGAAAGAGAAAAACACTATGAGAGTGCCATCGGAAAACGCAGGTCAGACTGATCAATGCAGAATGGACCACCATGACGTTGCCCTCACCTAAATGAGGGATCTTCAGGAGTCTCGACCATCTTGATGTTGCCCTCTTTGGGGATCTTCAAGAGCCTCGCACTCAACCGCAACCACGCCCGGAAAACTCGATCTCCACGATAGATTGGCTTCACAATTGCAAAGATGTATTGACATTCAAGCTTGAATCAATGGATCAACACAAAGGTTTAAAAGCAAGAGGTTCTTGTTTGTGTGTATAACTCAGAATAATGAATCTGGATCTGTTTCGATTATTTCGTTGGTCGGTAGGTATGTCTAATCGATGGTCAGTAGGTATGTCTTTGCACAAAGTACAGAGGCATTTGTCTGTTCGTGTTTCAACTAAAGACTTGCTTGATAGTTGACTTGTCCCATTTTAAATCTCCTCTAAAAAGGAAAGCTAAATGTTGCAAAGCAAATAATTAATCGCTTGTGAGAGTAATGATTGAAATCCATTTCATGGATAATATTCAAGGAATGAAGATGAGCCTCAAGTGTCCACTTCAAAAGGTTTTCAACTCCACTAAATATGGTTTTCTCAACTTTAGTGGAGCAATTGTCAAGTTTTTATAGTATTTTTGAATTTACAACTCCACTAAGGGTTGAGACTGTTTAAAGTTGTAAGTTTTACCATCATTCTTGATCTCCTCAACCTAGATGGTGGGGCAAGGATCTAAAATAGATGGTTTCAAATTTTAATTTTTTCGTTTCAGAAAGTATATCAAGTTCATGATGGTTTCAGAAAGAACATCAGATTGTCAGTATTTGCTCAAGCACAGACAATGTATCTGAACTCACTACCATCACTGTTTTCTTGATTCATGTGAGTCACTTTGTCAAGAGTATGCAGGTTGATCAAAAGATGAAGGGAATCATCCTCTCATGAGCAGGGTGCACCATATAAGGGTCCTGACCCCTGGTAGTGGTCATGTGCAAACCAACCAATCATAAGACAATAGTTGAAGGATCAGATCGATGTCAAAGGTATACATAATCTCAAGAATTCAATAGCAAAATGTGTAAACATATCCATTCACAAAAACATGATCAAGATAAGGTGAGAGTTCAGAAAGACACAACCTCCTAATCCGAAAAGTAGAGGCTGTAAACCCTTGTCGAAGATCTTCCCGAGAGTGCATCGGTTTCAAATTCACTTCCGGCATCGACGACCAAAAAGGCGGAGGACACTGGCGACATGGTCTTCACGGTTGGTGGTGCAGAGGAGTGGATCGAGGGCGATGGACCATCGGAGGGTCGCGGCGCCGACGGAGCGATTTGGGGCTTGGGCAGCACGAAGGTGCGGGATGGAGCGGTGGAAGCAACTGGAGTGCCTCGAGCCGGTGGGTTTGAGTGTGGTTTGAGCGAGGGCCGATTTGGTGAGGATGCGTGCGATTCGGTTCGGTTCGATGGTAGGTCGCGAGTCTGACGAGGTGAGGAGCAGATCTGGGCACTCCCGCGAGGGGTTACCTGGTGTGGGTTCGAGGTGGGTGCGCTGGTGTGGATCATGGTGAGGTTAGATCTGGATTTTCGGGAAGTTAGTCAAGAGCGGCGGAAGGTAGGGTTTCTTTGGGAGCGTTTCTTCATTTTTCTTTTTTTTGAGTTCTTAGTTCGTGCACTATCTGAAGATGAATATGATTCAACAACAGAAGAGCAAGGGTTCTCACAACCTATATACGCCACAATGTTTTAAACTGGATACAATGATTCTCTGAGAAAGCACTACACAAAATAAGCAATTCTGATCTGAAATTTATAGCAAGTGCTCAACTTTTCTTTTTTTATCAAGATCTGATTAATAGAGAGCAAAATCATATTCGGAATGTCTTGTATTGCTAGGAAGTAGAAGCATGATATTTAGATGATCCAAGAGTGAAGCATTTTGAAGGAAGCGACACAGGCTACTTCCCACAATTGAAGCCGTGGCAAACTGACAAAATGATGATGAGGATCAATGCGATGATGATGCCCAAGACAATAAGCTTTATCTTCATGTTCTGAAACCACATCTTCCTCCTCATCTGTGTTCCCTGTGTTCGGAACTCCTGTGCCTGCTCATGAGAAGAGAACAACAGAGCAATAGTCAGAATTTATTGGAATCTAAAGTAGATGAAAAAATGAAGCAGCAAGAGTTACCCCATATTTTGATACACGTGTAGAAGTGAACAGAAAGGGAAAAATGATACTGATCAAGTTAAACCTATTTAATGAAAGAGATTCTGTATTCATCGTTTGATCAAAAGAGGAACAAACAAAAGGGAAAAATCATAGAAAGTTCACCAAACCACATTTTTTAACAAACTAAATCTGATAGGTTATAAATGGTGTTTACATAAACACAATTTATAAAAGAAACTTGCATGTTGTCTGCTAAGAATCTAGGCATCCTGCATCCCACGCCCAATTTAGAGAAAATGCATATTTTACCTATTAACCATCTAGCCATGTATAAAAAAACAACTAACATTGTAAACCATTATATTTTAAAAAAAAACATAATAATAACAGGTACTGCTGACAATAACAAGTCACAAACCTGTGAGCGAAGATTGTCAGTTTTGTCCACCAGAAGCTCAATCTTTTCACCACGATCAAGCACCTACACCAAAAAACATAAAGCAAGCTCAGGAATAACATTTAATTGTACAAAAAAGGATTTTTTAGATGCAAAACACACAAAGCAATCCTGCTACATTGTTTAAATTGTTATATCAAAAGGTTGGCTGATACAACCACCCACTTCCTCCATCCTTCCCTCCCAACAGGAGAACAAGAAAAAGGGTAATTTTACTTCTAATGTATCATGAAAAATAAACAATTGTTTAGCATCTGCAGCTTACCAGTGTTATAACAAGAGACAGAAGAAGTTTGAAATGATAATTATCAGACTATGAGAGTCAACTTACCTTTTCGATGTTTTCCATCATCACACCCTTGACTTCTGAAACTTGGGCCTGAACCTTTGCCAGCTTGTTCATCTCCTCTGGATGATCAACACAATACTGCATGTGTTCCTTGAGTTTAGGCCTAAAATACAACCAGAAGTCTTCACTTAGATGATTTATAACAATATATGCAAACCCTTTACAAAGGTCTAAATATAAACATCAGAAAACGAAAAGAAGAATACCCAAACTCTTTGTTCAAGCTTTTCAGAGGTGCTGTTGCAGCTTTTCCATTAGCATATCTCTTGTTAAAATCCTCCTTCACTCTCTCTAAAAATGCCATTGGAAGTTGCCTGCCAGCAGATTCAACAGCGACCACACAGTAGGCTGCAACACCCAAGATGCATTTTATTGTAAAACATAATTTACGGCAATAGTTACAAAGATTTCATGCTATCAGAAGTAAAACAGGATTGGCATTCGGTTCGAGTTCTTCAACATCATATATGAGGACAACCTAGGATTATCAAGGCAAGGCAAATTAGTTGACCAGTTTTCCAATTATGACACCAAGTCACCAACACCCAAAAAAAGTAGATTTGATTATCATATGAAAGAGACGACGACAACATGCCAATCCTTCCCCTTACTTCTAGACTTCAGTAAAAAGAAGAGGACATCAATAGCAAATGGTTATGCTAACTTTTCACTTTATATGATACAACATATTGTACAGCACTGCTGAGGTCAAGAGAACTAAGCTAATTGGTCCCTCCTAGATTGTTTTCTTCAGGCATTAGTATTCAACATAAAATCAGCATTAACTGATGTGAAGATCGAGCCATATATTTAGAAATAAACAAGTATGCACATTAGGATAAAGGCCTAAAACGGATTTAATGCAATGTAATGAATCAAGTTAATGTAAAGACAATTACTGTCCCACTTTTAAATAAGAAGTACCTTTATGATCAATAAATTTACCCCCCTGAATAACATATATGCTAACTACACATCCATATACATATGATATAGGTCACAGATGGAAAAACGGATCCAATATTAACTACAACCGTGTGTGCAAAACTAGCACATCTATAACTGTACCCACTCCTGGCTCCACATCGTGCAATTTGAATATTTAAATATCCCAACTTTAAAATTTCCACAAACGAACCCCTGAAATCGGAAAAAATCCTACCGTGAATTCTAAACTTCCCAGAAAATCCTGAGACGCAAGAGCTTCAGATTTCTAACCACACCCTAAGTACCCGGGCCAACCAGAAATCTCAAATCGGGTCAGAAGTCCAAACGTTCCAAAATCCCAATATCCACAAAAACCACTTCCACACCATAAGAAAGCAACAAATTGATGTCATAACAACGAAAAAAACGAAAATTCGGATTCCATAACTAATCTAGGGCAAAAAGAGGTGAGATCGGAAACATACTGAATCCATCTGCGACAAGGAAGTTAAAGGTGTGGCCATCGCAGTTGTAGGTAAACTTGTTGTTGGAGGCCGGAATCTTCTGGAGACACTGCGATGCTATACTAGTGAAATTGCCGGTGAATTCGGTGTACTCCGCGAGTACCACCGTTCCCCTTGATACGAAACTGTAGATCAGATTCTGCTGCCCCATCTGCTAGCTAGATCGGCTCCGATCTCGAGAAAGAAAAGAATGGATTCAGGAGAATTTGAGAGCGAGATTAAAGGTGGAGAGATTGAGACAGACTGGAAACCCCTGATAGCCAGAGAGAGAAGACCTAGGAAAATCGAATCTGAGCAGAGAACTGAGAAGAAAGCAAGTATTTAATTATTATTATTTTTCTCTTTGCGTATTTTAGTAGTATTTTGTATTTTCAATGCCGATCATGCGGACTGGAAACGGTGTCGTTTTGTAACTCTGGTTGCCGGTGGAACCAAAAGGGGAAAGCGTTGAGTGGAGACGTCATTCCAAATTTTCCTATAAGTGCAGTGCAGCGTTTTGTCTACACAACGAATAAACAAGGATTTCAATTTTCAACTCATAACCTGAGTTAAAATATATAGTGTAAAATTTAATTTTTCGCGGCTCATACTTTAAACATGAAATTTAATAAGATTACGAGTTGAAATCTGTTTATCCGTTGTAAACTTCTGTAGATAAATTGTGAGCACAACAAAGCAAGTTGCATAGTGGAGACGTCATTCTTAATTTTCGGCGTAAAACCGCGCAGTCGCTTTTTTTTAGCCGCGCACTTTCTCATAGGCGGCTCAACATGCCGTCGATAAAACCCGAGTTCCATGGACGGCTCGAGGAGCCGCCCATGATGAGTTCAGTTTATGGATTTTTTTTTGAAATAAATAAAAATGTTTTTTTTAAAAATCGGTTCATTGAAACCGTGGTTGTGGGCGGCATTTCGTGCCGCCCAAGAAACTGGGTCAGTGAATCGGGTTTTTTGGGGGGACAGGGTTCATAGGCGGTACTTTCTGCCGCCCAGGGTTCATGGACGGCACGTGGTGCCGCCCAGTGAGTATACGTTTCACTCCAACGGTCGATGTGGGCTGCACGTAGGGCCGCCCAGTACAGGTGTAGCCGGCTATATAAATTAGGGATGGTGGTATTGTATTGTATCCAAATCTAGAAACTCATTTTCATAATAAATGTCGTCGTCAAGCGGTTCTGGTTGGAGGGGATTGTCGGAGTCCTCTTCGAGCGCTAACACATCTGTAGATGATGAGGGTGATTTGCAGGCGCCAATTTCTCCCGAGTACTTCAAGGTATGTAATATTGTAATTTTTACTGTATAAAATAATTAGATCTTAAATGTACTTAGTCTTTGAAATGTTAAACTGTTTTGAAATAATATTTAATTTGTTGATATTAGTTTTTAGAAATTTAATTATTAATTAGTCTCTAATGTGGTAATTTTTGTATATAAATAGGGTGATTCTAGTGATGATGGATTTATAGCTATCGACTTCTCATCCCATTTTACTACTACTGAGATATTTCCTAGTAAGGAAAGATTGAGAGATTGGGTGCAAAATATAGGTTTTAGTCTTTTTATGGTCATCACTACTAAATCATCAAATCCTAAAAAGATTATACTTCACTGTGAGAGATCCGGGTTACCTAGGTCCGGCAAGAAGAAGGTGTTAGTCGATGGTATAAAGATCAGCCCGATACGAGTGAATAAAACTAGGTCAAAAAAGAAGGGTTGTCCCTTTTTGCTGTATGGTACTTTTAGGGAAGGAAATGTTATTAGAGATCCTGGATGGACCTTATCGGTTGTTAGTGGATCCCATAACCATATGCTTTCTACCACCTTGACCGGCCATGCATTTGCTACCCGACTTACGAAGGAGCAGCGTAGGAAAGTGATGATTGATACTGCGGCGGGTGCAAGACCCAAGGTTATTTCTACACAGCTTAGGAATGAATATTCGAGTGCAACGAGTTCGAGGAATCAGGTGTACACTGTTAGGGCTAAGGAGAGGTTGAAATCCCTGGGCAATCTGAATGTGACACAATGGTCATTGGGATTTTTGAATGAGAAAGGCTATTTGTTGGACACTGCTACTAAGACGAGGGAAGATGGGAAGGAGGTTTTGGCATGCTTGTTTATTTCTCATCCAGACGCTCGATATTTGTTGTGCATGTTTCCTAATGTCGTCATTATGGATTCGACCTACAAAACCAACAGGTAAACCTTAGTCTTTTTTGTATTATGTGTAGATAATGGTATTTTCTGCGGGTTTTTTTGTTGTTGTTGCATTTATAGGTACGGTATGCCTCTGTTCCAGATTGTTGCATTTACTTGCACCAACTACACATATTGCATTGCTCTTGTGTTCATGGAAAGGGAGACGACAAACCACTATGCATGGGCGCTGAGACGATTGAAGTGGTTGTACGGGGAGAAAAATCTCATATGCATCATGTCTGATCGAGAGCTAGGACTGATCAAGGCTGCCAAACTGGTGTTTCCGAAGGTTCGTCATCACTTGTGTCAGGTCCATGTAGACCGTAATATGAAGGCATATGCTAAGACGATGAAGATTGACGAGAAGAAATTCTCGGGAAGTGTTCGTCGGGTGATGAGGTCTCACACAAAGGAGGAGTACAGAGAGCGGCTTGCTCACTTTAAGGGGATATGGAGTGAAGGTTTGGTGCGATATGTGGAGCAAACTTGGTTTAATGAGCATAAGAAGAAGCTGGTTGCGGCATGGTGTGATGATGTTCTCTATTTTGCCACAAGAACATCAAACAGGTAACTTTCATACAAACATTTGCAATCAAATTTGGTTATAAAATTTATTTAGTTAATTGTATACGAATATATTATTTTCAGGGTTGAGGGTCAGCACTCTATGCTTAAGGACATGATTGAGACATCCGTCAGAGGGTTCGACACACTTGTACAGCACATCGACAACATGTTTGTTGATCAGCATCGGAAGATCCGATATGAGATGACCAAGAACTGCACTGCCTTTCCCATGGAGATAGTGAAAGGCCCTGAGTGGGTTAATGTGTTCTTCAAGCGCATCCTTGAAAAGTGCTCTGAAAAATGCCTGAGGATGTTGTATGCCCAAGCTGTGTTAGCAAATGAGGGGAAAATTGGGAACAAATGTGCTGATTTTTGGTGGATGTCCACACTGGGGCTGCCTTGCCCACACACAATTAAGGTCTACGTGGAGACGGGTTATCCGTTAGTGCCTGAAGAGGTTGATATTTTCTGGAAGCAGATCCGATGGGAAGGGGTGGATGCTAAGGATCTTGATGTCGATGATGGTGTTTCACTGACAGCGGACAATGTCACGGTGGATGACTTCGTTGAAGAGTACTTATGTGGGACAGTTGAGGGATTTGATTTGAAGAAGATGGCGGAAAAGTGGCGTGAGTCAAAGGACCCTATATCGTGCGATATTCAAGACCCGCCACGTGGTGAGACCAAGAAGGGGAGGCCTAGGATGAATGCGAGAAAGACCGGTACGAAGAGGAAAATGTGTTGGGACGAGCATGTGGATGCAAACATGAAGAAGGAGAAGCAGAAGATGAAGATGGAGGATGAGGAGGATGAGCCTGCAGAGAAAGAGACGACCAATGTGAAATCGTCCGTTGGATCCCCGGGATCGAAAGGATGCCCTTCTAGCGGACGACCTCACAGTGGAGTTTCAACAGCAAAGGGGAGTGCCACTAAACCTGCAAAGCCGAAATCTGCTTCAACCAAGTCCAAGTCGGGTTCAAACAAGCCGGTCAAGTATCTCGGCTTCAACTGGGGGCACGAGAATATTGATCATTTCATGCTCGCCTACATTTCTGGAGTTCAAAATGTCAAAGGTGATGGTCATTGTGGGTTCCGTTCTCTTGCCGTTTTGCTGTGTCGCCAAGAAGACGAGTACATTGATGTCCGGTTAGGGCTTTCGAAGCACGTCCAGGCACATGGAGCAAACTACGTAGCGATGCTTGCGGAGGAAGCGTTGACGTTGGAAGAATTTGTTAGGAAATTGAATTATATTCCTTCACCGTGCACGGCAAACTTCTGGTGTATAATGCCTATTACTGGGTTGGCGTTTGGAATGGAACACCAAGTGGCTGTTGTTGTCTTATCATGGTTCGGACCGCACACATGTCTTCCATTGTGGCCCCCCCCCCCCGGGTGCCGAGCCTCCGACAAAGGTTTATGCGATAACACATGTAGGCAGGAGAGACCATTACGTACCGGTACGTGGAGTCCTACTCTCTCGTATTTACTTATTCTTTCATAATTTTTTTAGTAACTGTATTGTTTACGTGTACAGATTTGACTTGTTAATGACCATTGTCCCATTCCACCGCCTCCAAGACAGTGGCGTATTTACAAGGATCCAAGTGTTGATGGATGAGATAGTCATGAGCGCTTCAAGGATAAGTTCAAGAATTATGTAGAGGAGCGAGCATATCATGGGCGACCTGACATACTTACCTAGGTTTTTTGGATTGTAATCGACTTTATATATGATATTGTATTTCCTTTTGTGTGAAAGTTTGATTGAGATTGATCGTATATTGTGTTTTTAATCATTTGTTTTTGAGAATTGAAAAAATCGGGAAAATGCTATACGAGACAACAATATTACTAATCATTAACAAAAACACGCTCACGAAAACATTAAAGCGTACACTAGTTTAACATGAAACATAAAAAAGCTATCTAATCCTCGTCCGAATCGGCCTCCCCGCCATCATCATAGCTGCCGTTGTCCACCACAGATTCTGGATCTTCTAAAAGACCGGGGATATGGCGTCTCGGGTGTGCAGACTCTGTGTAAATGGGAACTGGAACACCAGGTCTGTAAAGAGCCACAATTTTAGCTATCTGATCCTCGTGTACCACCTCACAGAGTCGTGGAGGATCCACGCCTGCTGGAAAGTAAAAAATCCGACCAGGGGGAACCCCGTCTCCAGGCACGAGATGGTAAAATAACGCCAAGTACAAGAAACCTAATGACAATCCCCCCTCTCCAGGCTCGAGATCCCCCATCCGCAACGTGCGGACCTCGCCACCTTCGTAGCCATGGAAAAACATGTCCATCCCACTTCGTTGGCGTATCATTCGATTGTAGGTGATTCGCCCATTTCCGTAAACTTCGAGAACCAAAGGCGCCATTACCTTAAATAGAACCGAAGAAAAGTTTGTGAGGAGTGGAAATTGTGTGTATTTCGAGGGGTTTTGGGGCCGTATTTATAGGCTAAAATAGGACCGTTGTGGGCGGCCCACAGAGCAGCCCATGAGGGTTCACTGGGCGGCACATAGAGCAGCCCATGAGGGTACTGGGCGGCACTGTGTGCCGCCCAGTAGGGTACTTGTGAAATTCTGGACCCTTTGGGCGGCACTATGAGCCGCCTAGACAGTTTTTTTACTATATAAGGAGAACTTTTGTTGATAGATTCATTACATTCGTAGGAAACCAAACACTATAACAAATAATGGCATCTTCTTCTGGATCATCAACAAACCCCCCACATCAACTATGCGAGTGTAATTTAAAACCCGTTGTCTGTACTTGGGATTTGCAGTGAAACTACGGAAGGAGGTATTGGGGATGCCCGAGGAAGCAGTGTTTATACAGGAAGTATATTGATCCTATGTACGAGGATAGGGCATACGCGGTTATTCGACAACAGTGGCGGGAAAAACAAGATCTTGTTAAGGATAAACAAGATCTTGTTAAGCAAAATCAAAAACTTTTACAAGATCTGGGTAAGATGCGTAGGTATAACCGCAAACTATATAATGATGTACATCGTATACTGCCTTGATGTCGTATCTTTTGTATAATGTTCTTTACGTACTATCAAACTTTGTAGGGAGCAAGCCATTTTATCAAAGCAGAGATACGATATGCCGCGAACTTTTATCAGAGACTATCCTAATTTCTTCAAACGCAACTAGCCGATAAAATGGCTAGTTGCGAAAGCAAGAACTCTGATGGTATTCATCTAGCGAAGAATATGAATGTACGGTTATATAACGTTCTGTATTGTTTTGGGTCATTAATTAATACTAAAAACAACCAATAATTTTGTCATATGTTGAATATCACTATTATAACACCAAAAAATATTGTATTAGCATGGACGGCGTGACACGCCGCCCATATCATTTCATCACCACAACTCTGGGCGACACGTTGTACAGCCCATGGGCGGCACAGTGTGCAGCCCATGGGCTGTACAACGTGCCGCCCAAGATGCCTATAAATAGGCCATACGGGGTCCCCTTTCTACCAAGCTTGTCTCACCCAAAGAGGCAAGCTTCCACATCCAAGAGAAAGGGATGTGTTTGATCGCGGTAAGAAAAATAAATATATGTATTTTATTGATTATTTACGCTATTAGGTTGTAGTATTCGTTGGAATCTAATTAAATAATGTTTTATTTCAGATACAAGAATTCAATATCGTGGGTTTCGTCGTCTAGCATTTTCAGAACTTCGGTCCCGGAGGAACACAGTCAACCGCCTTTTCCACCTTCACTAGTGAGCTTAAACCGAACTGTCTTGTATTCATTGTAGACTCACGTCATGTTGTGGTCATTTCCAACAGTGCGTTAAGATGGATGCGATTGCCTTGTGGTCATTATCCTCTTGACCGAGTCAAGAGTCCTAGGACGAACCTCCTTCGGCCACGTCATGCATGCTAATCTGCTCTTTTTTCCTCGCAGCAGCACAGAAAAACATGGGATCTTCAAATTTCGGTATTTGTAGGATTTCAAGTTTTTCTGTGATGCAGCAAGAAAAAAAGAGCAGATCAGCATGAACGACATGGCCCAAGGAGGTTCGTCCTAGGACTCTTGACTCGGTCAAGAGGATAATGTCCACAAGGCAATCGCATCCATCTTAACGCACTGTTGGAAATGACCACAACATGACATGAGTCTACAATGAATACAAGATAGTTCGGTTTAAGCTCACTAGTGAAGGTGGAAAAGGCGGTTGTTTGTGTTCCTCTTGACCAAGTCAAGAGTCCTAGGACGAACCTCCTTGGGCCATGGCGTACATGTTGATCTGCTCTTTTTTCCTGGCTGCAGCACAGAAAAACATGGGATCTTCATATTTCAGTATTTGTAGGATTTCAAGTTTTTCTGTGATGCAGCTAGGAGAAGGAGCATATCAGCATGAACGCCGTGGTCATAGGAGGTTCATCCTGGGCTCTTGAGTGAATGTATATGTATAGTGCAAGAGTTGTGTATGTCATTTGTTCCAGTGTGTATGTATTTTTTTTTAAGTGTGTAAGCCATCAGTGAATGTATATGTGTTTTTAGAATTTGTACGTGTTTTTAGTATGTGTATGTAATTTAAGCCATCGGTGAATGTATATGTGTTTTTAGAATTTGTACGTGTTTTTAGTATGTGTATGTAATTTAAGAATATACATGTGTTTTTTAGAAATAACGCACGAAAATCCAACAAACCAATAAGCAAAGAACTAAAACTAGAAACGACGGAACAAATTAGAAACGACGGAACAAATATCTAAATACGAAACCAATAAAGCCAAAAGTCATACTTAATTTACTGGAATTTCAATCCCCAAAAACGTACAAACACAAAAGTCAAAAGTCATACTACGAACTCTCCGTCTCACTATCAGATGAGTCATCTAGATGTGGAGTGGAAGCACTAGCTAAGGACACACCTACACCCGAACCCACGCCCGGTGCCCATACTGGAGGAACAGAAGAGGTCGGCTGAGACGATGCCTGCTGAGCTGCTGCACGCTCTTCCGCCATCCTAGATGATTCAGCTCTCTCAAATATAGTAGCGTCTGCACTATATGCATGGGAAGACATCTGTGAAGCCCGTACAAGCGGTGGAGCTACAGAAATGACGTCACTGAAAAGGATGTCATGCAAATGCTGAAAGTGCTCCCTACACCCTAAACAACCTCCTCCAGACATAAGCTCCTGAAGATAGGCCTGGCTCATCGCATGACGCTGCAAATGAAAACAAACATTTTAAAAACATAGACTTTCATAAAATAATTTTAAAGAATAAAATGGGAAAAAAACATACCCTTTGCAAGTTGATAGCCGGAGGTGGTCCTCTACTGATACGAGGCTGGACTGGCGCATGCAGACTCACGTAAGGATGCGACACCTGTAGATACCAGTCCAGGTACGCGTCGTGGACATCCCAAGCCATAGTCGCAGGAGGACTCGCCAAGATGTGGGGGCAAAGATGATGCTCACGCTGGTCCCACCTGTGCCAACGCGGGTCAAAGTGCAACTGGTATCGCCTCGTCCCCCTGAAATTAAGAGGACGCACTGCAACCAGAGGCTCTATGATATCCATCGGCCTGCTCTGTCGATAACCGAACTGGCGTGTAAGCCGATCTGGCATATAGGCCTCCTCTACACCGAGAAAACGAATAGTCCCTCGATAAGTGGAGGACTTGTGACGACCTCGAAAATCAAGACCCTCGTACGGCATCCACCGTATCTGCAATTAACAAAACACGATGGTCCATAAATTAATTCATTACGCTTTCTTACTGTAAATTAAAATTGAAAAAGAATACGTACATTCTCTGGCCTATGCTCGTCCAGAATTCGTCTGTAGCGTGACTGGTCACGGAGCGACCGGAGAGGTGTCCGACCAATGCAGTATCATCCAGCGCGTCGTATGTCGTCGTCCGCACCTTCCTTGAGGTTAGGGTTGTCCGGGAAGTATACAAAGTACGTCCAAATCCAAACCTGCGTACAGAGAAAGACAACCACTAGTTATAAACAATTCAATAATGTATATTAATAATCTAAATTATAAGTTAACTATATTAAAGGCCTACCTCCAAAAGACGTGCGCAGCCGGCGAACTGTGCACCTCCGGCCCGAGAACCCTCTCCGAGGTTCCTATAAAGGAGAGCCAGAACCCCGGTACCCCAAGCAGTATGAACGACACGCTCCCAGTCCACAAAAAGAGGTAGCAGTGTGGTCTTCAGCTCGTTCGTTGACTTGTCAACGAAGATGCTAGCCGACATGGCGTGCCATAAGAAACCGGCTGCTATATCCTCTGGGTGGGCACCCTCCTCAATCATCCTCATCACATGCCTCCCAAGCTGGAATTGCTTGACCCAACCCTTCCTAAGGTCGCAGACCATGTCAGCATCATCCTCATCAAAGCTGTAGTCCGAATCTATCCCAAACAAATAGCCGAACAAAGCCTCACACTCCGCCAGCTCGATATCCTGACCGGTCCATGGCGACGTCACCTCAAATCCCTCGATCGGCAGCCCTAGAATCATCAGCACGTCATGTAGCGTAGGACCTATCTCGCCCCAGGGAAAGTGGAAGGTGTTCGTCTCTGGATGCCATCTCTCAACGAACGCTGAAATGAGGTTGTGATCAACATGGCCAAACTGAAAATCAAGTAAACCGGTCAACCCCGTCTGCTGCGCAATCCAAAACCAGGACCCCTCCGCAGGGACCCCTCTGGGAATACGATCCCTCCAAAATGCAAACTGTGAAGGCCGTGTCTGGACCCTCAAATTCCTAACAACGTCCTCGGGTGGGTCCAACGACGCCTTCGTCCATATCAGCTCTGCAATGTGCGTGTCAAAGTTCCTCAACAAAGAAGGAAATTGCTCAGGTGGCTCAGGAGGAGGTGGGTCCTGCGTGGCTGGCTCAAGCTGAGACGGAGCCTGCTGAGATGGAGTCTCCTGATGTGGCTCAGTGGGAGATGGGGGCATGTGTGGCTGACTCAGGCTGAGACGGGGCCTGCTGAGATGGCTCAGGTGACTCCTCCATGTGTAGCTGCTGTTGAGGCGAGTCCTCAAGAGGTGGGTCCTCCTGATGTGACTGCTGAGGTGGGTCCTCCATAACCACGTCCTCATCTGAGCGGACGGGACCAACATCGTCCTCACTAACACCCTCACTATCAGCCTCACTATGGCCCTGCGATACACCGTCAACCCTCCTCTTGCGAGCAGATGCAGTAGTAGGGCGACTATCTTGATCGGACCGTGCGATCTTACACAACACTTCCTATTTTTGCATTAAAAATATAGAAAATTGTTTTCTTACAAACAAAATCAATATATTAAAATTTTCATTACAATAACATATTTAATATTACAGTATAATTATCACAATTTACCTATACTATTTTTTATAATGATTAAATACAATAAAAACCAAATTTACAAATATAACTATATTCATTTTACCCACTATAACCTATTTACATATGTCCAAATATTATTTTCATACAAACAAAATAATATATTACAATTTTCATTACAATGATATATTAAATATTATTTAACAGTATAATTGAGCATATTACCTATACTATTTTTAACAGTATAATTGAGCATATTACCTATACTATTTTTTATAAGATAATGATTTAATAATCTAAAATCCAAGTATATAAATCTACAAGTGCATAAACAATTTAATTAAATAAATTAGATTTAACGATTACAAATTTAAAAAACACCATACCTTTTTAGTTGCCCTTCGTTCATATTTTCGCTTTTCGCGAACTGGAATTTCACCCAAGTCTGAAATGGCCTCCTGACCAACCGCGCACGCGACGTCGAAGGCATTCTCCGCCGTGATATCGCCCTCCTCGCCCTCGGTCCTGGGCGGCTCCGCAGGCGGCCCAGATTCCACCGTAGTGGGCGGCTCCGCAGGCAGCCCAGATTCCCCCATAGTGGGCGGCTCCGCAAGCGGCCCAGAATCGTCGCTGCTTCCCCCCGTCACACAGAGATTGGCCGCCGCCGCAGCCGCCGCCAACGTCGAATCGGCCGTCGAATCGCCGTCGTCTCCGCCTAGCACTCCCGCCGCCGCCAACGTCGAATCGCCGCCGTCTCCGCCTAGCACTCCCGCCGCCACCAACGTCGAATCGGCCGTCGAATCGCCGCCGTCTCCGCCTAGCACTCCCGCCGCCGCCTCCAACGCCTCTTGCTCGTCCAATATCGCAAATAGGTCGTCCAATGAATATTCGTCGCCCGGCTCCATTTTTGTTCGAACGCTGGAAATCGCATCGGAGAAGACGACCCTAGGCGGCCTTATATAACGGCGACGTTTCGAATTTTTTGGCGGTTTAGGGTCTGGGCGGCCTACTAAGCCGCCCACATTTTAATTTCAAATTCCACTTTCGGCGGCCTGATGAGCCGCCCACAATTTAGGGTTTACACTCGGCGGCTTACAGTCCCGCCGAGGTTTAACCCGGTTTCCAGAAAACCATATTTTTTTTTAATAAATAAATAAATTAAATTATAAAACCGGGTTCTACAAAAACCAATAATACTGGGCGGCCCATAATGCCGTCCAGGTCCAAATCGGGTTCATAAAAAACTGGTTTGCATGGGCGGCATTAGGTGTCGCCTATGTGCAAACCGGATTTTTGGAAGGGTATTCTGGGCGACATGTAGAGCCGTCCAAAAGGAAGTACGCGGCTAAAAAAAATCGACTGCGCGGTTTATCGGCCTTAATTTTTCATGATACAACTTGCTTTGTTGTGTTTAAGCGTAACGTTTTGTCTACAGAAGCTTACAACGGACAAATAAGGATTTCAACTTGTAATCATGATAATTTTCCGTGTTTGCATTGACATTTGAGCCGCCAAAAATTAATTTTTACACTGTACTCCGTATATTTTAAGCTGGAGACGCAGTACATATAATCGCGCGTAAACATATCATATAAAAAGTATGGTTTTACAGGCTATTATTGTATAGCGCGTAAAATATTACGGTTTATGAATTAATTTTGCTATTGCGCACTACTTCTTCCATAAGAACCTTTCTACCAAAAAAAAAGAACCGAATATCCGAAAATTCAAAAAACACTTATAAACGCAGTAGATTAATTAAACGCGGTAGAAGATTATAAGATTTAATTTCACTGATACAACGGTTTTGATAATTGTGTGAACAAAATATGTACACCTAATCTTTTGAGGGTAATTAGACAAAAAAGGCCGACTCTTGGATAATCAGACAAACAAAATTTGATGACAGATGTTTCAGAAGAGGCTGCCTGTTGTGGTTCCTCCAGCAAGCAAGCTGAAGAAAGGATCTTCGTCGTTGCGACTCTCACTTTCTGGTTTATTCATCTGAACTGCAGCTGTGCTTATCGTTGCTGGAGGCGCTGTTACTGGTTTCTTCACAGAGATGAATGCTACTCTGGTTTTCGATGAGCCTGAGCTGCCGATTATGCCCTCCCCAGAGCATGGTTTCTTGCTAGGTGGCTCTTCTGTGATCTCTAAGGCCTCTTCTGGTCTCGGAGAAGCATTATATGGCTTCATATGATCAAGATTACTATCGGGTACCTTTTCGAAACCGAGCTCACTGTCTGGAGAAAAGAAATCACAATCTCACTCACTTGTTCTTCCCAGGGAATTTGATGGATTAAATAAGAATTCAGAAACATACCTCCAAGAAAAGCTTTTATGCTTCTATAAAGTGTAACTGGTTTCTTAGGAGATTCAGCCTCTTCCAAAAGCTCTTCTTGGAGTTTAGCACTGATTTTGTGTGCCTTTTCGACTAACACGTACTTGTCTTTATCCCATACACATTGCAAAGTAATCACTTCCTCCATATTAGGGTAATACTCTCGGAAGACCTGCAACAGAAGTCATACTTTCATGAAGACATAATACGAAAATGATTGTATGAGATACTTCAGTAAGAAAAAGTACCTCGATTCCATCCTGGTTTATTTTAATAGACTGCTTCTTCTGAGCAATACAAGAGACTTCGTTGAACAAGAAAACAATGTCCATTAGCATCTGTAGCAAGGAAAATAAAGCATACTGATGTCAGAAAGCAACACAGCTCTACCAATTCAAAAGGACCATCCAAAAGGAGCTTCAGAAAATGATGGTCTATATGTACAATCATCTATGAAGAAAAACCCACAAAGCCAAACTTTTCCCGCAAACCAGAACCGCATCATGTAAAGGGTACACATAAACTTTGGTATTTTTTTGGTTGGAACATACACTTTGGTATTGTTTTACTAAGAATATCATTCCTCAAAAGAATCAAATTCACCCTAAACAGCTTAACTAGTACACAAAGAAATTACATATAAATCCCAAATGAAGAGCCCCTAAAACCTCCATTCTAACAGTATTGTTCAATCTCCACACAGACAATCCACCTCCATTAACAACCATCTATGAGGCCTGTTCAAATAGGACCAGTCTGGAGCAAACGGCTAAGGTCTGATGAATACCATAATTTTCAATGAAAACCCTGTCTCCACTTTCAGTTTTAACTTTCCGCAACGACATATAGAACCGATAAGGCTGTCACGTACAAAACTTTATTTTGACAGCAAGCTGATGTAAAAAGGTGACAGCTTTGCAAGTTATTTGGTGACTTTAATGGATGAGTTCATGAGGGAGTTGGCCGATGATAGCTAATTTGATGAGAAAATCTACCATATGTCTTCTACCCCTACCATGTTAGTCAAAGATAAGGCTAGCAGTTCAAGGCCATTGAAATTTACTCCCCATAGTATGTGTTCGCATATTGAAACAAAGTGTGCATCAATTACTACTAGCATGAAATTCACCAGAAATGCATTCTGAAAGCCAATAATATAAGAATGTACATACTTGCTGAACCAAAAGCCAGATCCTACCAAGCAGTGCCAGAGTAGTAACGGAAAGCCCTATGAAGAAAGACCGAGCAAGCAATTTAGATATCTCTCTGTGAAAATTAAGGCAAACCAACAGCGAAAATACGATATAAGAACTGCTATATTGTTGATGGTGAATTTGTTTAGCCATGCAATTCCAACATAAGCATCAGCATGAATATCAAGTTGTTTAACAAATTTATTAAGGAAAGCACACAGGATACATCGCTGCCTTGAGTATGGGCTCAACCATCTGCACCAAAAACCAAAGTACAGCACCAGAGTCAAACATATACAGCATAATCAGAGAACACAAAGCTAAGGTATTTGCAGTGACATTAAAAGCTAAAGACACCAACTTTATTTTATTACCTGAGATAACAAGCGCGCAGATCCTAGTAGACGTTCCATAAAATTGTATTTTCCAATATTGTGGTTCCACTTCAAACTGTGATAAGGAAGGATTCATAATCCACAAAGTCACAGCATGAAAGCATGGACGGATATTAAAAATCGAGTGATCAATCATTCACCTTTCAAGAAGATGGACCTTTTGATTAGCTTTTCTGTCAGTAACAACATTGAAACATGATTCCAAGAGATCCTCCAAGTGAGCCGATTGCAAAAGCTTCAAATCTCGTTTAACCTAATCATCGCATTACACCACTCAAATCCTACAATACGGAATTACTAATTGAACTCTGTATTCAATAAGAAAAAGGGGAATTTATATAGGACCTTCAGCAAGTACTGGAAATAGGATGAGCGGCGGTGCTGGTTCTTGTTTTTGTACACGAGTCGATCGAGGATTCCACACTCGGCTAGCAATTGGCTGAGGAAAGACCTTAGCCTCTCCTCAATAGCTTCAATCTCCGACGTCATGAGTGCGCCGGGAGACGGCAGCTTAATAGGCGGCTTTAAGCGCTATCAGAGAAGGGAGCTACACTACTCCGATGACCTAACACCTCCGATAGTGGCGGTCCCGTTACAGTGATACCTAGCACCTTCGGCGGCGGGCGGCTAGGGTTGTGTCTGCGCCGGGGGTGGAGGTAGAGAGGAATCGGGGATTGCCTTCGCGGGAACTAATTTTAGGGTCGAAAGTATTGACGGGTAAATAATTCATACAAATTATGTTATTCTATAAAAAAATGATAATAAATAAGACAAATGTTAAACGTATTATTACTGCAATACTGTATTGATAAAACTTTATTCAATCATATTAATTAATATGATGAAGAAGGAACCAAAATTAGACACATTCAATAACATATCAAATTTTCTGATACAAATATTAGCTAGCGGATAAAACAATAGAAAAATTATAAAAGAAATTATAACCTAAAAAGAAACTATTATTATTGAAGAAAAAAAACATTAAAAATAAAATTAAAAATAATTTCATTAAAAGATTCAAAAATAAAGAAATGAACGAAAGTCTCTTGAAGGATAATCTAGAATTAATCCAAGATAAATTATCAACAGAAGATAATGAAAACCTTATAAAAAATGTCTTAAATGAAGAAATCAAGAAAATTGTTTACGATATTGGGTCAGATAAATCACCTGGACCAGATAGAATGACAGCAGAGTTCTATAAAAAATATTGGGATATTATAGGTCCCTCGGTGATTCAAGTCGTGAAAAGTTTCTTTCTCTTGGAAAAATTACTCAAACAAGTTAACCATACTTCCCTAATACCCAAATGTGACAACCCTAATTCAACAAATCAATATAGGCCCATAAGTCTGTATTCCACAATTTATAAAATAATATCAAAAATTCTGACAACAAGATTAAATGAAAAAATTAATTCATCCATTACAAGGAGCTTTCATTGCATATAGAGCAATCCAAGACTATAATCTAATAGCACATGAAAATTTTCACTCTCTTGGAAAGGAAGGCTTTATAGCCATTAAACTTGATATGAAAAAAACTTATGATAGAATTGAATGAGGTTTCATTCTTAAAACTATGGAAAAATTTAGGTTTCATCAAAAGTTTATTAATTGGATCAAAGAATGCATAATAACTGTTTCTTTTTCGGTCCTTGTTAATAATGGACCGACAAGGATTTTCATACCTACTAGAGGACTTCGACAAGGAGACCCCTTCTCTCTGTTCCTATTCATCTTAGGATCTGAAATCCTAGCTCGAAAACTACAAGTAGCATCTCACAGACCTCAGAAATCTATTGGTTTCCAAATTTGTAGACATAAAACCCGAATTCCTTTTTTTGGCATTTGCGGATGACATCATGATATTCTCAAAAGCGAAAACAGAAAATTGCAAGGAAATTAAGGATATTGTGAATGATTACTGCAAGATCTCTGGACAAAAAAGTAAACTTTCATAAATCAGCCTTTCAAGTAACAAAGAAATTATCAAATACAAAAAAACAAGCGATTCAAGGCATGCTTACAATCACAAATATGACATCACTTGAAAAATATTTGGGATGACCTATCATTAATGGTACAGTTAACTCCAATACATTTGCTGACCTTTTAACAAGCACACAAAAATAATTAACTAAATGGAAAACTAACTCTTTATCCCAAGCAGGAAGAACAACATTGATTAAAGACAATCTCACTTCTAGACCAAATTTTCTAATGCAAAGTTTTATGCTCCCTACAAATACTCATAATGAACTTGATAAATTAAACAGAATATTTTTATGGAACAAAGATCCTGCATATAAACCCTTTATAGGATGAGAAAAAATTTGCAAATCTACACAATAAGGAGGCCTAGGACTACGGAAATCAAAAGACATGAACAAAGCATTGATGACATCCAATTTGTTACACATTTAGGACATGCATTTGTGTTTAATCTAGGTGGTTTTATGCATTTTGTGTTGCATTTATAGCTAGTTGCATTGTTTTCTGGTCTACACTAGGAAATGTGTGTTTTTAGTTACTTGGGTGGATTTTTGGAGTTGTCTAAGGATGCTTGCTGGAACCTCGGATGTCATCTGGAGGCTAACGGGACGGACCATGAAGAATTTGGGCCAGAGGCGAATTAAAACAAGAGGCCGTGTGTTTTGGATTGAATTTCCTTCAAGAGGTCGTGCATTCTACCGCACAATCGTGCAGGCGGTGATTTCTCACTATTAGGTTGTGCACTTTGCCTGTGCGTTTTTCGCATGGCTGTGCGTTTTCCTTTTGCATGTGCATTTTTCGCACAGGCCATGCAGCTTCACACCTGTAGGATTTTGGCCGTGCGTTTTTACACGGGCCGTGCGTTTTACCCGGATGACTTTATTTTTAGAATATGTATAAATACTTCGTTTTAGGTTTTTGGATGAATCTTTTTGCCACTTTTTCTAACTTTTGAGACCTAGTTGTTTGCCTCCTTTGAAAGATTACAACTTTGGAGATTGTTCTACTGAATTCAAGACTAAGTTTCTCTTTCTCTTTAATCTTGTTTATGACTTTCATTGTTAATATGAATTCTTTGGTTGATCTTGCAATTATGTCTAGCTAATTTCCAAATTTCTAGAATTGAGGTAATTCCAACTATGCGTAGATAAACTTGTTTGATATTTGCCTAAATGAAAATCTGAAACTTTATTGATTCATTCCTAGATGCTTTAAGCCCATATTAGTTTATGCGAATTTGATCCTATTAGGGTTTGCAATCGAGAGGTAAAAACATTAATAGGTAGTCAGATAGGGTTTGAGACCGAGAGGTAATAACTTCTATTAGAATTATATGAATTGAACCTGGGATTTTATTATTGCGAGAGCGTCTTAATTTCTCCTGTGGATTAATAACTATCATAGAAATCCTAAGATTAAGTTGGATTTAACAAGTCACAAGAGTGAATGTTAATTCAGTTTGACCTTAGATTCTAAATGCCCAAAGGATCTACATCTTAATTAGCAAATCGCGAGAATGAATGTTAATTGAATCTAGACACATTTACTATCATTCGAGAGAAATTAGTAATTACCTAAGATAGTTACCTTCAACAAAGACATACTACATTTATCTAGTTAAGTCTACTGAAGCATAGTTGTGGGATCTCTTGCCTTGGAAAATTTCACTCCATTGATTACAATCATCACTTGCATTTGTTTCTCAATTTTTAGTTATTAGTTCAGCAAAAAATCTCATCTTTTGACTTAGCTTACTGGTTTAAGATACAATCGATACTATAAAGTCCTCGTGAGAATGATATTTGAAACGCTATAACTGAACTCATACGCTTGTGGGTAGGTTTTTGTCCTATCAAGTTTTTTGCGCACGATCACTGGGCAAGAAAAATATGAAAGTCAGCATTCTAAGGGGTCAACCATTGTTCACCCTTGCCTCAGAATCCTCTACAAGTTCTTTTCTCATACCGTATTTGCCCGTGATGATGCTGGTGGAGGCGTTAGAAACTTTTATTCCTCTGGGCTATGCTTTGGGCGTCGAAGTAAATATTGGATATCAACTAACCCTTCCTCTCCTTTCAGGGCAAGGATAGAGGTGTTATTTGCATTGGGGGCATGATCACGCCCATCGCATCACATTTTCGCATAAATCTGAATCATTACATTGAGACTCCCAACAACCTCTGGCTGGACTGTGATTACCTGCGTGACTGCCAGAAAGTGATTGTCAGGTTTGTCACTCACTAATCACTTGCAAGTACGCAAATAATCACATTCCAGCTAGAGGTTGTTGGGGTTTCAGTGTAATGATTCAGATTTATGCGAAAGTGTGATACAATGGGCGTGATCATGCCCCCAATGCAAATAACACATCTATCCTTGCCCTGAAAGGAGAGGAACTTCTGGGTTAGTTGATATCCAATATTTACTTCGACGCCCCGAAGCATAACCTAGAGGAGTAGAAGTTTCCCGTTTCTAACGCCTCCACCAGCATCATCACAGGCAAATACGGTATGAGAGAAGAACTTGTAGAGGATTATGAGGCAAGGGTGAACAATGGTTGACCCTTTAGAACGCTGACTTTCATATTTTTCTTGCCCAGTGATCGTGCGCCAGAAACTGTGTTGTTCTTTCTTGTCTAGATTTGTGTAGCGTCCAGAAGGGGAGAATCCATATATTCCGTTCAGCGCAACCAAGGTCAACTCCCTCCATTCATTTCCTAAGCAAAAAGTCAAGGAACCTTCGCCAGTGTTGCGATCCACATCAGCAGGTACTCAGAAATTCCAGAGTGAGAACCTTGTATGCAGGCCAACAAGCATCAAGAAGGGCACGATCAGAAATTGTTACGCTAGACAGATCAGCTCGTCATTAAGACCCGAGCCCTCAAGGCGGAAAATATTTAGCCAAGTCTAGTACTTTGCCATGTCCGCTTCTTAAGCTCCTTGTAAACAACCTTGTGCTCATCTAGTTAGCGGATACGATCAACACCCTGCTGCGGTTGGGCACGACGCGGTGGACGCGAAGCCATAATGCCTAGGTGAACAAATGGGGACCTAGAAAAAACGTCAAACACATGGACAACGACACACCCAAGACAAATTCCAGCAACAAATGATTAGTACCCAAGTATTAGTCTATCCAGCCAAGTGCCTAAGACATGAAGTTTTATCCCGCCAAGGGCCTAAATAGAGTAGTAATTAAGCACACAAATCCCGCCAAGGGCCTAACTAACAAATTAGGTAATTGATGACGTCAAGGATCCAAGAAAACGACAAAATAGTAAACAAGTAGAGTCGATCAATTTTCCTGCGCAAAATCAAATTACCCAACATGCAATTAGATAAAAACTCCAAGTCAAGCTATCTAACAAACCCCAAAAATCAAACAAAATAGAAAATTCCTAAATCATTCAAACTAGCAAACCAAAAAAATTCAACAAACTAAAATTAACTAAAATCAACAAGGCTAAACTAACAAGCAAAGAAAGCAAAAAAACTAAAAGAAACAAACAAAAACAAGTGCAAATAATCCTAGATCTAACAAGTAGAACAAGGAAAAAAGGGATTTTTACCTTGAAACAAGGGGAGGGAGAGGGATAGGAGGGAAATGGCTCGGTGGAGGGCCAGATCTGGCTCGGTGTGGTGGTGCGCAGCAGGTCGCGTGGCTCGGTTGGGTGGGTTCAGTGGTGGTTCGTGGGTGTGAGAGAGAGGCGTGAGATTAGGGTGAGAGAGGGTGCAGGCGTGCAGCTGGTAGGAGATTAGGGTGAGGGAAAAAAGAGAAAGAAAAGGAAAATAAAAAAAATTGCTTTAAAAACGTACGGTCGTGCGCAAGCCATGCGATGCTTTCAAATTGGACAATTAAATAAAAATTCGAACGGCTACTAAAAATGAACGGTTGTGCGCAAGCCTGTGGTATTCTCGAATTGTGCAAAAATGTAAAAAAATTTTTAACAAAAAATCGCACGGCCGTGCACCTGAGTGTATAGGCTGTGCGTTGCTCTCGAAGTGAGCGACGGAATTCGAGAATAAGAGCGTATGGCCTGTGCGTTTTAACGCATAGGCCATGCGGTGTTCTCAAACAACGTTTTTTTGATTTTTTTTAATAATTTTTTTTAAGAAGAGTGAGAAACACATATCTTGGGTTGCCTCTCAAGCAACATTTGTTTAAGGTCGTGAACTAGACCTTCCATCAATATCACATACTCGGATCAAGAAGATCTATGGAAACAATCTCCTCAACCGGATTTCCAGCTATGTATTTCTTCAAGCGCTAGCCATTCACCTTAAATTCCCCTTTTTCTTCACTCCAGACATCAGTTAAAGTAAAAACGGAGTGTATTTTGCGAAGAAGGCATATAACGATTTTATGAACAGTAATTGTATCGTTTTAGCTTTTGACACAATATTTAAGAAAAATATTAAGTACACTTGAATTCTTATATTTTTCCTCAATCTTCTCACATAATAAATAATTAAAAACTCTTTTAAGCCAATGAATAAAGAATTTAAAATAAAAGAAATCAACAAAAACAAATTCCAACAACAATTTCCACAACTCACTCTTAATTCTTTTTCTAGATATTCTAAAATGACATTTAAAATTGATCAAATTTTATGGGCTAAAACGTGTGATTAAGTGACATTTAAAATTCCTATAAAAAAATGTGACATTTAAAATTTGATACTTGTGATTAAAAGACTAGTTAAATAGAGCTTTTCTTTTGGCGCAAATTCAATTCAATAAAACAGTAAAGCTGGCCAATGAATAAACCCATAAATAGAGCACCCAAAACTTGTGATAGTTGTCGTCTCTTGGCTTGAGTTAATGAGTTTGACTTCAAACTGTGATCATCTGTTGAATGAATTGCATATTGCTAGAATTTGCTTGATCCGTGAAGAACATACATGTTTCGAGTTTACAAAAAACCTACCCTTAAAGCCAGAGCATACCCCAAAAAAATTGTAAAGATACCAATCAGGTTAATGCTTAATACAACTACTTGTCTGTTTTGAGCTATAATTGAGCAACCACATCTACTTATATGTGCTTCAAAAATCAGACCCTGCTATTTACCAGGCTCTTTCAGATAAAGTGATGCTAATAATATTTCCTCTATATATAAACCAAACTAGAGTGTTACACAATTGAGTTCTATGACACTAGAGCAAAAGGAGGCTATGTATAATACAAGGCAGGCAAACACCCAACAGAAGGCTTGAGGAGGACTAGATCTGCAATGTGCATTTCTTCTGGGAATGACCCAACATATGGCATCTGCCGCATTGGACTACCCTCTTTGGGCGCCTCAGGCTCTCTACTCGGGGAACTTTCTTCTTCGGCCTGCCAGGTGGGCGACGCGTCTTTGGAGGCCGTATCAGAATATCAGCCTTCGATCCTCCTCCGCTCCCCTCTGCTTCTTCCTCTCCAGCCTCCTTCCACATGCTCTTATCTGGAACCGCGTTTATCACGTGCGAGTAAGTCTCCCTGTAGCTTTCCACTGTGAAACAGTGCTCTGCAAACAAGTGGGCATTTTGCCCACAGGAGATTAGAGCTGCTGCTGCGTGTGCACATGGTATTCCATAGAGCTGCCAACGGTGGCATGAGCAGACCCGGGTCCTAATGTCGACAATGTTGGTTCTTTCTGTTGATACTATCTCAAACTCGACTTCATTCGCACGTAGAACTTGATAGCAATGGGCATCTGAGATGGCTTCTGTTAACTTCTTCTCAGCAGATGGAACCAGAATTGAGTTCCATATCATGCCTATGCTCCGTCGCTCCTCAAACCATGCAGCCAACTGACTGCGAATATGCTCAATCATCTGTACAACGGGTAACTCGTGGCATTCGAGAGTCCAATTGTACAGCAGCTCTGTAATGCTGAGGGTGAAGTGACCATACCTTACTCCGTCAAAGTATGCCACAGCCCAGAGTTGAGGAGGAAACTGTTGGAACCACTGCACTACATCCGGAGATAACTCCACCATCTGAGAAACCTTGTGTTCAAATTCAGATGTTGTTAGTGCGTAGACGGCGTTCCAGAAGATATTAATCAACTTTGAGTTCTTGAAAGTGTCACGGAAGTTCTCGCTGACAAAGCGGAGACAAAATCCATGGGAAGCATTGGGGAAGTGTGTTTCGACGGCTTCCACAACTCCCTTTTGTCTTTCAGAGAGGATTGTAAGTCTAGGCATGTTATCAGTGTTGACTCCAAGAAGCTTCCTCAATTCTGAGATAAACCACATCCAATTCTCATCACTTTCCACATCTACAATCGCAATCGCTAGAGGAAACAGTGCATCATCTGCATCAATGGCTGAAGCACACAGCAGTGTTCCCAAGTACTTCCCTTTCAGATCTGCCCTGTCAAACTCCAAGAGGGGCCTACAGGCGTTTATGAAGCCATATATTGACGCCCTGAAAGAAACAAAGAGGCGCTGGAAGCAATTTTCTTGTCCAGTGACAAAAACCGAAGCAATACTTCCAGGGTTAGTTTTTCGAATTTGCTCACAGTAAGCAGGCAGGACACGGTATCCTTCCTCATAAGTTCCATGAAGTGCAGCCATGCTTCGTTCCTTTCCACGCCAAGCTTGCATGTAAGATACAGCAACTCCATGTTGATCACGTATATCCTGCAAAATTTCCTTAGGTTTGTATTGGGGATTTTCTCTGATTCGTGCTTCCACAGACCTTGCTACCCAACCCACTGATGCTTGCTGATGATGGAGATCAAGCACTCCATCACACGTATGCTCCCCGTGCAGGGTTCTAACAGTAAACGTTGGAACTCCAGGGACTTTTGCCGCATGGACACGCCACGGACAACCTTCTTTGGAGCATCTGGCAATGAAACGGCTTCGATCAGATTTTACAATTCGAAGCTCAAAGTGTAGAGCTATAGCAATATCTTTTAGAGCTCTTCGGCATGTTTCCACATCCGGAAACTCTTGCCCTATAGCTAACGAAGGATCTGCCAACACAAGAGATTGATCCGGAAGAATAAGTTGTCCAGCCATAGATTAAGGAAGCAGAAGTAGCAACTTTGAATGATTTCTAAAGGTTCTCTTCACGCCATTGAAAAGAAAACACCATTGTCGTACTTTATAACTACAACTTCCAGGGATCCATGATAAAAACTGCATCAGAATAGGGACATTCAGATACAAAATAGCTCAAACAGAACCAAAAGTTTCAAATGACATAACTTTTAACTTCACAATAAAAAATATTTTAGCATCATTATATATTAATATTGGCAAATCCATAAATGTAGCTCAGAAGTAAATGATTAACCATGTTTATCCATGAAAACTAACTACATAAATATGCAAGGCAGTACACCAGGCAACCTACATGCAGTGCACACCAAAAGATATATATTTTGCAAGGAGTTTCATCATGTGCATACTATAGATTCCATTTATACAAGAATCAAAACAACAAACAGGCCATGCCTATTAGTAACTTTGAAGAGAATATGATTTGAGTTGGTTTCAAGACAGAAATTTCCAGAAGTGTGAAGTCTAAATCTAAGTAGCATAAACACAACGAAGTGGCAAATCCATAAACATAGGACACTAACAGGGAGGAAATTACACTAGGACAGTATAAATTATATATATTGAGAAAACCAAATAAATGTCAGTAATAAGTAACATGAATCATATAAGCAACAAGATAATGTTGCAAGTCACAATACCAAATCATTTGACCGTCGAGCATTTGAAGCCATCAAATATCCGACATCCAAACAAACTAAATTACCTTATTTTAATTTACAAATTATTCCCAAATTCGAAGTACGATTGAGCCCTAAATCGAATTACAATTTAATCAAACCCTAGAAACTAAAAGCCAATAATCGAGACCTAAATTAGAGAAGGCAAATGAACAGGAATACCCTATAATTATAGAAGTTCCTAAATCGAAAGAGAACCGGACGAAAGAACAAGCTGACAGAGGAAGGAACAAACCCTAGAATCTGGAGGAGATAGATCGAGGAATAAACTGACAATGCCTCAAGAGTCTCGCCGGAGGAGTGAAGTGTCTCCACGCTGCCGTCGCCGGAACCGTTGGGTCTGAGAGTCGACTTTAGAGATCGGGGGCGGCGCGTGTTTGGGTCTGAGAAGGGAGAGGGTTAAGTTTCGGTCTAAGCTGTGAGGGAAGTGGGCTGGGAGTCTGGGACTCGGGATGTTAAATATAAAAATCGAAATTTTCTTAAAACCCCTAAAACAGGATTTAATCACTCTTTTTTTCCTTCAAAACCACAGAAGTTAATTTCATTTATAAAAATACTGTAAAACTCATAAATAAGAGTTTATCCGTATTTGTGAATTAAAAAAAGTTTAATATCTTTCAATAAAAAAAGTTTCAATATAATCCGGGCATATATATTGGTAAAATCAATTTTGAGTTTTTTTAATGAAATTTTTCACGAGAAACCATAATGTGATGGATAATATCTGCTTAGTTAAAATTATACAAGATTATATAAAATTATTAGTATTATTTATAAATACACATATTTATCATTTGATATTTTACAATAACATTTAAGATTTTTAAAATATTTTGTTATCAAAAAGTATATTATAAGTGACTTTTTTTTGTAAATATACTTAACCAGCAAACCCTTATGAGCATATATTTTGACAAAACACTTGTAAAGGGTGTGAGATTGGAATTGAAAATAAAGGTGATTTTTTAAAACTAAAAATAATGAAGTTTAGGAGAGAATATAAGAATGCAATTATTTGTTCTTCCCAAATAAAAACTTGTATCATACAAAAGGACAAGAATGAGACCGAATTCACCCTGGTCCATGGCCTATTGGAGTGGAGTAAGGTAAATATCCAAAACATGATATCCACAAACATTACAAACTGTGTTTTACAACAGATGAACACGTTATTCAACAGCTGTTTAACACCAAACCATAATTCAGCAAGAAAAACCATAGCAACCCAAACCATTGTTGTTTACTCATCTCAGAGAATTGGTCTTGCAATTGCAGGCCTTACCTCAATCCCTCGGACAATAAGACCCCTCATCCGGCTACCATCTTTCGTCTCGAAATAAAACCATGCTCTACCTTCTTCTCCCACATGGGTGAAGAACTCTCCAATCTTGACCTCTTGCCACCCATCAGTTCTCAGCTTTGGACCCTGATCAAGCCTGGCTGCAATGGAAGGCAATCTCAGCGCACCTATCAAGCTAACATATACAAGCCGCATTTCGGCTTTGCCTCCAGGAGGGAATACCGAAGCCTTGGAGACGGTGTGGAGTCCTTTTGCATTTTCTGTTATCTTGTACACAAGATGAGCGGCGTAGGTTGTTCCAGGGGACAGCGTTGAGGTCTGAATCTTAGCCCTGATGTAGATCCGCTCTTCACTCAGGAGTTGAGCCACTTCTGGGAACCTGCAATCAAGATCAAACAACACAGGGATGATGATGATGATGATGATGATACTAGGAGACCATGTGAATCAATTGTTGAAGCCATTTGGTGATCAGACATCAGGGTTTGGGTGATTGAAAGTTAAAATGCCTACCTTGATTCAGGGATGGATGTCCACTGCCAACATAGCGGTGAATCACTGTGTTCAATACATAGACTCCTTGCACCAATCATCCAACATTTGTTTCCACTCCATTTCTCCAGTGAAAAGCTCTGTTTAATGCAATAACAGTACATGGAAATTTAGATACTTGATTTCTCTCCAATTGGTAGTTTTGTGTAGGAAGAAGAACCAATTTGCAATCAATATGTTAAGCTGATTTATTCAATAAATTCTGTCTCTCTCCTATATTGTATCATACAAGTCTTCCAATTCATGCAAATCACACAAAATCTTCGCTAGGTACCAAAGTGAAATTCAATTAAATTGTAGCTTGAAATACATTAATAAACCTAAATTTGCACTGGAGACTGAACTTGAAATTTATTCCAGCTGAAGAAAGAAAATTAAAGATTGAAGTTCGCCATAACCTAATTCATGCAAAATCACAGAGAAAGAAAAGATCTTCACAAAAACCATCAGTCGGCGGATGAATTTAACGGCCTTCCTAACCTTGGTGCCGCCGTCGAAGAGGAGAGGGCGATTGACAAGGCGGAAGTAAATTTGCTTCTTATTCTGACACTCGGCGAACGCCGCCTCGCCACCGTCGGATCCGGCGACGAGGAGATCGCAATCGGACGGCAGGAACCTCTCCCAGATGATGTCGGACTCCGACGCCGACAGGAAGAGCTTGGAGACGAGCGCAAAGCGACACGCATCAGACGGCGTCGTGAAAGCGATGATGGCGGAGATGCATCCTTCCGGTACGGCGTAGAAGTTGACGCCGTGGAGCGTTACTTCTCCTTCCTTCTCCGGTGTGGACCCCTCCACTGTCACGTTGCCGCTCTTGCTTCTCTTCCTCACTAAACTCATTTTTGCATAGAGCCATAGGAAAATCATTTCGAATTTTATAATATGAGTTGTTTAAAATTCTAACGACTTCGTTAATGGTCAAAATTAATTGACATTAAACCTTATGATATAAATAAATGCTCAAAAAACATAAGAAAAAACGCATACAAAGCAAACATTAACCTATAACTCTGAAGGTGGGGAAATGATAAATACATAACAAGAAATTCTCAAGTCTCAAACACTAACCTATAACTCTTAAGAAAGCAAAGCACTACCAAAACAATGAAACAAGTGCTGCCTTATTCATCTCTACCAAAACGATGCCATGTATATACAGTTCTATGAACAAACGCTGAGTGTTATGCGCGCTCTGGAGAAGAATTTCAACTTCACTTGGCTCCAGAATCAGATCATGCTGGCCTAATCTCAATCCCTTCAACAATAAGACCCGTCTTCCAATTCCCAGTCTTGGTCTCAAGCACAGACAATTCAACTTCATCTTCCTGCCCAGGATGGGTGAAGAACTCTCCTATCTTCAGTTCTTGCCATCCATCAGCTCTCGGCATCGAAGACTGATCAACTCGAGCCGCTTGATTGCAGTCTAAGGAGGGCAATCTTAGCCTGTTGAAGCCCCTGAAACCCAACAAACCCCTAGAAGGCAACCTCTGTACCTGCAACTCCTCATTTTCGGCACTGAAACGTACAACCTGTGTTTCGGTTGTGCCTCCAGCAATGACTACTGATGCCTCTGAAGCGTAGTGGAGCCCGAACGCTTCCTCTGTCATCTTGAGCACCAGATACGCAGCGTAGCGTGTTCCAGGGGATAGCATGGAGGTCTTAATCTTCACACGGATTTCAAGCCAGCAAACGCACAGGAGCTCCGCCACTTCCGGGAACCTATGTAGGTGCAAAAACGAGGTTTATTAATCAAGATCAAGTAAAGAGGTCGAGTTTCCAAGGACACGCGTTGGGTGATTATAGAATCAGTGTTGACAACATGATGTAACCTTGATTCAGGCATGGAAGTCCATTTCCAATATCTTGGTGTATCACTCCATGTGATGGAGAGACTCCTTGCAGCAATCATCCAGCACTTTTTTCCACTTGATTTGTCCAGGTAAAAACTCTGTTTAGTTCAATAAGAAATCATTGACCATTTGGTATGTGATTTCTTGCCAATACCAAGAGGTACTAGCCAATATAAGAACCATTTGCAATCATCCTAATTTGCTACAAACATACAGTTTTGTGATAGTTTTCTAACCCTTTGATATATCACTAGTACCTTTATATAACCACTAAGGATACTAGAGCCCCAACTTCCTATTTTTATTTCTCTTATAGGTGAGGGAGGTGACATTAAGTTTATCCTAAGTTCCACCTAAGCTTCATTCCAAATATAAGACTAAAATAAATTAAAAAGGCTACAATCATGTTCAAAGTGGAGTATTAGCCTATAAAGCAGGAATTGGGAAATGAAAAGATAGTAAAAGAAGGATATGCATAAACTTCAATCCTCAGCTGGAGGGCAGGATAGATAAATTAAACAATTAACCTCTACAAGCTTTTCCAGATCCTCTTTATCTTCATTCTTCTCTAACTAAATTCACAGTGAATTTCCTTTTCAAATCCTTTCGTCTTAAGAAATCAAAACAACATTCATGTCTCCTATAACACAATTCAAGTAATCAAGACATAATTCCATAAGAATTCTATTCATAACACCAACGAGTCTCAAACTCTCATTTAACGGTTCTACCAATCTGAATAACGGGACCTAACAAGCACAACCAACCCTAAATTAACACCGATTTCAGTAATTAAACTTTCTCAGGTAAGGCGGCGGATGACATATCCAAATTCATACCTTGGTGGCGCCGTCGAAGAGAAGAGGCCGAACAGCCAGGCGCATGTAGAGCTGCTTTTTAGTCTGGAACTCGGCCAACACAGCCTCTCCGGCATCGGACCGGGCGACGACGAGGTCGCAATCGGGCGGAAGAAACCTCTCCCAGACGAAGTCGGACTCCGACGCCGACATGAAATCCCTGGAGACAAGAGCGAGGCGGCAAGCATCGGTGGGCGTAGTGAAGGCGGCGATGGCGGCGACGCATCCCTCCGGCACGGCGTGGAAGTTGGAGCCGTGAAGGATTGCTCCTCTTTTCTTCTGTTGCGGCATAAATTCTCCCTCCATAGCCTACTCAAATTCTCTATCTGATTCTGCTTTTTCTGTTTTTATGCCGGTCTCTTCCTTGCTTGTCGTGTCGATGGGTCATGGAAGTGGAGAACTCGGGGGTTGTGTGGCGCTTATATAGGCGAAGACGGGACGAAATTGAACTGTTTAAACTTTTTTTGTAGAGATGTATATACTATAGTATCAAACTTAATTAGACAAAAAAAATAGTATCAAACTTGAAATTCATTTGAATGTTATGACTTATGATACAAAAGGAGTTGATTCAGATCATTTAATATATCAATATGTATTATGAGCGTCGATCTAAATAGACCTTTAACATTTATATACTCCCTCCCATTTAAATTAACTGTCATTTTAGCATTTGAATTTTGATCAATTTTATATGTCATTTTAGGATTTTTGGACAATTAATTAAGAGTGAGTTATAAGAATAGTTATTGGAATTTGTTTTTGTTGACTTTTCTTGTCCATTCATTGGCTCAAGAGTATAGTGATTATTTATTATGAGAGAAGATTGATAAAAAATATAAGATTCTAGGTGTATTTAATACTTTTCTTAAATATCGTGTCTAAGGCTAAAACGACACTTATTTTTTATCGGATGAAGTATAATATAAAATGCAATCTTTAATGCTCATCCTCTTAAATGATAAAAAAAATTAATTTTTCTTTTCTTTTAATAAAATCACCTATGACATCATTTTATCACAAAACTACATTTTATCACAAAAATAGAGTAGAACTAATACAAAAATAGCATTCAAATGTAGATGAAATCCAAAACTAACATTATTCATGTGGAAATTTTTCACATATAATAAGAATCTTCTATATATAATATAAAATTGTGTTTTTATCATAAATGTCTCTCTTCTTGATTACACCTTAGAAGTATGAAGTATCACACATAAAATCAACACATAGAAGAAAGAGTTTTGCCTAAATAACAACATATAAAATATAAAATGATATACTCCTAATTCTAATATATTCTCTCTAATTAAATATTTACTTACTTACACCTTAAAAGTATCACACGTAAAATCAGATTTATTTCCAAAAAAGAGTTTTGGGCTATACAATTATTTACATTCCATTATAATCTATATCTTCTCTTATATACAAACCCTTTTAATTATTAAATCAACGCCACAACCAACATTATCAGCATAAATACCATTATAATACCCATATCATAGATGAAAATGTTATCACGTACATAATTTTTTTTACGTTGATAACTTAAATCATAAGTTTGATTCAAATTTAAAATTTGATACATTTTTTCGTCTGGTATAATTTATTCATGTTATTTTTTCTCTATATATATCTATATATAATAAAGTTTTGAACAATGAATGCTCATTTACTTAGCCTGTAAATTAAACAATTTTGATTAGTAATAAACAATTTTAATTAGTATGCCAAAAAACTACAAACATAATTATAAAGTACAATTTTAGTTAGTATTAAACTATTTCAGTTAGTATAAATATATATATTATATGTATACAATACTCAAAATTAACTAAAGCCTCGGAATAAACAACATCATGCAATATTGTATAACAATTAGGACATAAATTAAAATAGTCATTTCAGATAAATTAATCCAATAGAAGAATTTGAAGACACATTTTGGGTCAAAGTTTGTATACCTAAGTTTGGGTCATTCATCATATGTTAGCATATCTAAGTCTGGGTCAAGCAGCATAATTGAATTTTTTAATCAACTTAATATTGGTTAGAATTAGAGGATTCCAAGTGTGTAGTACATTTTTTCTTCTTCCTTTTATTAATTGAAACATGTAGATGAGACAAGAATACGTACTATAATCAATAATAATAATGGTCCTTATTAATTTAGATAGAAAACATTTCATTTTGATCGGTTAAAATACTAGAGTTTGTTCATATGTTCAAAATGTTTCATGTATTTTCATCTATATATTAGACTATTTAATTGTAACACCCCCAAATCTTAACCCATTTGAAAGTGCTATTGCCGATGACTCCGGACGTAAACCCCGAAGTCACCCCAGGCTTTTCCAACGACATAACTGTCTTAAACATAGTTACAATACTAAAATCATAACTTTTATTAAACCACATGGTCGCGGAATTACACGATTCCAAAAACGACCCAATTAATCAGAAATACAACAGCGGAAGTCTTAACAAATTAAATAAATATAACACAGCGGAAGTCTTTTAAATACAACGACAAAACAAGTTGTCGAAAACAAAACACCGTCCATCCTCATAGTCGTTCTAGCCTTCACGGAACAACAACATACCTGATGTGCCGAATCGAACGGATGACACCAGCCCACATGCGGAGAACAATTTACGTGGGTCAGTCTAATGAAAGACCATGCAAGGGTACAAAACAGAGTGGTTCGAAGCAGTCATATTAGGTTAGACTCATCGCTTCTCGAATAATAACCGATGACGATAGTCAACCATCATACTCCTACTGGAATAAACAAGAGGTATGCACAAGAGAAGATTCTGGAGATCGAGTCTCACAGCAATCAATCCCAAAAGAAGACTTCAAATGAAATGAGCCTTAACGGAAATAATGAGAAATGTTGGGAAACTCAAACAAACACACAAACACAGCATCACAATATCGCACACGAGCGATTTACCACTAAGACGAGTTTTTCCTAGCTGCACTAGCGCCTAGCTGCACTACTCGCCACAGCATTTTAAATAAGTGCTTACTCATACGTCACTTTATATTATGGTCAAGGCATTTTAATTATGTGCATTACTCATTGGCACGTATCTTATTAAATGTCAACATACACACACATCACGTTATAAGCTTTTAACATACATGTCCCGCCACTCGCGGAACACATATCGAACCGGATTTGTGACACATGCAGAGTGCACCACTTCTTACTCCACTCGAGTATAGAAGTTAGTCATGACTCACCAATTTATTATAAAGAGACGACAGGACCTCCATCCATTGTCCCTACGAATACTCGTGCTAACTACACAGTTAAACACACCACACAGAGCCATCACGGCCCCACCTGCACAAACTATCCGTATTTATGCCCACCTGGCAAACACCCTAGATTTATCAATCTAAACACACACAATAAAATCACATCAAAGTCCCTTACGGCCTTCACCTGCACAACATATCTATAATATACTAGCGTCGATTCTAGCAGAATATACAACCTAGTATAATATCAGATTTTAAACACATAACGTTATCAAAACAGTTTTCAACATACTTCAGAATCATCCCAAATTATTTAACAACAAAACAATTGATAAATAATCAAAGTATGGAATGATGAGCAAGAGAGAACCGCCACTTGCTTGGAATAGACAAGCTCAAACAAAGCTTAAGAACGGGTTCCTGAATCCAAAACGGGGACAGATCTGGAATAAAAATCCCTAGGAAATGACCCATAACAAGATCCTAACTTAGATCAAATATCCTCATAAATGAATCTAAAAGAATAGGAAAAGAATCAAAGCAATCGAGCCACACCCCAAGCCAAACCTCCAAGAACACACTCTCGGACAAGCTCGCCGCGGGTGCGGTGAGAGCCTGCCGCGGGTGCGGTGGACAGACAGTGGCGAAGGGGAGCTCGACAGCAATGGAGAATTTCTTACCCAAATCAATTCATTCGACTTTGATTCGTTCTTGGTTTGATCTCCAACCTTCTAAAACCACTCAAGAGCACCTTGACCAAACAAAGGGAACTCCTAACACTCTCAAACGAAGCTCACAAGCTCGCTCAACAATGGTGAAAAACAGAGAAAACAGAGGAAAATAGAGGAGGAAGAAGAAGACGAGCTTGGATTCTGGTTCAACTCCCTTTTATAGCTCCAATCCGAGCCTCCTCAGGGGGAACAAGCAAGGGGACAAGCCGGAGACAAGGGGACAAGGCGAAAGGGCCACTTGGGTACCCACTTGGCCTGCCCACAGACGCTACAGTGGCCGCCTGCGAGGAAGACGACACCGACTCTGTTTTTGGTCCTCGCCGCGGGTGCGGTGGCTCCTGGCGCCGGGTGCGGTGAAGGCCAATTCCACTAATTCTTGTCCGAAGTCGGTTTTGCTCAAATTTCTTAACTCCGGGTTAAATATATTCGTACATCATCTAGCACAAACATTTCAAGCAATTACCTCGCACAATTACCGTGCACAAATATCTTGTATAAATACCGTGCACAAATATCTTATATAAATATCTTGCACAAATACTTTATATAATTATCCTGCATATATTTGTGACACTCCAGGCCAAGCTAACACAGCTACCAAGCCACCCACCCACCTTAAACGATGCCGGTGCCGGTACTGGCGCCGCCTGAGTCCACAATTATCTTACACGAATATCTTATATAAATATTTTACAACAATATCTTATATAATTATTTTGCAACAATATCTTATACAATTATTTTGCAACAATATCTTATACGAGTAAAGCTGAAAAAAAATACCAAAATTCCTTACCAAAAATGGGGGATATTACATTAATAAGATTGATTGATAACTATATGGTATACTGTTACGAGAATCTCTAGACGCCTCGACATTCATGAACAATTTCAAATCAAATGCATAATATTCCATATAAATCTGAGAACTATTTTTTCATCCATGCCCTCCATTCCCATATCTGCCCCATGTTCCTTTGATTGTTTTTATCTACATCGAATTCATCATTTTGCTTCTCCTTCCTATTTTCATATATTTTGTTCTAATTTGAAAGTCATGCCCAAATTGTTGATGCTTTACTGAATAAACCAACATTTGGCAAGTTTGTACTCCATTTTCTGATTAATATTAATAAACTAATCTTTACTTATGCCTTATTTGCAGAAGTACTCTACAAACGAGACTATAGCGCAAACTCAAATTGGATCATTACTATTCTCTTCTCGATCTCTGGTTTTTTGGGCTATGAATTTTGGTATGAATGGTGTTGATTGTAATCAAGTTAGATGTATTTTTTTTTTAATTAATCAATTTTTTTGATAGAATATATCGTATAATTTGATAATTTTCACATAATGAATTTGAAAATATAATTGTTGTATGCACTGTTTATGAGAAATTTCAAAAAAAAATCGAAGTCAATTGAAATTTCTTTATTCCCCATTTAAGGAAAAAAATTAATTACTTCACTTTCCTAATAGCTTTATAGCTTACAATAATAATTTCAACTAATAGATTGAAATGACATTTCCTAAATTCAAGGAGAAATTAGAAAAAATTAAATTAAATAAACCCTTAAAATAAACAAGATTATATAATATAAGATTAATAATTATAAACAATGATACAAATTAACCTGTCATCTTGGTTTTATATTCCATGCTTTTTTCTACACAATCATTTCCCCTATATGTAGTTTACTATACAAGTACTTGACCATCATATTTGAACCCAAATTACTCGACTAATTGAATCCAATAGATGTATTGAAGACTCATTCTATAAGTCATTGGCGCACATTCTCTAATTATCCTATGTGCATTTTTGTAATGTTGATACAAATATGATAAAATACTGAAGAAACTCTTAATATATAATTTTTTTATAAAGATGACTAGAATAGTAGAATTGATTTGTAAAACTTTAAAACTAATTCACAAGTAAAATCAATTATATTTTTTTAATATTCATTTAAAGAGTAGAAATAAAAGATTAATAAAACAAAATCATATAGCCCGTGCGTAGGATGGGCATGTTCACTAGTATATATAATTTTTTAATAATTTTTCAAGGGTGTTAGTGAATTTTATTTCTAGAAGTACATATTATTAGCATGACCGATTAATGTCAATACTCCTTTACCCCACCTTTGTCATATATTCCCTTCATCACACCAGGAATTCTATTTAAAAAAATACATATTATTTGAATAAAATATATATGTATGAACATGTTGTTTTTTAATAAAAATGAATAATTTAAATTATCTACTAATTTAATATCTATGTCATGTACGGTTGTTTATTCATATATTAATATATATTATTCAGAATTTTATGGTGAAATAAATTATATATATGATAAAAATTGTAAATAATGTAAAAGTATTATATTATATAATTCGATTAGTTGTTACGATGGTTTTTCAAAGGTGTTAACATATCGGTTATTTAACGATTTGATGTAGTAAATTATTAAAGAATAAGTTACGATATTATTATATAATTTAATCATAATTCAATTATTTATTTATTGTAATATACTTTGAAAATAATACTCTGTAAGATTGAAAAAACAATAAGGTATAACTCTAATTTAATTGCTGCATAATAAATAAAAATATAAAACCTAAATTAGAAGATGTTGATGAGAAGAATGACAAAGAATAAGATGAAAATAACATTTAAAATGTCACCATCACTTGTTAATCGTGTGTGTCAGTTCATGCACAATCCTACTACTACACATTGGTATGCTATTAAGCGCATTATGTGTTGGAACTGAATTTTCCGGGCACTTTTCCGGTGGGCTCCGGTCACCGGTTGTGCCGGATTATGGGAGCGTTGGATTCGTCTCCGCGAGCTCTACAACGAAGTGTGCTCATACGATAAATTCGGGTTCCGTTTGAATGAGAAATGAGGACTCAAAGGTGGTTGGTTGCAACACCCAAATGGAGTTGGGTGCAATTCTACATCCCACGTCGGAAATGTGGGAGTAAAATTGAGTGGTTTATATACCACTATCACTCAAGCCAAGGTAAGAACTTGGTGACTATGGAGAGAAGAGCTTGACCACTCACGCGCGCCGTCCGTCCGTCCGATCCGGTCCGGTCCGGTCGGGTCGGGCTCGGGCTCGGGCTTGTGGGCTTGTGGGTTTAAAGCCTATGACTAAAGAGGATGCTTGATGGCTAACCCTACCTACCTGACTGGAGATCCCAAGAAGTAGGTTCAAAGGGAAAACTAAATCAAGTTGAATCACCATGAGCACTGAGAGATTTAAGTCTCCTCCCAGTTCCTAGGATGATGAACAGTGCTACCTGTATGAGTTAAGGTTAAGCTTGGCTTTTAATGATTCCATAGCTTTGAAATAAAAGTGGGGTATGACATGATACTCTTCATGGAAATCACCTTATGAGTGTGAAATGGGGCCGTTTCTAGGAGAATTAAGAAAGGCTGAATTCTCCAAGTTCACTCATGAATAACCAGGGATGTTCAAGGCCAAAATGAACACAACAAGAGAACCTAGTTCTGTGAGAAGATGAAACTGTGTGATAGTTATTGTCTCGGTTTACATCAAAGCCCGGGTGGTTCAAGACATCAAGTTCACTACCTGGTCGAGTAAATCCGATAGCTACTCACTATGGGTGGTTCAAGGCTGAAAAATGCTACCAGCCCAGATGCAGTGATTTTTCGACTGTACTCTCAAAAGTTTTTTCTGTTTTCATAAAACCAATGTTTAGAATCATTTCTATTCATGTGGGGGATTGTTGGAACTGAATTTTCCAGGCACTTTTCCGGTGGGCTCCGGTCACCGGTTGTGCCGGATTATGGGAGCGTTGGATTCGTCTCCGCGAGCTCTACAACGAAGTGTGCTCATACGATAAATTCGGGTTCCATTTGAATGAGAAATGAGGACTCAAAGGTGGTTGGTTGCAACACCTAAATGGAGTTTGGGGTGCAATTCTACATCCCACATCGGAAATGTGGGAGTAGAATTGAGTGATTTATATACCACTATCACCCAAGCCAAGGTAAGAACTTGGTGACTATGGAGAGAAGAGCTTGACCACTCACGCGCGTCGTCCGTCCGTCTGATCCGATCCGGTCCGGTCTGGGGCCGGGGCGGCTGGGGCTGGGGCTGGGGCTTGGGCTTGGGCCTGTGGAATGGGCCGAAGGCCCAAGCAGCAGCTAAGCTTCTTTTTGGAAGCCAGCTGGGCCGTTTCGGGAATGGGCTTTGATTTGGGCTGCAGACCAAATCCTCCGCCATCAATACCGGAGATCTTCGCAATTACTCCGGAAGATCCGTAACGTCCACCGTCACTAATGCAGAAGATCTGCAACGGTCACAACGTGATCCTCCATGAATGCAGAAGATCTGCAACGGCTCCTCTTCCAAGCTCTATATAAGAGCGGGGTTCCTCTCATTCAGAAGACACTCATCGAACACAGCTATCCTCCTCCCTCCTCTCTGTTTTCCGAAAATCGAGTCTGAGAGTGCTCCACAGAAACGGTTCGTAGCCTTCGGTCCTTTGGTTGCGCAAGTCCGAAGTCGTTCAAGCAGTTGTATCCTGGGATTCGGAACGCCATCAACCGTCGCAATACGGGGCGTTTTCAGAATTAAGGAGAGAGATATCGTTCTCGACTCTGCTTCGTAATTCTGTTCGGTATAATTTCGTTTCGTTATTGTACGCTTTCTTATTGCAGTTTATATTTCGTATATGCGTTCCTACATTATGTGCTATATCAAGGGCTCCCCTGATGATGGTCTTGTCTTCAGAAAGGCGGACTCACGTCTAGTCACGTTCACTAATGATGGTTGGGTATATGCAGGTCCGTCTAATAGGGTGTTCCATTCAGCCTAATTAAACATGATCCTCAATTTAAAAGGACCCCTTATAATAATATGTAACATGTAATGAACATAATTAAAAACTTGGTCTAGTGATTTTGGAAGTGTGTTGTATGTCAATCCACCCGTGTTCAATCCTCGTATCCCCATGCTTTTATAATGTTTTTTTTTAATAAAAACTACACATATTAATATCTAAAAATCTAAAATAGACATTTTAAAATAAGAAAATCCCTATATATTAAAAAAGTTAAAAAATTGTAACTAAAATTATGATTATGGACTTTAAACATTAAAACTTAGCTTTATATTGATAAATTACAAAAATAATACCCAAATTATAAAATTTTAAAAAATATTATATTATAAAAATATTACAAGAAACAAATTCTAAATACTTAAAATTTTAAAATTGATACAATCACACAGGGTCCTCTAAAATCATTGGACGACCCTGGATATCTGACTCAGATAACTATCATTCTCAACATGGGTGCGCTATTTACTATGGAGGTAATCTTGTCAGGCAATCTCTAAAAAACAGAAAGTTGTCGCACCGAGGCGGAATATAGCGCAATTGCTTTTGCTACCACTGAGCTCATCTGGATCCAAGAGCTTCTAAAGAAGATGGGTGCCTCCTTCACCGGTCCGCAGATTGTCCTATGTGACAACGTAACTTAAGTGCCACATTTATATATGTTAATCTCATATTTCATCAACGGTCTAATTATTACTTTGTAGGGAACTAGTTCAAGAAGGTCAATTACTCGTTCGTCACGTCGATCACTCGCTCGTTTTCAATCTCTGCGTGGCGGCTCCTTGTTCGGATACACTGTTGGCCTAACCTCAATCCCTTGAACAATGAGGCCTTCCTTCCCGTACAATCTCTTCACCTCCCGCACAGACAACTCCACTTCATCATCTTCCTCCCCTGGATGGGTGAAGAACTCTCCAATCTTCAGCTCTAGCCACCCGTCAGATCTCGCCATAGGCGTCCTGTGTGCTCGCCTCCGTGGCTGCTCTGTAACGTCAAGATGTACAAGTTGTGTAGTTTTACCTCCAGCAGTGTGTACTGAAGCTTCAAAAGTGTCGTCAAGTCCATAGGCATTCTCTGTTGTGCTGAATACCAGATATGCATCGTACTGTGTGCCAGGAGAGAGGATGGAGGTCTGAATCCTCGCACTAACATCAAACCAGTAAACAATGACCAGTTCAGCAACTTCTGGGAACCTATAGAGGGATCAACTGAGATTTTCAGTCAGTCAAATTATCAAACACTTGGTTGATCAGAAATCAGACTTGATTAATTGAATTGCCGGCCTACCTTGATTCAGAAATGGAAATCCATCGCCAGTATTCCGGTGTATCACCCCATGCGATAGATAGACTCCTTGCAGCAATCATCCAACATTTCTTGCCACTCGATTTCTCCAGCCAAAAGCTCTGTTTAATTCAATTGGTTACACTTAATAATAAACATCTCATCCTGCCAGTAATTCAATTCATAACACCAAGAATCTCAGTTAAATGTTTTACCAATCTGATTTCATACTCGGCTCCCAAAACTTGGCACAACCGGTTCAATTGAACCCCAAATCGATCGATCTATAACCTAATCAGGCATGGAGTGAATTATATATGAATTACCTTAGAAGAGCGGTCAACGAGAAGAGGTAGAGTGGCAAGGCGCCGAAAGAGCTGTTTCTTCTTCTGAAACTCGGCAAACAACGCCTCTCCGCCGTCAGATCGGGAGAAGATGAGATCGCAATCCGACGGCAAAAACCGCTCCCAAACGACATCGGACTCCGACGCCGACAGGAAATCCTTGGAGACGAGCGCAAGGTGGAAAGCATCCGTAGGCGTCGTGAAGCCGATGATGGCCGCAACGCATCCCTCTGGTACAGTATTAAAGTTAATGCCGTTCTGGATGAGTCCTCCTCCCTCCCCTGGAATGCTGCTGCTGCTCGCCATAGTCGCTCCTCTTTTTTCTTTCTGCTTGATTGACTGACTGGTCGAAATTGGGGAGAAGTCGTCCGGTTTTTTTTTTTCAATACCGCGGCGAAGTAGAAAGCTATTTCCTCCATCAAAAAAAAAGAAACTATTTCCACATTATTGTCTTGCCTTTTTTCTCAAAAAATCATCTCTTAAAATCATTTTTTTAATAAGATAAAAATTAGACTAGTGTCAAGAAGAACTTAAAACTCGGCTTATAGCATCATTTCGGATGAGAACTTTGAGCTCTGAGTTGTTCATAATATCGTTCAGAAAAAAAATTGTGGCCAAATTTTGCTATGTGATCGGCCACCGAGTTCAATTTTTAAAAGATATGGAAAATTTGCACTGTTTGGAAAGATTGTAATAAACATAGAATATCGGAGATAAAAAAATTGATTTCCCATGGACATTGCCATATTTTATTAATAACGTTTGCAATAGTAAGGTTATCAGTTTCCATTTGTATTTGGTCGTATTTCATTTCTTTTGCTTTAAGAAGCGCATTTCAGAGAGTAAGAGTTTCAGTTTTGAGGGGAGTCGAAATGCCACAATTTTTTGCATGGATAAAGATCGAATTTCTCATGTTACTTCTACAGATAAAGCCAATAGCAGACGCTCCATTAGCTTTGGTAGAGTCATTCACATTGATTTTAATAAATTTATCTAGAGGTCTTTTCCATTTGAGTTTTCAGTGTTTTCTCGTAAGTGTCTTTTTCTGTACCGTAGAGCATTGATCAAGAGTGCAATCTAGATTCCATTTTTGTGTTTTACTCTAGGCAGAAATTTTGTATATATTTAGGTAGATCTTTCATGACATCCCTGTCAGGGTTATCATTTAAGAAAGCTATTTGGTTCCTAAAAAATCAGATGTCCCACCAGGCCACAAATAACTTTATAAGCTCAACGAGGGAGAGTTTAAGTTTTACTTCTTCAATAATTTCTCTAATGTGTTTGTTTGCAGAGTTGATTGTCCTTAAATAGAGGCTAGTTGTCATATTATTCTTTGAAATTGTTTTTAAGGTATGATCACAATGAAAGAGGAAATGGTTCATATCCTCCATAGGGTGAAGGCATGATATGCAACCCGGGGGGACTGAGACTCCTTTTTCTTGTAGTCGTGATTTTGTTGGTAAGCCGTTTTTTAAAATTTTCCTATGGAAAATTTTGACTTTGGGATATGTGTCCATATTTCAGATCCAAGATGAGTCGTATGCTGATAAATGTTTATTTTTGTTGATGAGCTCCATAGCTGGTTTTGTCGAGAACCAACCATTTTTACTTGGTTCCCAGTACATCCGATCAGTAATGTGGTTCACGGGAGTTGGGATACCCATAATCCTCTCCACCATATCGTTTGGTAACATTTGTTGGAGTTTTGTCTTGTTCCAGTTCATATTTTGGTCTAGGAATTCATGGACTCTGCAATCTAGGTTTATGCCTAACACAGGGTTGATGATGTTACAGAGAAGTTCATTTAGTGCCCATTTATCTATCCAGAACTTGATTGTTTTTCCATCGCTAATTTGTCAAATGAGTCCTTTTTGGAATTCTTTTTTAATGCTCATCATTGTTTACCATTGCCAAGAACCGTTTTTGTTGTAGTCATAAGATAAGAGGTGTGTGTCTTTAAAGTATTTTTCATTGATTATTCTTACCCAGCAGTTGTCAGATTCCGCTAAAATTTTCCAGAGTAGTTTGTATTGGAGAGCGTGGTTCATATCTTTTGTTTTTCGAATGCCAAGGCCCTCCTTGGAAAGAGGTTGACATACTTTGTCCCATCCGATAAGGGGTTTATAAGATGCGTCTTTGTTCCAGAAGAACATTCTATTAATTCTGTCGAGTTCATTATGTGTTGAGTTTGGAAGCATGAAGCTTTGCATAATAAAGTTTGGTTTAGTAGCAAGGTTTGATATTATCAGGGTTGTTCTTCCTACTTGGAATAGGGAGTTCACTTTCCATTTGGTTAATTGTATTCTGGATTTAGTAATCATCTCTTCAAAGGTATTTGAATTGACATTTCCATTAATAATCGGACATCCAAGATATTTATCTAGCGATACCATATTTGTAATCGTAAGGATTCCTTGTATTTGTTGTTTTCGTATGGTCGAAACTTTCTTTGTTACTTGAAATGTTGATTTATGAAAATTCACACATTGTCCTGAGATAAGACAATAATCATTGATTATTTTCTTGATTTTCTTATAGTTGTCCTATTTTGCTTTGGAGAATATCGTAATATCATCCGCAAAGGCCAAAAAGGGGATATTTGTTCCATTTTTAGTGATTTGGAACCCTAGGGGTTTTATAGGTCAATCTGTAGCTTTTTGTAATCTTCTAGCAAGTATTTCTGCACCAAGGATAAAGAGAAAAGATGAGAGTGAGTCACCTTGTCTCAGTCCTCTTTGAGGCAAAAATATTTCAGTAGGTCTACTGTTCACGAGTACCGAGAAGGATACAGATGTTATGCATTCTTTTATCCAATTAATAAAGGTTGAGCATAATCCAAATTTCCGCATGACCTCAACGACGAAGTTCCATTCAATTCCGTCATATGCTTTTTCCATGTCAAGTTTGACTGCAAGGAATCCTTCAGTACCCTTTTTAGATTTGAAGAAATGAAAAATTTCATGGGCTACTAAAATATTGTCTTGAATCGATCTGTTCGAAACAAAAGCTCCTTGAAGGGGGTGAGTTATTTTTTCCATTTTGTTTTTTAGTCGTTCTGTTAGAATTTTCGAGATGATCTTGTAAATGGTTGAGCATAGACTAATAGGTTTGTAGTGATTGGTCGAGCTTGGGTTGTCATATTTGGCTATTAACATAATGAATGTATGATTGATTTGTTTCAGTATTTTTCCGGAGAGGAAAAAACTTCTTATTGCTTGGATGATAGAGAGCCCTACAATGTCCCAATATTTTTGGTAGAACTCAGCTGTCATGCCATCAGGACCAGGAGATTTATCTTGCCCAATAGCAAAGGTAGCTTTCTTGATCTCTTCATTTGTTACTGGTTGGGTGAGTTCTTTGTTGTCATCATGGGTAATTTCAGTTTGAATGAGTTATAAATGTTCTTGAAGAATGTTCTGGTTGATCGGTGTGCTTTTTTTAAAACGCTTTATAAAGTCATTTTGCATTTCATTTCCAATTATAATGGTACCTTCATTTGTTCGGATTTGTTTGATAATTTTCATATTTCTCTTACCAGTAGCTATTTTATAAAAATAGCTGACATTTGTGTCATTAAATTTGATATGTTTAGTTTTCGCTCTTTGGTTTCAAAAAATCTTTTGGAAAGTGAGTAGATTTTCTCTTTTTTTGTGATAAGTCTTGTTTGCTTAATGGCTAGGGTTCTGTCGGCATTAAGAGCAATAATTTTTTGTATTTTTATGAGTTCTTCTTCAGTTTTGTTTAGTTGTGTAAATAGGTTTCAGAAGGTGTTTATGTTCCACTGTTTGGCTAGTTTTTTAAGTAGTAGTGTTTTTCTGGTAATATCGTACATCCTAGATCCATAAAAGCATGATCTCTAGGCCTGTTTAACCACATTTTTGAAGTCGTGTTGGGTCATCCATACCTTTTCAAACTTAAAGGGTTGATTTTTAAAGTGGGTAGGTGTAGCAAGTTCAATCGAGATCGGACAGTGGTCCGAGGTTGTAAAAGCATGGTTTTTAGTGCAAAGGTCAGGATACCATTGTAGTATTTGGTGTTGTACTAGGGTCTTGTCTAGCTTTTCATAGGTATTATTTATTTTAGTTTTGTTTTTTCGCCATGTGAATGTGTTTCCTTGTGTCGAGATATCTATGAGTTCGCAGTAATTTTTTTATATTGAGTAGTCTATTGAATCTGGTTGCATGTGTTTTTGCTCCTCCACTTTTTTCAGTATGATCTTGTATCTCGTTCAAATCCCCCATGAGGATATAGGGGATTGTGCAGTTAATGATAAAGATACAAATGTCATTCCAGAAAGAGTTTTTGTTTGCTTCATTTGGTGGTGCATATGCTATAATAATAATGAGTTTATTTTTTTGTTATCGTGTTCATATATTCTAAACACGAAAATCTAGAGCTGATATGTTCTATTTCAATAATTTCATTGGGCAATTGGTATGTTTTCCACATAATACATAGGCCTCCTGAGAAATCGGATGCCAGTGTAAAATGAAATTCATCAAATTCGGTTTTTTTTCCAGATGTGTTCATTCAGTTGTTTTTCTGTTCTTGTTTCAAGTATCGCGCATAGTTGAATTCTTTCTATTTTATAAAGGGATTCAATATATGCCCATAGGTTTTTCCTGCCTAAACCTTTATAATTTCATACGGATATTTTCATAAAAAATGATCAAGAAAGAAGAAATATGTCATGTTTCTTTTTGTCCAGAGGCACAAGTTTCTTACAATAGAGGTATCTATAGGGGAGATAAACCCGTTATTTGAGATAACACATATTTTCCCTGCATTTCCAGATTTGTTCATATTTTCCTTCCAGTCAGTTGTTGTATAATTGAAACCACTGTTGTTCATATGGTAGTAGTTCAAATATTTAATGTTCATGTGACTAAATTTTATACGGGTAGAAATTTTCAAAATCTGTAGAAAGCACAGGAGATTCTCGAGTAAAGGGTTCATAAAGGTATTCATCTAGCTCAAACGAGTACATATCATAAAAGAAATTGTACAAAGGTTCAAGGTGGCAAAAATTAAATTTCATGCTCTAGCCGAAACAGGCACTGAGAAGTGAGTGAACCCACTATTAGCCGGGAACGCTACTTGCGCCCTGACACGGTGCTATTTGCACCGTGTCAGTGGCGCACGACACTCACTGCCGCGCGACAGTGAGTGCCGGTCGGTGGTGGGTGTCGACGGCCGGCGACGATCTCGCGGTGATGGGTTTAGGTTGCGTCCGTGATGGATTTAGGGTTTTATGGTTTAGGGTAGAATATTCGGTGGATTTCAATCAGAATTATTGGACGTCGGTGATGGGTTTAGGGTTTCGGGTTTAGGGTAGAATATTCGGTGGATTTCAATCAGAATTATTGTTGCGTCCGTGAATGAATTACTTTCGGTGGATTTCAATCACAATTTTTCGGTGAATTTTAAGAATCCGACTCGTCCCGAACCTGACTCGATATAATTTTAAATTCAATATTTTTTAAATATCGAAGAAGAATCCGGCTCAACCTAAACCCGACCCGAACTCAACCCAAAAATTTGTACGACTTGATCGATCCACCGCCGGTCACCTCCGAGATTCACCGCCGACACCCACCACCGGAACCCACCGTCGCGCGGCAATGGCTGCCGCGCGGAAGCCGTTGCCGCGCGCCTGCAGGAGTGTGTCAGGGCACCGTGACCCGGTGCAAATAGTATTTGCCCTATTAGCTTACTACGGAGTATGTTCCAAATAAATTCATAACCAAAATTTAGCTAGACTACTATCATTAACGTGGATTATGTACACTCATTAAGGAATCATCATCAACTGCAATTTATTAACTGTGAAACCAATTTGTAATAATGGCGAATTTGGTGCCTAGGTGGGACTTAGTCGTACGGAATAAATAATAATAATGTGAAATCGAAAGTTACGTTCATAAAGTCTTATTTAATACTTTGTTTATAAACACTTTATAAATAAAAAATACTTTTTCAACCTTGCACAAACTCCCATATATCTCATAAATTTTAAAAACTATTTTAAAAAAAAAAACACATTATAAACAATAAATAACTTTTACCAAACAAATCCTAAGATATTCTTTGAATTATGACATTATGAATTATGATTTGTCATCCTATCCCACATAAAATCTGAAGCAAGGTATTCTCATTGGCAAGCAATTAGGTGGATGCTTAAGTATTTAAAAGAAATCATGAATTATGGTTTGTCATATGTCGGATTCTTCTCGATCCTAGAGGGATATTCAGATGCGAGTTGAATTACCAACATAGAAGATCATTCTTCTACGAGTGATTGGTTGTTCTTGCTTAGGAGAGGAGTTATCTCATAAGCCTTCAAGAAGCAAACTTGCATTACAAGTTCGACTATAGAGTCAAAATTTGTAGTGTTAGCGGATGTTGGTAGAGAGGTAGAATGACTAAGGAACTTGACCTACAAGTTTCCTTTGTGAACGAAATCGATTTCACCCATATCTATCCATTGTGATAGTGCAACTACTTTGGCTAAGGCTAATAACCAATAGTATAATGGTAAATCGCGGCAATGTTAGACATAGAGCGGTACGTGAGTTGATTACTCATGGGGTGATTTTCGTTAAGTTCTTTCGGTCTAAACAAAATCTAGTAGACCATTTAACCAAGAAGTTAGCTAGGGACTTGGTGCAGCTGGTGTGTGGCATTAGGCGAGACTTGTGACCAAGTCCCACCTGATGCGGATCTATAGCTGCACATGGCACCTTTTGGGTTAGTAACGGACATTAACCGTATATATATGTAGATCAGCTCAACCACTAGGGCGGACCTATGTGTTTTATCCAGTGAGACTCTAGCCGGCCTCCATTTGGATATTTTTTAAAAAAGTTTTATTTTCTTACAAATTTTCCCTTAATTATTAAAAATAATTTATGTATGTTTTATTTTATTTTTTAAATTGATTTTTATACAAGATTTGTTATATATAATTCTAAAAAATACAAAAAAAACACAACTTTATCCAATTTTGCGCACAAACTTTTTAATAAAAAATGTAATATATTCTCTATATATCCTTATTTGTGTTTAATTTATTATATTTTAGGATTTATGGATTTGCAAATTATGAAATCAATTTTTTTTATAAAAAATTGTTGAAGTTACGTAGTGAAAGTAATATGTAATGATGAAATTTGTTTAAATTGTGTAATTTATTTATCAATTTTGAGTAAAATTCTTTTTCGGGTTCGAATATAAGATTTATTGTTTGAAATTGAGATTGTTTGTGTAAGGTAGACTATAGACTTAAATAGTCGATAGAGTTTAAAATTAGAATTTTGTGTATAATACATTTTTAGGATTTTGGCCTCCAATTTCATAGTATTTTTATCAAATTTCACTGTAGCACGGGTAAAAAAAATTTATATAAAATAAAATAAAATTAACTAAGAAAGAGACGTGTGAAAATATAACGTGATCGTGTCAAAATCAAATATACGTTAACTTAAAAAATAAACCCCCAATATAATCTTCGTAATGCGCCCATAGCATTTTACAGGTTGAATCGTATCAATGACATCATATGTAAGAAAAATACGTTTAGTTGACAAAAGAAATTCAAAAGACGGTGGCAAAAATAGGAAAATCTGTTGGGATTTACCAAAATTGGGAGAATGAAACCTGAAATTCCCCCCAAAACGAGGCCCATGCACTTGCATGCTTTTCCTTGTGTTTGTTTGATTCGCGTCGGTTTCAACGGGGTTCGATCTCCCCATTGACAACCGACTTCAATCCTCCTTCCTCCTTCTCTCTCCTCTCCCCTCTCCCCTCTTCCTCTCTCCTCAATCTCGCTTCCTTCGACCGAAATTTCAAACGCCGTTCACTTGTTTTGTCAATTTCCCTCTGTTGATTGGCATCGTATTCGCGATCGCGACGATTGAGTGGGAATCGGCGCCCGAAATTGATCTTCCTATATCGAATTCGGTTTTTACGACCTAACTCCGGCAGGAATTTGTTTGGATCCTAGGGCGTGATTGTGCAGAGGAGGAGGAGGAGGAGAGAGGAGATAGGTGAGATGAATTGCTTTCCGTGTTTCAACCGGAACAAGGACTCCGATGGCTCAACCAGCAAACAGGAACAACCACCTGCCGACACGCCTGCCGCAGTCCCCGAATCTTCTAGTGGTAATTTCGCACTACTGGCGTCTTCATTTGATTTTGGATATTATCGGTTGTATTAACGATTATAAAATTTGGAATTTAGGTTGCGAATGGATGTGAAAATTTGACGATAGTTCAAGTAGATAATAATGTTAATCATGCTAGGTTGAATTCGAGTGAATTTTCTGTTTTGGGGGAATTTATAGATCATGATCAGCACTCTGTATGTGTTCTTTCTTTTCAATTGAATTCTCAATCCTCACAATGGTGCTAATTCCATGTTCAGTTGTACATGGTTAAAACTTGAATCAGGCATGTCAGAGTTGAGCTTGGATTAACTCACATTAATGGTTTTCTAATAATTTGTTTTTCAAATTCAATACCTGGAACTTAAAAGTTGTGTAACTTGAAAACTTTCAGTGCGAAATTTCAACTTCCGTGAGTTGGCAATGGCAACAAAAAACTTCAGGCAGGAGTGCGTACTGGGTGAAGGTGCCTTTGGAAGGGTCTTTAAGGGGACACTACAAGCTTCCGGTCAGGTTGGTATAAGCATACTCTATTTTTTCCCTAATGGATACTCTTTACTTACATTTCAACCTTGTTTCCTTGCAACTCTTGAAGGTTGTGGCTGTGAAGCAGCTTGATAGAAATGGAATGCAAGGAAACAAGGAATTCAGCGCTGAGGTTATGACCCTGAGTCTTCTGAGGCATCAAAATCTGGTCAACTTGATAGGCTACTGTGCAGATGGAGACCAGAGGGTTTTAGTATATGAATACATGCCATTGAGATCTCTAGAAGACCATCTATTTGGTACACCAGTTCTCCACCTATTAGATTGATACAGATCATCTTGTTCTTATTCTTCAGTCTAGATAGCACTTCTGCACTGATTTCCTTTATAAACATGGATCAATTTCTTAATTTAATACTTACTTGCAGGTGATGGTCCTGAAAAGAAGCCCTTGGATTGGGGTATCAGGATGAAAATAGCATCCGGTGCTGCCAAAGGTCTGGAATATTTGCACGAACAAGTCAATCCTTCAGTAATTTATGGCGATTTTAAACCCTCTAATGTCTTATTAAATGAGGAATTTGAACCAAAACTCTCTGATGTTGGATTGTCCAAGCTTGGAGCAGATGGTATGAACCAACCTTCATCAAGGGTGATGGACACATTCGGTTATTCTGCCCCAGAATACTCTAGTGCTGGTGAAGTCACACTCAAGTCAGATGTGTATTGCTTTGGGATTGTGCTATTAGAACTCATAACTGGAAGAAGAGCCATTGACACCACTAGGCCAACTGATGAGCAAAACCTAGTTACTTGGGTTAGAGTCAAATCCTTCCAATATTTGCACCTCACTCTAGATATTTGATTTTTCCTTGTGATTTTAGTATTGCAAACAATAGAAAGGACTCTGATATTACTATCTTTGGCTTCGTATTAGGCTCAAACATTTTTCCGGGACCCTAAAAGGTTCCCGGAGATGGCAGATCCACGACTGAATAATCAGTTTCCTGCAACAGCCTTAAACCAAGCAGTTGGGATTGCAGCTATGTGCCTCCAAGACGAACCAATGGTCCGCCCTTTAATCAATGACGTTACTTCAGTGCTCAGTTGCATTTCCATGATACCAAATGATCAACCACAAGCTTTGGCCCCACCACAACAACAAATGCAATACGAAAATGAAGTGCAACAGAACATCCCATCAAACCATGATAAAAGCAGCACAGAGAGTCATAGCAGCAGCAGTTCGGATAGTGAGGATTCTGAGGGTGAGAGTGTTGAAAATACACATAGCAGCAAAGATTCTGATGGAGAAAGTGAAAGTGGCTCAGATGAAGAGAGTGATGATCTGTCAGATGAAGAAAGCACTTGCAATTCTGATGAGACATCTTCAGTAAGTGAGAATGTAAAGGCGAAAACAGACGTCAATACGAGTAGCAGGAAATCCAAGAGAGTTTCTTCAAGGACTTCATCTCAGAGGAAACAAGGCACTTCACGTCAAACTGTGGTTACCTTCAGGGTGCCAAGTTTGAACTCAAGATACAGTGGAAGTGGAAATTCAGACACAAAAGAAGAGAGTTCGAGGTCGAGTTCAAGTGAAGATAGCAGCAGTGAATCAGAGCATAATCAACAAAATAATTCAAGAGAAATTGGATCAAGCTCATCACACCCGAAAAGACCAAAGCAAAGAGGAACAACAAGTGAGAGCGTGCCTCAGTTGGATAATGTAGGTCACTTCAATAGAAGTAACACAGAACCCGCTCAATTGAAGAATCTTGAGATTCTTCATTCTTGATGCCAGGTGAATTCTAAGGATGGGGAATATATACAAGTAATGCACCATAAGAATTTCCATTCTGCTTCAACTGTGGGGTTGAATGAAAAGAAAAAAAGAAACTTTTTGAGTTAAAACTTTCATAGCCAGCTAGCTAACTCATCTCTGACAAATCTGTTGTTGTGCTAACAGAATTTGAGAAGAGAATCATAGCGGAGGCAATACCAGATTCAGCTACAGAGAGATCCTTTGGCAAGGTCATCTGTATACACATTTGGTATAATTTATTTTATAAGAGAATCTTCTTTGGAAACTCTTTTGACACATTTTTGTATATGCTCTTTGGTAATAGGACGTCTTTTCTTCTTTGTGAAGAACTAATACGATCCGTTTGAATTTTCGATATATTACATTAAATTATATTATATTGCATTAAAGTGATAATTTAATTTAAATTAATACAAGATAATGCAATTTACGGAAATATTTCAACGGGCCCTAAGTTCTCTCATTCTTATAAGCAAAATTGAATGAAAAATGATTATCCTCAAATTTCGAAAATTTTCATTTATTGAACAGAAAATTGAACTATATAAGCGGACTGATAAAATGTGCGGTTAAAATCCGATTTTTCAAGCATTGCATTAACACTAATGGATGCAGACAATAAAATTGAAGAATCGGTGGTTGATTTTTCATGCACTGCATCTAGTTGGTTTCTTACGCAAAAAAGATTTCAGACAATAAAATGCAGAATCGGTAATAAAAATATTATAAAATTGCAGAATCGGTGATATATATACTTTCCCTTTAATATTAATTCTGTCTATATAAAATCTAGTTGAATAAATACAATAAAGAATGCGAGTCCATTGCATTAACACTCAATATTCCATTCCTTGCTCTCATCCAAGAAGTCAGAGACAAGGGAATTTACGTTTATTTCTGGTCTAGGGGTTAATGATATCGCAAAGTTTATAGTGAGGGAGTCACTTATCGGTCCAAAACTTAATTGTATTGCCATCACTAATCTGTGAAATAAGTCTTTTTTTTTATATAGGAGGACCATAATTCCAGCAGCATATTCCATTGCCAAGACAAGTTTTTTATGGGTATAGACAAAAATATTTTACCCTTTAAATACTTATCATTGATAATTTGTACCCAGTACTTGGACCCTAAAAAAGATTCACACGCATTGAATTAATACAAGTAAGATAAGTATATGAAACATCCGTCGCGAACAAGGTGAACCTAGTAACATAAGAATATGGAATCTCTATCGTAAACAATATTATACATGTGATAACGTACAAATAGGGGGGGAAATCATGGTGAAGAGTATATGAAAATATTATATTTTGTAACACAAATGACTATTGATCTAATTTACATCTCAATGGACACTTATGATTACAAACATAAATTACAGATATGATAGATTGATAGGTAAGTATATAAAGGATGCAGATTATCTCTGGTATTTAATCATCAATAAGTAAATAAAGATTTATCAAGCTCTAATGTTAATTTCCAGTGATTTTTAGACGATTATTATTCGTTAGCCTGTGGAATCGAAGTCATATATTTTACCTATCATGCTTCATGAATGCATCATCCGATGGTTCCCATGTATTTGAGCTGCTAAAATATAGATCTACCGCGACATAGACTATCCCACAAATTTAACGCAATCTTCCAAGCGATGGACAAGAGACTCGTAGAAAAAGAATTTTATTCATGATTAACGCGGTGATTCTATCGGCAATTACACTTTAACAATTCTTTACATGAGAACCAACCACATATCTCCTATTATTTCGTCCCAAAAATGGGCGATCGAACAAAAGATCCCCAAAAAGTGAAGCTTCAAGCCTATTTATAATGTTCGAGTCCTGCTTGCGATTGCTGGCAATGAGCAGAGACGTGTCAGTTGGTGGTGATCCACTTCAGATGACGTGTCGTGCGCATGTAAGGTGGCATTCAATGGCGGTTGAGTCGTGACTTATTTCCATTGGGCGAGTGACATCACAGCATGCAGATGAGATCATCGCGATCTTTGCGAAGCTTTGTGCATGAATTGAGAAATGGTCTTTGTTGGAACCTTGACGTTCCCTCTGGTTTTGATGATGATAAACACCATTAGGTTTTATGGTTTCTTGGTGTTCCTTGTAGAGGCAAGATTTAACTGAAAAAAGAGTGTGTGAGGAGAGAATAATTACTTACAAATAGTGCTCATTTTATATATACACATAATTATGCTATGGTATATTAAAATAAACAAAGAAAAATTAATTACTTAGATTACAAAGTAGCCTATAATTATACTTATGTATTTTATATTGTTTTATAAATCCTATAGTAAAAACCGATCGGAAAATCTAACATATTATATACATATTATATACTAAGGGTGATAAACTAACCCTACATGCAAACTATACCTTTAGGCCTATTTAAGCCTTTGATTTTGTCTTTAAAAGTTAGCATTCAATGACCTAGAATGCTAACTTTTAAATATATATAGATGGTTGTTTTTCAAGCTTAATAGAAATATAAATTGAACTATGTTGAAAATTTAACGTGAAGATATAAGAGTTATACAAAGATATAAAAATGAGGACTTTTTAATTGATTAATATGTAGTAATTGTATATAATTGTGAATCAAAAACTTTGTATATTATATAGACGATTATAGATTAAATATAATTGTTAATATATGAAATTGTCACTTTAGTACTTTTTGGATTTGAGAAATTGTTTAAATTTTGTGCTAAATAAATAAGGCATGAAATGAAAATAAAAACTAATTCATCTTTAAAAGTTAGCATTCAATGACCTAAAATGCTAACTTTTAAATATACTAGAAATCGAAGCCCGTGCTTCGCACGGGCCTTTTGTGTATATGTTGTCGCAGTTTAAATGTGAATTTGTAATATATGGATTGTTGTTGCATGTTTTATCTTAAATGATATACTGTTTGATATGTATTTAGTGTAATATCTAAGTATTTTAGGTATAAAATACTATGATTGTTGAAGTACAAATTTATTTATTTTTTTGGTCAGAAGTTCAATTTAAATTTTGAATTAAGGTGGTAGTTGTTTTTTGTAGGGGTGCATTTTATTTTTCTTCAAAATATTTGGGGAATATTTTAGAAATTCCTATCTAATTATATGTTGTGCTTGAACTCGAGTATTTGTAAGAAACTTCCTACAACAACTCTCATTTCATGCTCTACTACCCTCCACATTTCTAACTTTTGCCTTTATCTTACAAATATATTGCCTTTTAATAATGTTTTTTGTTATGCTTTAGTTATTAATATTCATTAATATATTGTTTTATTTTTTTGGTCTGGAATATATATTGTTTTATTGGTCACATTGACTTTACATATTTCTAGACAAATATCATTTTATTTAAAATATATTAGTCCTATTCTTATAAGTAATAGAAATAATTGGTGACTCTATATATTCTTAAACCTTGTTACATTTTATATAAAAGTACATTAGTTATTTTATTGGTACATGCTTATTCTTTTTAGCGAAATTATAATTCATAATTTCTTCCTTGTACATTTCATTTGTGAGAGTGAGTATATGTCAATTATTTCGACTTCCATCCTTGATTAATTCCTCTAGACCAAGAAAAATGAGGCCAAATTTAGTATATATACATGATGAGTGTAAAACTAATATGTATAAAATAGAACAACAAAAATCATCCTTAACCAAAATAACAACACACCTACCTAAATCGATTAGTACAAAAAATGAACTAAAAATACGAACCTAGTTGAATTTATGCTACCAAAAGTTGAAGGGTTTACATCGTCCATAAAATAGTTTGTTTTATTCATTACTAACAATCAATTGTCCTAAATCAATTGTATTTGTCCTCCTTCTAGTGAAAGCTACCCGTGCATGATGTAAACAATCGATGTCTCAATAGTGTTATTAGATTATCCAATTCTTTGACATCTTCACATAAAATTAATCTATCTCAATCAAAAGACAATTATATTAATAAATTTAAACTGATAGATGTAAGTATTTAGTGCATGCATGTGTAGACTACTAAAGAGATCCAAATACATATAATCAAGGATGGTTTACCATGAGGTGGATATATACTTGCATCCTCGACAATCGGGAATCCCCATTCACATCTTTAACTTAATAATTATGCTTACTTCAGCGACCATGTTTTTTTAAGGTGTTACCCACTATCTCCCAATTGTATGTGTAGAGGCTGCCTTATTATTTTGGAAGAAGAAAGTATATCTAAAAAGGTGAATTTAAATTGCTTCACTTTCAGTGAGTAATATACTTGTCCAAATGATTCTATATGTTGAGTATAACACATTTGCATGTCCTCATAATGTCAGCAAGGTAGTGAGTATGAGATTATTAAACACTACTCCATGTTAAAAGCAAAATATAAAAATAAACACAATATAACTGAATTACATAGAAAATTTTACGTTATTGTACATGATTTAATGCTTTATGCATTGCGTCAACTTGCTTTATTTTGTGCAGCCCCTGTATAAGTAGAGGACATAATTTTCATCAATTTATATTAACAATTATAATGTGTTGATCTAAATACAGATAAATTTATTACCTTATTTTGCGTGGTGAGCTTACTGAAAGCTTCCTTAAACAGAATATTCCTTGTGTGTTTAAAACAATTTTGATCCCCTTCAAACAAAAAACATTTATATTAACAATTACAATGAGTTGATCTAAATACAGATAATGAGTTGATTTAAATACAGAGAAATTTGTTACCTTATTTTGCGTGGTGAGCTTGTTGAAAGCTTCCTTAAACACATTTTTTCTTGTGTGTTTAAAGTAATTTTGATCCCCTTCAGCCCAAATATTTTTGAAACCTTGTGGATCTGTCACTCTAGAGATGGCAACATAAAGTTGTGTGTAACTTTCAATTATTTATTGAATTAGAGAAAAAATTAAACCAAATATATCATTGCTTTGTTTACGTGCCATGTTATCGGATAGAATGAAACATGTGTAATTGATCCTGTCGAAGGCATCTCACTTGCGACAAACATGTCAGAGTTAAACCCTTCGGTTAATTGGTTTAGTGGTATATAGTTTCTTTTATGATTGTTATTTGTGTATGAAGGATGGAGCAGCGAAGCGAAGAGTAGTGGGGTGGTCAAGTATCATATATATATATATATATATGAAGAGATGAGGTAAGTGTAATGCTAATGTAATTTATATATTAAATATAGCTATAATGTGGTAGAACCGTTTCACTTGTGGGATAGGATTCTAACTTCTGCTTTTTTTATTTTTTTTATTTTGTGATGTACAAACTTTGATTTAAATATGTACCTATTGGACTACCAAAGATTAAATTGTTGGGGTCGTCACTAAGGCTGGATCACCAGGGTACGACAATAGTATAATGGTTACGACAATAGAATTTGAACGTCTGATTTAAATATAACTATGATGTGGTACAACCGTTTCAATTGTTTTTTGTGTGTTAAAAAGCTTGTTGTTTGCCGTTTTATGTTGTACAACCTTTGAACTTCTTGTGATTTAAATATAGTTGTAATGTGGTACAACCATTTGACTTGACTCTTTTTTTTTTCGGTTAAAATTCCGTTTGGCTTAAGCATTTTTTTTGTTTGTTATTTCATTTTCATATACTTAAATGTGTTAATTGTGAGAGATGAAAGGCTTAGCAGTTGACGCCTATTCCATTTGGAATGCAGTAGGGCCTTCCATGCATGTGTGCCCTAATTTTTAATAGCCCAATATCTGATTGCATTTTTTTTTGTCTTTTCATATCATTCAGTGACCCAATATTTGAGGGCAAAACATATTGTTCAACTCTATTGTGAAGCAAAACAATTGAAGAGAATTCAAGTGGATCATTAATGAGGGCAAAAAAACCAACTTTTAAGTAGATATAGATGGTTGTTTTTCATGCTTAATAAAAATATAAATTGAACTATGTTGAAAATTTAACATGAAGATATAAGAGTTATACAACGATATGAAAATGAGGATATTTTAATTGATTAATATTAATTTTTACCATCTTTGTAACTTCGGTATTGTCGTATAATTGGTTATTCCTTCTACGAATGATTGATTATACTGATTTGAATATATTATCATACTTATTGCCTATTCTATGTATAATCTTCATAGAATGAGAATGTACCATATCATGCATGTTCGTAAATCACAACCTATATCTATTTTTAATGTTAGAATTAAAGTTGAATATAAATGTTTCTTCTTCTTCTTCATTGGGTTTTCTATATAAATAGACAACCATTTGTAGGTCAAATAATAAATCAAAGATACTTAAATCCCACCATTTAGAAGAGATCAAGAAATTAGAACATGTCACACCGACTACCTTATCCACCGTGCCAGAGTGGAGCCTGCATAACTGGCGCGTGTTGTGCCGCGGGTAAGCCTCGCTCGCCCACTATAATTTTCTTTTAATTATCAACAAAATTCCAATCATATAAAGCTAATAGTAATAACATTGGTATTTGCTCGGGATTCTGATGGTCGTTGGGCTGTGGGTTCGGTCCCTATGGCAAAATTTTGGGGAGTTTATTTGGAGTTGGTCTGGGATAGGGGATATCGTCGCGTGATCCTGGAGTCGTATTCTAGTCTTGCTATTGGTCTTCTTAAGAAGCATCTTTCGGCTTTTCATCCACTCGCTAGCTAGCCAGCCTGGTATACATGTGCCAAAGCTTTTTTAGTAGAGATTGACTCGTCCAATTTTGTCATATCTGTCATATCTATTGTGAGGCTAATCGCGTTGCTGATCATTTAGCTTCTATTGCCTTTAACTTTTCTGATGGTTTTCATGTTCAGGACAAATCCGTTAGTAGTGTTATGTCATTATTATTGGACGATGTTAGGGGTGTGACTCTATCCCGATTGATTAGACAATAGCTTTTTATTTGAATAAAACGTGCGAGAATGACGTCTCTCCTTTGATATAAAACTAGTAATAATATTAATTTTGGTTTTACATTAATTGATGGATTTTGTGGGCTCATACAGGAGGGAGATTTCGGTGGCCGGAGCTTATGGGGCAAGATGTGCAGAAAGCGAAGGCGGTGATCGAGAGCACTAATAAAATCGCCACCGTCGTTATCCTCGGGCCGGGCCGGACCGGGTTGGGTGATTTTTGCTGCAACCGGGTTTACGTTGTAGTCGATGGTCAGAACCGGGTTATTCGCATTCCTTATGTCGGTTAAAAATTTCAAAATAGTTGGGGTTCGCCGAGGAAATAATAATAATTCAATAACTAGCTATATATTAATGTAGCTTTAATGTTAATTTTCAGACGATTATTATTCTTAAGGAAATCGAAATCATATATATATATTATCTATCAAACAAACTATCATGCTTGGTTAAAGCATAGTTGCATACTCTATATGTTGTACATAGTTGCATACTCACGTACAAATTAAAATTGGGTCTTATCTCATGATTTATGTCGTTCTATAACAAAAATATTATCTAAAATCATTCATTCTTTTGATAATATAAAGTTTAAATCATTCCAAATAAGCTAGCCTATAAAAATAATTAATTTTAGTGTATTTTCACCTTGCCTTTGAGTTTACATCTCAATAACACTCCCTTAACAATTAATCGATTATATTTTCAAATATTTTTTAAAATGAAATGGATAAATCCTTAGATACAAAGTTCAATTAATAACTAACTACGATTCTTTCTAAATATGAAATTTCAAATGACCACACAATGCCAAAGTTACAAGGAATAATTTAATGTCAAATTGCACGAATATAAAAGGATCAGTGTTATTCTAAAGATAAGATATTTAGTCTCTCCATGTTTTTAGACAAGATTTATTTGTTTCCTTTGTAAATGGATTTCCCTTGAAAATTCACATTGAAACAGCAATGTATATATAAATTGACGAGGTTTCTGGTATATTTAGATGTTAAAGTAAAAGTATGAAGCTATGAGAGTCGTTTGATCCGTGTAATGAGCGGGCAAGATTGAAAGCATGAAAAAATAAAAGAGGAGAATGTGCGCGTCTCAATACCTACTTTTAATGACATTTTTGTAGTTATAAGTAAAAAAATTATACTCTTCCAAAACTAACCTCATGTCCTTATACCAAATCCCGAGATCCCCTTTATCATTTTTCATTTTTTCACACAGTGGATCCCAATCTCTTTCCTGCTTCCCAACATTTTTTTTATTCAATAATGTACACTTTTAACTTTTTAACAATAATAAATTTTTTTTTATTCATGTAAGAAAACAATACACTTTTGAAAAAAATCACAACAATTTCTTCTTTTTAATCGTAATATGAGGTCAGATCAAGTACGAAGCACGGATTCCGTGCAAAGTACGGAGCAATTTGAGTCGTTCATTCGCACGCGTGTCCAGTTAAGGGAGAGACGTCATATTATAAAAAAATGTTCTCATAAATAAACACAAAAGACTCTTGGCCTAGTTAGTACTTAGTATTGGAGTGTGGGAAGAAATGAGATGTTTGAAGTTCAACTCTCTCCAACAACATGTTATGCCCTTGTTTTTTTTTTGTTTTTTTTTTGCATTTTTCACTTTTCTTGTAATTCCATAAACCTTATAAAATTATTATATGAACATATACATGTTACATATGAACCTTGACGTTATCGTATATGAAAACCAACACACAAAGACCAAGTAGAAGGAATTTCAAAATATACGAACATGTGCATGCTACATATAGACCTTATAGTATATATATGAATGTGTGCATATTGCATATGAACCTAAAATGAAATTTGTAAATTTGAACCTTGAGGTTCATCTATTAATTATCTAAGGTTCATAAGTAACATGCACACGTTCATATATTTCTTCTGTAAGGTTCATATGTAACATGTACATGTTTAGCTGGTCGTTGTGTGTCGATGTTCATATCTAATAACATCAAGGTTCATATGTAACATCCACAAGTTTATATATTAATTCTACGAGTATCACAAACTAGATGTTTATATGTTGTGCGTTGATTTTCGTATCATTTCCATTTAATGTTCATATATGATTACATTTCTTATCTCCCAGATTTAATTTAAAACAATTAAAAAAAATTGACGTGCACGAAATTAAGAAAAAATGAAATAAAAATGAAAAACAAAAATTACAAAGGAGTTGTTGTTGGGGGAGTTAAACCCAAGACCTCATGATACTCCCCCCACTCCACTACCAACTGGTCTATACAGCTTTAGTGTTTTACTAGTGTAATACCCGTTCCTTGCACGGAATTATTTATTTTTTTCTTATATTTATAAAAATAATATATTTTAATTATCGATGAATTAATGTTTTAATATATATTTGATTAGTTATTTAAATAAAAAATGACTAATCGACTAAACAAATCAAAGATATAAAAAATTACATTATATAAAGAGATATAGAACTCCCCATAACTTTATTAATAATAAAAATTGGCTAAGTAGTCTTAGAAACAGGGATAGTCACACCCCTTTACATCAATGCTACTAAAACGATCAAACATAATAAAAATGTTCATCTAACTCTACTACATGAAAATGACACGCTCAACATAAAATATGGCACGATGTTTAAAATTGCTACAAATTATCAAAAACTTCATTGTATACTACATTAGTTGTAGTACTATATCTCTTCTTGTCTTTATCGCAAATCAATATCTTTAAATCTTTCTTGCTAGTCACCCTTGATGAAGCAACATAAAACTGACCATGATTGAAAACAGGTCGTGAAAGATACAAACCGACATTTGCAAGAAATTGAAGTGTCTGACGGTGACATGATCATGCGAGAAATCAAAACCGTATGTTCAATATTGTTGCCTGAAATAATTCTCCTTTGTATGACATGATTGCCAAGCTGTGTAGTTTAATTTAGTATTATAAAAATAAATAGAGACTTTATAGAATAACAATCATTAACCATTTGAAATGTCGGTCAGGGGGATACGTTCACTAACTGAAGAATTTGGACTAACTCCAAGAATAGAACTTGCATATTTAGTATTTATATTAAATTTCATATTTCAATTCATTGAAAACAAATGTCAAAGAATTAAATGCAATATATTAACCTGATCTATTTGAATTTGTCCATTGTCGTTTCTCTCTAATAAAAGGCAATTTCAACGTTCTGTTTTGTCGGATTAATTCGTCCATAACAAAATCACCCTGCAAATCTAAAATATATTCAAATAAAATAAAATAATCTACATACTACTAATGTTTTTGTCCTAATATCATAAAAATACATAAACATATGTAACTAATTAATATAAGTAATCAAAAAAATTACAAAAGGTCCACGGTAAATATTTAATTTAGTATTATAAAAAATATAATATAAATTTATATTTATAACTACTAAATGTATATGACATTAATATTGAATGCAACTTTGAATAGTTTTAATTGGCTTATAGGCCCAACTTTAAATTGATTCTCCACCTTCGCTCACAGCATACAATATGTTTTAGTAAATATTATATATATAAATTAAAATAATTAATTATAGGGCTTATTGGGCCATTACATAATTAATAATACTGATGAGCTTTATAAACTGTAATTTAATATTACGTATTAAAAAAGAACAATAGAATAAATTATCGAAAGAGAGGTGACACTCTCTATTACTTTATTTATATTAAAAAAATGGCTATATAGTTATGAAACCGAAATAGCCACATCCAATATTAAAATATAGATAATGATAAACCGTAAAATAATGTCTAAGTCGAAACAACAAAACTAATGAAACAAAAGATTTGCAGCATTGCTCTACCAATGTTGAGATTTGCAGCATATTTGAGATTTGCAAGCATTGTTCTTATTGAAGTCTTTCTTTGGGGTAAATTCTAGTCATACTAATTTTTGGGATTAATTATGAGATTTGCATTATTGTTCTTATCAATGTGTTGTTTTGTTGTGTAGGTTGAACAATCATTATCAGGATTCAATTGCTATGCTTAATAGGTTTTGGTGATTATTGATTGTTTTGGTGAAAAATGATAGTGTCGTAATCAAATATGAAAGTTGTGTAATACTATTACTTAATTTTGGTAATTATTGATTGTTTTGGTGAAAACTAATTGTGTCGTAATTAAATATGAAAGCTGTGTAATATTATTACTTAGTTTTGGTAATTATTGATTGTAATTTATAAATAAGGTAGGTATATGTGTATTTATATATTAATTAGGAAAGTAGATTATAGTTGGTATATAATTTTTAGTTCTTGTTGTTTTATTGAAAAAAAATTAGAAAAATTATGGTGATGACATATGGCAAAATCAATATGGTAATGACATGTGGCGCAGTTGGACTTTGCATTTAGTAGTTATATAGTAGATTAAGAAAAAATTAAAATAAACTCACGCGCGTACCAGAAGAAGAGACGCTCATATGATCAAACGAAACAGACAGTCATCATTACTTCGTATTTCGCACCCGGGTTGCCCTTCGTACCTGATCCCGAATCTATATAAATTAACTAACACCTTATACTGAGTTTATATTCGATATATATACATGTACATATGTATTTACCGATTTACGTATGTAGGTCTTTTGTATACATACATGTACATACATTTGAAATAAAATGTTATATTCTTGTAAATCGAAAGACCGGAAAATTCGATAGCCTATCATAAGAATACATATAAGACAATCATATCAAGAGAAAATCAGATCGGTACAATGAACTTGAGTATAATGAGTTCGGTATAATGAAATTTAGGTACTCTTTTTTGTTTACCAATATGTAATGGGTGTGAGACTCAGACCTTTATTTTCTTTTCTTTTTTATTTTCCAACTATAATTTACATCTTAAGCTTAGACTAACTTTTTTTTATATAAAAAATCACATCTTATCCTTACTCTTTTTTTGCGCTATTATGTACTTTAAATTTCAAATTATATTATGTACAACCAAATTCATCACAAATACCTTAATTTGTTCGCCAAAATTAATTTATGTTCAACAAATTAATGAAAACATAAAAAGAAATTGAAATATAAGTTATATAACATAGGCCTAGACCTGATCAAACACGGGCCCGGGCCCGTGTCATTTTTTGAGCCCGTTTTTTGCGGGGCCGGGCCCGTTTGTCGGGCCCAAGGTGGTAATCGTGCCCGTTCGGAAGTCCGGGCTGGGCCGGCCCGCGGGTAGCCCGCAAGGCATACAACCTATTTTTAAATTAATTTTTTAATGTATTTTTTAGTTTTTTCTTGTATTTGACGGGCCCGTTAAATTATTATTTTTAATGTATATTTTTAGGTTAGATTTATTTTTTAATGTATTTTTTAAATATATTTTTATATAATTAAAATTTTATACGGGCCACGGGCCGGGCCGAGCGGCCCGTACGGGCTTGGCCATGTTACCGGGCCCGGCCCGCCAGCCCGAACGGGCCGGGCCAACCGGCCCGTTCGGACTGAAACCCTTATCCAAGCCTGTATTGTTTAGCAGGCGGGCCGGCCCGCGTTTGCTCAGGTCTACATAGGCATAGGCCCCATAAAACTCATTTGAAAGCACTACAAAAATTTTAAGTATGGCTTCGTTCGGTAAAGTCTTTTTGACATTAACAGAGCTTGATTTTATTTTTAATGTACTTGATGAGTGTTCGGTAAAAAAATATCATTCTGGCTTAAGGAGCTTGTAGTAGATTAATTAGATTAATATAGCTTAATTTTGTTAATTATTTTAATGTGACCCCCAAAATTGTTGAAGATTAACAAGTTGAATTTTACTTTTCGTCTATTCAGCTTTTAATACCGAAGACCAATCATATTTTTCAAATAATTAAGCTGATAAATCCGACTTCAGCTTCAATTTCAACTATTCAATCAGCTATAACTTCTATTTCAGTACATATACTAAACGAAGCCTATGTAAAATCCTGCAAGGCGCATAATGATATATGGAGTATAATATAAACTTATATAAATAAATTAAGATTATGAATAATTAATAACTTTATGATTTATATAGATTCAGAAAGGATCAAATAAAATTAATAATTCTACGGGTTGACGCAGTGATGCATAAGATCTTAATGCGTTCACATGAATGATAAACTAACAATTTAACTGGAAATTTTGTATTCAATTTTCTGTATACGTGCAAAAAAAAATTGAGCATGTACTTGGACCCTCAAAAAAAGGTTCACACACCTTGTAACATAAGAATATGGAATCTCTGTCGTAATCAATCTTATACATGTGATAACATACAAATCGGGGAAAATTTGTGACGAAGAGAATATAAAACTATTATATTTTGTAACATAAATGATTATTAATCTAATATATTTTGTAACATAAATGATTATTAATCTAATTTACATCTCAATGGATTACAAACATAAATTACATATAAATACTGTATAATATATAGGTTGATACTGTATAATATATAGGTTGATAGGTAAGGAAAATTTGTGACGAAGAGAATATAAAACTATTATATTTTGTAACATAAATGATTATTAATCTAATTTACATCTCAATGGATTACAAACATAAATTACATATAAATACTGTATAATATATAGGTTGATAGGTAAGGATATCATTACTACCTAAATCGATTAGTATAAAAAATGAACTAAAAATACGAACCTAGTTGAATTTATGCTACCAAAAGTTGAAGGGTTTACATCGTCAATAAAATAGTTTGCTTTATTCATTACTAACAATCAATTGTCCTAAATCAATTGTATTTGTCCTCCTTCTAGTGAAAGCTACTCGTGCATGATGTAAACAATCGATGCCTCAATAGTGCTATTAGATTATCCAATTCTTTGACATCTTCACATAAAATTAATCTATCTCAATCAAAAGACAATTATATTAATAAATTTAAACTGATAGATGTAAGTATTTAGTGCATGCATGTGTAGACTACTAAAGAGATCCAAATACATATAATCAAGGATGGTTTACCATGAGGTGGATATATACTTGCATCCTCGACAATCGGGAATCCCCATTCACATCTTTAACTTAATAATTATGCTTACTTCAACGACTATGTTTTTTTAAGGTGTTGCCTACTATCTCCCAATTGTATGTGTAGAGACTGCCTTATTATTTTGGAAGAAAAAAGTGTATCTAAAAAGGTGAATTTAAATTGCTTCCCTTTCAGTGAGTAATATACTTGTCCAAATGATTCTATATGTTGAGTATAACACATTTGCATGTCCTCATAATGTCAGCAAGGTAGTGAGTATGAGATTATTAAACACTAGTCCATGTTGAAAGCAAAATATAAAAATAAACACAATATAACTGAATTACATAGAAAATTTTACGTTATTGTACATGATTTAATGCTTTATGCATTGCGTCAACTTGCTTTATTTTGTGCAGCCCCTGTATAAGTAGAGGACATAATTTTCATCAATTTATATTAACAATTATAATGTGTTGATCTAAATACAGATAAATTTGTTACCTTATTTTGCGTGGTGAGCTTGCTGAAAGCTTCCTTAAACAGAATATTCCTTGTGTGTTTAAAGCAATTTTGATCCCCTTCAAACAAAAAAAACATTTATATTAACAATTACAATGAGTTGATCTAAATACAGATAATGAGTTGATTTAAATACAGAGAAATTTGTTACCTTATTTTGCGTGGTGAGCTTGTTGAAAGCTTCCTTAAACACAATTTTTCTTGTGTGTTTAAAGTAATTTTGATCCCCTTCAGCCAAAATATTTTTGAAACCTTGTGGATCTGTCACTCTAGAGATGACAACATAAAGTTGTGTGTAACTTTCAGTTATTTATTGAATTAGAGAAAAAATTAAACCAAATATATCCTTGCTTTGTTTACGTGCCATGTTATCGGATAGAATGAAACATGTGTAATTGATCCTGTCGAAGGCATCTCACTTGCGACAAACATGTCAGAGTTAAACCCTTCGGTTAATTGGTTTAGTGGTATATAGTTTCTTTCATGATTGTTATTTGTGTATGAAGGATGGAGCAGCGAAGCGAAAAGTAGTGGGGTGGTCAAGTATCATATATATATATATGAAGAGATGAGGTAAGTGTAATGCTAATGTAATTTATATATTAAATATAGCTATAATGCGGTAGAACCGTTTCACTTGTGGGATAGGATTCTAACTTTTGCTTTTATTTTTTTATTTTGTGATGTACAAACTTTGATTTAAATATGTAGCTATTGGACTGTCAATGATTAAATTGTTGGGGTCGTCACTAAGGCTGGATCACCAAGGGACGACAATAGTATAATGGTTACGACAATAGAATTTGAACGTCTGATTTAAATATAACTATGATGTGGTACAACCGTTTCAATTGTTTTTTGTCTGTTAAAAAGCTTGTTGTTTGCCGTTTTATGTTGTACAACCTTTGAACTTCTTGTGATTTAAATATAGTTATAATGTGGTACAACCATTTGACTTGGCTCTCTTTTTTTTCGGTTAAAATTCCGTTTGACTTAAGCATTTTTTGTTTGTTATTTCATTTTCATATACTTAAATGTGTTAATTGTGAGAGATGAAAGGCTTAGCAGTTGACGCCTATTCCATTTGGGATGCAGTAGGGCCGTCCATGCATGTGTGGCCCAATTTTTAATAGCCCAATATCTGATTGTATTTTTTTTGTCTTTTCATATCATTTAGTGACCCAATATTTGAGGACAAAACATATTGTTTAACTCTATTGTGAAGCAAAACAATTGAAGATAATTCAAGTGGATCATTAATGAGGGCAAAAAAGCCAACTTTTAAGTAGATATAGATATAGATGGTTGTTTTTCATGCTTAATAGAAATATAAATTGAACTATGTTGAAAATTTAACGTGAAGATATAAGAGTTATACAACGATATGAAAATGAGGACTTTTTAATTGATTAATATGTAGTAATTATATATAATTGTGAATCAAAAACTTTGTATATTATATAGACGATTATATATTAAATATAATTGTTAATATATGAAATTGTCACTTTAGTACTTTTTGGATTTGTGAAATTGTTTAAATTTTGTGCTAAATAAATAAGACATGAAAATAAAATAAAAACTAATTCAACTTTAAAAGTTAGCATCCAATGACCTAGAATGCTAACTTTTAAATATATATAGATGGAAGAAAACGTTACCATAAATTTGAGTCAAAATATATATCATAATGAAAAAATATTATGTTCAAATACGAAAACTAGTAATTTTTACCATCTTTGTAACTTCGGTATTATCGTATAATTGGTTATTCCTTCTACGAATGATTGATTATACTGATTTGAATATATTATCATACTTATTGCCTATTCTATGTATAATCTTCATAGAATGAGAATGTACCATATCATGCATGTTCGTAAATCACAACCTATATCTATTTTTAATGTTAGAATTAAAGTTGAATATAAATGTTTCTTCTTCTTCTTCATTGGGTTTTCTATATAAATAGACAACCATTTGTAGGTCAAATAATAAATCAAAGATACTTAAATCCCACCATTTAGAAGAGATCAAGAAATTAGAACATGTCACACCGACTACCTTATCCACCGTGCCAGAGTGGAGCCTGCATAACTGGCGCGTGTTGTGCCGCGGGTAAGCCTCGCTCGCCCACTATAATTTTCTTTTAATTATCAACAAAATTCCAATCATATAAAGCTAATAGTAATAACATTGGTATTTGCTCGGGATTCTGATGGTCGTTGGGCTGTGGGTTCGGTCCCTATGGCAAAATTTTGGGGAGTTTATTTGGAGTTGGTCTGGGATAGGGGATATCGTCGCGTGATCCTGGAATCGTATTCTAGTCGTGCTATTGGTCTTCTTAAGAAGCATCTTTCGGCTTTTCATCCACTCGCTAGCTAGCCAGCCTGGTATACATGTGCCAAAGCTTTTTTAGTAGAGATTGACTCGTCCAATTTTGTCATATCTGTCATATCTATTGTGAGGCTAATCGCGTTGCTGATCATTTAGCTTCTATTGCCTTTAACTTTTCTGCTGGTTTTCATGTTCAGGACAAATCCGTTAGTAGTGTTATGTCATTATTATTGGACGATGTTAGGGGTGTGACTCTATCCCGATTGATTAGACAATAGCTCATTATTTGAATAAAACGTGCGAGAATGACGTCTCTCCTTTGATATAAAACTAGTAATAATATTAATTTTGGTTTTACATTAATTGATGGATTTTGTGGGCTCATACAGGAGGGAGATTTCGGTGGCCGGAGCTTATGGGGCAAGATGTACAGAAAGCGAAGGCGGTGATCGAGAGCACTAATAAAATCGCCACCGTCGTTATCCTCGGGCCGGGCCGGACCGGGTTGGGTGATTTTTGCTGCAACCGGGTTTACGTTGTAGTCGATGGTCAGAACCGGGTTATTCGCATTCCTTATGTCGGTTAAAAATTTCAAAATAGTTGGGGTTCGCCGAGGAAATAATAATAATTCAATAACTAGCTATATATTAATGTAGCTTTAATGTTAATTTTCAGACGATTATTATTCTTAAGGAAATCGAAATCATATATATATATATATTATCTATCAAACAAACTATCATGCTTCGTTAAAGCATAGTTGCATACTCTATATGTTGTACATAGTTGCATACTCACGTACAAATTAAAATTGGGTCTTATCTCATGATTTATGTCGTTCTATAACAAAAATATTATCTAAAATCATTCATTCTTTTGATAATATAAAGTTTAAATCATTCCAAATAAGCTAGCCTATAAAAATAATTAATTTTAGTGTATTTTCACCTTGCCTTTGAGTTTACATCTCAATAACACTCCCTTAACAATTAATCAATTATATTTTCAAATATTTTTTAAAATGAAATGGATAAATCCTTAGATACAAAGTTCAATTAATAACTAACTACGATTCTTTCTAAATATGAAATTTCAAATGACCACACAATGCCAAAGTTACAATGAATAATTTAATGTCAAATTGCACGAATATAAAAGGATCAGTGTTATTCTAAAGATAAGATATTTAGTCTCTCCATGTTTTTGGACAAGATTTATTTGTTTCCTTTGTAAATGGATTTCCCTTGAAAATTCACATTGAAACAGCAATGTATATATAAATTGACGAGGTTTCTGGTATATTTAGATGTTAAAGTAAAAGTATGAAGCTATGAGAGTCGTTTAATCCGTGTAATGAGCGGGCAAGATTGAAAGCATGAAAAAATAAAAGAGGAGAATGTGCGCGTCTCAATACCTACTTTTAATGACATTTTTGTAGTTATAAGTAAAAATTTTATACTCTTCCAAAACTAACCTCATGTCCTTATACCAAATCCCGAGATCCCCTTTATCATTTTTCATTTTTTCACACAGTGGATCCCAATCACTTTCCTGCTTCCCAGCATTTCTTTTTTTATTCATTAATGTACACTTTTAACTTTTTAACAATAATAATTTTTTTTATTCATGTAAGAAAACAATACACTTTTGAAAAAAATCACAACAATTTCTTCTTTTTAATCGTAATATGAGGTCAGATCAAGTACGAAGCACGGATCCCGTGCGAAGTATGAAGCAATTTGAGTCGTTCATTCGCACGCGTGTCCAGTCAAGGGAGAGACGTCATATTATAAAAAAGTGTTCCCATAAATAAACATAAAAGACTCTTGGCCTAGTTAGTACTTAGTATTGGAGTGTGGGAAGGAATGCTATGTTTGAAGTTCAACTCTCTCCAACAACATGTTATGCCCTTGTTTTTTTTTTGTTTTTTTTTGCATTTTTCACTTTTCTTGTAATTCCATAAAGTACAAATATTTACACATTTTTTAAAATTAAATCTGGGAGGAATGAGACACTATCATATATTAACATTAAATGACAATATATGAACATCAACATACAACATGTGTACATCTAGTTTATGAACCTTATAAAATTATTATATGAACATATACATGTTACATATGAACCTTGACGTTATCGTATATGAAAACCAACACACAAAGACCAAGTAGAAGGAATTTCAAAATATACGAACATGTGCATGTTACATATAGACCTTATAGAATATATATGAATGTGTGCATGTTGCATATGAACCTAAAATGAAATTTGTAAATTTGAACCTTGAGGTTCATCTATTAATTATCTAAGGTTCATAAGTAACATGCACACGTTCATATATTTCTTCTGTAAGGTTCATATGTAACATGTACATGTTTAGCTGGTCGTTGTGTGTCGATGTTCATATCTAATAACATCAAGGTTCATATGTAACATCCACATGTTTATATATTAATTCTATGAGTATCACAAACTAGATGTTTATATGTTGTGCGTTGATTTTCGTATCATTTCCATTTAATGTTCATATATGATTACATTTCCTATCTCCCAAATTTAATTTAAAACAATTAAAAAAATTTGACGTGCACGAAATTAAGAAAAAATGAAATAAAAATGAAAAACAAAAATTACAAAGGAGTGTTGTTGGGGGAGTTAAACCCAAGACCTCATGGTACTCTCCCCACTCCACTACCAACTGGTCTATACAGCTTTAGTGTTTTATTAAGAAAAAAATAAAATAAACTCACGCGCGTACCAGAAGAAGAGACGCTCATATGATCAAACGAAACAGACGATCATCATTACTTCGTATTTCGCACCCGGGTTGCCCTTCGTACCTGATCCCGAATCTATTTAAATTAACCAACACCTTATACTGAGTTTATATTCGATATATATACATGTACATATGCATTTCCCGAATCTATTTAAATTAACCCAAGACCTCATGGCTTCGTTCGGTAAAGTCTTTTTGACATTAACAGAGCTTGATTTTATTTTTAATGTACTTGATGAGTGTTCGGTAAAAAAATGTCATTCTGGCTTAAGGAGCTTGTAGTAGATTAATGTAGCTTAATTTTGTTAATTATTTTAATGTGACCCCCAAAATTGTTGAAGATTAACAAGTTGAATTTTACTTTTCGTCTATTCAGCTTTTAATACCGAAGACCAATCATATTTTTCAAATAATTAAGCTGATAAATCCGACTTCAGCTTCAATTTCAACTACTCAATCAGCTATAACTTCTATTTCAGTACATATACTAAACGAAGCCTATGTAAAATTCTGCAAGGCGCATAATGATATATGGAGTATAATATAAACTTATATAAATAAATTAAGATTATGAAAAATTAATAACTTTATGATTTATATAGATTCAGAAAGGATCAAATAAAATTAATAATTCTACGGGTTGACGCAGTGATGCATAAGATCTTAATGCGTTCACATGAATGATAAACTAACAATTTAACTGGAAATTTTGTATTCAATTTTCTGTATACGTGCAAAAAAAAATTGAGCATGTACTTGGACCCTCAAAAAAAGGTTCACACACCTTGTAACATAAGAATATGGAATCTCTGTCGTAATCAATCTTATACATGTGATAACATACAAATCGGGGAAAATTTGTGACAAAGAGAATATAAAACTATTATATTTTGTAACATAAATGATTATTAATCTAATATATTTTGTAACATAAATGATTATTAATCTAATTTACATCTCAATGGATTACAAACATAAATTACATATAAATACTGTATAATATATAGGTTGATACTGTATAATATATAGGTTGATAGGTAAGGAAAATTTGTGACGAAGAGAATATAAAACTATTATATTTTGTAACATAAATGATTATTAATCTAATTTACATCTCAATGGATTACAAACATAAATTACATATAAATACTGTATAATATATAGGTTGATAGGTAAGGATATCATTACTACCTAAATCGATTAGTATAAAAAATGAACTAAAAATACGAACCTAGTTGAATTTATGCTATCAAAAGTTGAAGGGTTTACATCATCAATAAAATAGTTTGCTTTATTCATTACTAACAATCAATTGTCCTAAATCAATTGTATTTGTCCTCCTTCTAGTGAAAGCTACTCGTGCATGATGTAAACAATCGATGCCTCAATAGTGCTATTAGATTATCCAATTCTTTGACATCTTCACATAAAATTAATCTATCTCAATCAAAAGACAATTATATTAATAAATTTAAACTGATAGATGTAAGTATTTAGTGCATGCATGTGTAGACTACTAAAGAGATCCAAATACATATAATCAAGGATGGTTTACCATGAGGTGGATATATACTTGCATCCTCGACAATCGTGAATCTCCATTCACATCTTTAACTTAATAATTATGCTTACTTCAACGACTATGGTTTTTTAAGGTGTTGCCCACTATCTCCCAATTGTATGTGTAGAGGCTGCCTTATTATTTTGGAAGAAAAAAGTGTATCTAAAAAGGTGAATTTAAATTGCTTCCCTTTCAGTGAGTAATATACTTGTCCAAATGATTCTATATGTTGAGTATAACACATTTGCATGACCTCATAATGTCAGCAAGGTAGTGAGTATGAGATTATTAAACACTACTCCATGTTGAAAGCAAAATATAAAAATAAACACAATATAACTGAATTACATAGAAAATTTTACGTTATTGTACATGATTTAATGCTTTATGCATTGCGTCAACTTGCTTTATTTTGTGCAGCCCCTGTATAAGTAGAGGACATAATTTTCATCAATTTATATTAACAATTATAATGTGTTGATCTAAATACAGATAAATTTGTTACCTTATTTTGCGTGGTGAGCTTGCTGAAAGCTTCCTTAAACAGAATATTCCTTGTGTGTTTAAAGCAATTTTGATCCCCTTCAAACAAAAAAACATTTATATTAACAATTACAATGAGTTGATCTAAATACAGATAATGAGTTGATTTAAATACAGAGAATTTTGTTACCTTATTTTGCGTGGTGAGCTTGTTGAAAGCTTCCTTAAACACAATTTTTCTTGTGTATTTAAAGTAATTTTGATCCCCTTCAGCCAAAATATTTTTGAAACCTTGTGGATCTGTCACTCTAGAGATGACAACATAAAGTTGTGTGTAACTTTCAGTTATTTATTGAATTAGAGAAAAAATTAAACCAAATATATCCTTGCTTTGTTTACGTGCCATGTTATCGGATAGAATGAAACATGTGTAATTGATCCTGTCGAAGGCATCTCACTTGCGACAAACATGTCAGAGTTAAACCCTTCGGTTAATTGGTTTAGTGGTATATAGTTTCTTTCATGATTGTTATTTGTGTATGAAGGATGGAGCAGCGAAGCAAAGAGTAGTGGGGTGGTCAAGTATCATATATATATATATATATATATATATATATGAAGAGATGAGGTAAGTGTAATGCTAATGTAATTTATATATTAAATATAGCTATAATGTGGTAGAACCGTTTCACTTGTGGGATAGGATTCTAACTTCTGCTTTTATTTTTTTATTTTGTGATGTACAAACTTTGATTTAAATATGTAGCTATTGGACTGTCAATGATTAAATTGTTGGGGTCGTCACTAAGGCTGGATCACCAAGGGACGACAATAGTATAATGGTTACGACAATAGAATTTGAACGTCTGATTTAAATATAACTATGATGTGGTACAACCGTTTCAATTGTTTTTTGTGTGTTAAAAAGCTTGTTGTTTGCCATTTTATATTGTACAACCTTTGAACTTCTTGTGATTTAAATATAGTTGTAATGTGGTACAACCATTTGACTTGGCTCTCTTTCTTTTCCTTTTTTTTTTCGGTTAAAATTTCGTTTGACTTAAGCATTTTTTGTTTGTTATTTCATTTTCATATACTTAAATGTGTTAATTGTGAGAGATGAAAGGCTTAGCAGTTGGCGCCTATTCCATTTGGGATGCAGTAGGGCCGTCCATGCATGTGTGGCCCAATTTTTAATAGCCCAATATCTGATTACATTTTTTTTGTCTTTTCATATCATTTAGTGACCCAATATTTGAGGGCAAAACATATTGTTCAACTCTATTGTGAAGCAAAACAATTGAATAGAATTCAAGTGGATCATTAATGAGGGCAAAAAAGCCAACTTTTAAGTAGACTAGAAATCGAAGCACGTGCTTCGCACGGGCCTTTTGTGTATATATAGACTATGTAGTGTCACAGTTTAAATTTGAGTTTCTAATATATGGATTATTGTTTCATGTTTTATCTTAGACGATATATTGTTTGATATGGATTTAAATGTAATATCTAAGTCTTGACAAAAGAAATGTAATATCTAAGTATTTTAGGTATAAAATGCTATGATTGTACGAAGTACAACTTTATTTTTCCAATTTGGTCAGAAGTTTAATCTAAATAATTGGTGATTAAAATGATATGATATATATCATTTTAATTAATAAATATTAGTCATTATTTCCTATTCTTATTAAATACGGAGTAATATAAATAATTGGTGACTCTGCATATTCTTAAACCTTATTACATTTTATATAAAAGTACATTAGTTATTTTATCGGTACATGCTTACTCTTCTTAGCGAAATTATAATTCATAACTTCTTCCTTGTACATTTCATATGTGAGAGTGAGTACATGTCTATTATTTCGGCTTCCATCCTTGATTAATTCCTCTAGACCAACACAAATGAGGCCAGCTTTAGTATATATACATGATGAGTGTAAAATGAATATGTATAAAATAGAACAATAAAAATCATCTTTAACCAAAATAACAACACACCTACCTAAAACGATTTAGTACAAAAAAGGAACTAAAAATACAAACCTAATTGAATTTATGCTACCAATAGTTGAAGGGTTTACATCGTCCATAAAATAGTTTGCTTTATTCGTTACTAACAATCAGTCATCCTAAATCGATTGTCTTTGTCATCCTTCTAGTGAAAGCTATCGGTGCATGATGTAAACAATCGATGCCTCAATAGTGATATTAGATTATCCAATTCTCTGACATCTTCACATAAAATTAACCTATCTCGATCAAAAGACAATTATATTAATAAACTTAAGCCGATATATGTAAGTATTGTAGACTACAAAGAGATCCAAATACATATAATCAAGGATAGTTTACCGTGAGGTGGATTAATACTTGCATCATCGACAATCGGGAATCCTCATTCACATCTTTAACTTAATAATTATGCTTATTTCAGTGGCCATGTCTTTTTAAGGTGTTGCCCACTATCTCCCAAGCTTCACTATATGGCTTTCTAAATGTAATTTCCATGTAGAAAAATGATATGATGGATGCCCAGAGCAAATGAACGGAATACCACCGTTTTCGCCCTTTTATAGATGAAAAGTGTTACTTGAAAAGTGAAGTCATTTTGACATATAACCGTTTAGACATCTTGACTATAATTTGTTTCCAACCATTCACTGTGTACTAAATACGGGAGTTAGATGTAGTAATTGAATAATATTAAAATAGGAGTAAATGAGAGCAAAATATAACATATACAGGATGTAGTAACTATCACTAATTGAGATTTAGGTTAAAAAATGAGTCATAACCTAAAGAGTAGTCCGTACGTAGAGGCAAGATTTAACTGAAAAAAGAGTGTGTGGGGAGGGAATAATTACTTACAAATAGTGCTCATTTTTATATATACACATAATTATGCTATGGTATATTAAAATAAACAAAGAAAAATTAATTACTTAGATTACAAAATAGCCTATAATTATACTTATGTATTTTATATTGTTTTATAAACCCTATAGTAAAAACCGATCGGAAAATCTAACATATTATATACTAAGGGTGATAAACTAACCCTACATGCAAATTATCCTTTAGGCCTATTTAAGTCTTTGATTTTGTCTTTAAAAGTTAGCATTCAATGACCTAGAGTGCTAACTTTTAAATATATATAGATGATTGTTTTTCATGCTTAATAGAAATATAAATTGAACTATGTTGAAAATTTAACGTGAAGATATAAGAGTTATACAACGATATGAAAATGATGACTTTTTAATTGATTAATATGTAGTAATTGTATATAAGTGTGAATCAAAAACTTTGTATATTATATAGACGATTATAGATTATATATAATTGTTAATATATGAAATTGTCACTTTATTACTTTTTGGATTTGAGAAATTGTTCAAATTTTGTGCTAAATAAATAAGGTATGAAATGAAAATAAAAACTAATTCATCTTTAAAAGTTAGCATTCAATGACCTAGAATGCTAACTTTTAAATATATATAGATGGTTGTTTTTCATGCTTAATAGAAATATGAATTGAACTATGTTGAAAATTTAACGTGAAGATATAAGAGTTATACAACGATATAAAAATAATGACTTTTTAATTGATTAATATGTAGTAATTGTATATAATTGTGAATCAAAAACATTATATATTATATAGACGATTATAGATTAAATATAATTGTTAATATATGAAATTGTCACTTTAGTACTTTTTGGATTTGAGAAATTGTTTAAATTTTGTGCTAAATAAATAAGGCATGAAATGAAAATAAAAACTAATTCATCTTTAAAAGTTAGCATTCAATGACCTAGAATGCTAACTTTTAAATATATATATATGTTTGTTTTTCATGCTTAATAGAAATATAAATTGAACTATGTTGAAAATTTAACGCGAAGATATAAGAGTTATACAACGATATGAAAATGAGGACTTTTTAATTGATTAATATGTAGTAATTGTATATAATTGTGAATCAAAAACTTTGTATATTATATAGACGATTATAGATTATATAGAATTGTTAATATATGAAATTGTCACTTTAGTTCTTTTTGGATTTGAGAAATTGTTTAAATTTTGTGCTAAATAAATAAGACATGAAATGAAAATATAAACTAATTCATATTTAAAAGTTAGCATTCAATGACCTAGAATGCTAACTTTTAAATATATATAGATATAGATGGTTGTTTTTCATGCTTAATAGAAATATAAATTGAACTATGTTGAAAATTTAACGTGAAAATATAAGAGTTATACAACGATATGAAAATGAGGACTTTTTAATTGATTAATATGTAGTAATTGTATATAATTGTGAATCAAAAACTTTGTATATTATATAGACGATTATAGATTAGATATAATTGTTAATATATGAAATTGTCACTTTAGTACTTTTTGGATTTGAGAAATTGTTTAAATTTTGTGCTAAATAAATAAGGCATGAAATGAAAATAAAAACTAATTCATCTTTAAAAGTTAGCATTCAATGACCTAGAATGCTAACTTTTAAATATATATATAGATGGTTGTTTTTCATGCTTAATAGAAATGAAAATTGAACTATGTTGAAAATTTAACGTGAAGATATAAGAGTTATACAACGATATGAAAATGAGGACTTTTTAATTGATTATGTAGTAATTGTATATAATTATGAATCAAAAACTTTGTATATTATATAGACGATTATAGATTAAATATAATTGTTAATATATGAAATTGTCACTTTAGTACTTTTTGGATTTGAGAAATTGTTTAAATTTTGTGCTAAATAAATAAGGCATGAAAAGAAAATAAAAACTAATTCATCTTTAAAAGTTAGCATTCAATGACCTAGAATGCTAACTTTTAAATATATATAGATATAGATGGTTGTTTTTCATGCTTAATAGAAATATAAATTGAACTATGTTGAAAATTTAACATGAAGATATAACAGTTATACAACTATATGAAAATGAGGACTTTTTAATTGATTAATATGTAGTAATTATATATAATTGTGAATCAAAAACTTTGTATATTATATAGACGATTATAGATTAAATATAATTGTTAATATATGAAATTGTCACTTTAGTATTTTTTGGATTTGTGAAATTGTTTAAATTTTGTGCTAAATAAATAAGGCATGAAAATAAAATAAAAACTAATTCACCTTTAAAAATTAGCATTCAATGACCTAAAATGCTAACTTTTAAATATATATAGATGGAAGAAAACGTTACCATAAATTTGAGTCAAAATATATATATCATAATGAAAAAATATTATGTTCAAATACGAAAACTATTAATTTTTACCATCTTTGTAACTTCGGTATTGTCGTATAATTGGTTATTCCTTCTACGAATGATTGATTATACTGATTTGAATATATTATCATACTTATTGCCTATTCTATGTATAATCTTCATAGAATGAGAATGTACCATATCATGCATGTTCGTAAATCACAACCTATATCTATTTTTAATGTTAGAATTAAAGTTGAATATAAATGTTTCTTCTTCTTCATTGGGTTTTCTATATAAATAGACAACCATTTGTAGGTCAAATAATAAATCAAAGATACTTAAATCCCACCATTTAGAAGAGATCAAGAAATTAGAACATGTCACACCGACTACCTTACCCACCGTGCCAGAGTGGAGCCTGCATAACTGGCGCGTGTTGTGCCGCGGGTAAGCCTCGCTCGCCCACTATAATTTTCTTTTAATTATCAACAAAATTCCAATCATATAAAGCTAATAGTAATAACATTGGTATTTGCTCGGGATTCTGATGGTCGTTGGGCTGTGGGTTCGGTCCCTATGGCAAAATTTTGGGAGTTTATTTGGAGTTGGTCTGGGATAGGGGATATCGTCGCGTGATCCTGGAGTCGTATTCTAGTCTAGCTATTGGTCTTCTTAAGAAGCATCTTTCGGCTTTTCATCCACTCGCTAGCTAGCCAGCCTAGTATACGATGTTAGGGATGTGGCTCTATCCCGATTTATTAGACAATAGCCTTTTATTTGAATAAAACGTGCGAGAATGACGTCTCTCCTTTGATATAAAACTAGTAATAATATTAATTTTGGTTTTACATTAATTGATGGATTTTGTGGGCTCATACAGGAGGGAGATTTCGGTGGCCGGAGCTTATGGGGCAAGATGTGCAGAAAGCGAAGGCGGTGATCGAGAGCACTAATAAAATCGCCACCGTCGTTATCCTCGGGCCGGGCCGGACCGGGTTGGGTGATTTTTGCTGCAACCGGGTTTACGTTGTAGTCGATGGTCAAAACCGGGTTATTCGCATTCCTTATGTCGGTTAAAATTTTCAAAATAGTTGGAGTTCACCGAGGAAATAATAATAATTCAATAACTAGCTATATATTAATGTAGCTTTAATGTTAATTTTGAGACGATTATTATTCTTAAGGAAATCGAAATCATATATATATACATATTATCTATCAAACAAACTATCATGCTTGGTTAAAGCATAGTTGCATACTCTATATGTTGTACATAGTTGCATACTCACGTACAAATTAAAACTGGGTCTTATCTCATGATTTATGTCGTTCTATAACAAAAATATTATCTAAAATCATTCATTCTTTTGATAATATAAAGTTTAAATCATTCCAAATAAGCTAGCCTATAAAAATAATTAATTTTAGTGTATTTTCACCTTGCCTTTGAGTTTACATCTCAATAACACTCCCTTAACAATTAATCGATTATATTTTCAAATATTTTTTAAAATGAAATGGATAAATCCTTAGATACAAAGTGCAATTAATAACTAACTACGATTCTTTCTAAATATGAAATTTCAAATGACCACACAATGCCAAAGTTACAAGGAATAATTTAATGTCAAATTGCACGAATATAAAAGGATCAGTGTTATTCTAAAGATAAGATATTTAGTCTCTCCATGTTTTTGGACAAGATTTATTTGTTTCCTTTGTAAATGGATTTTCCTTGAAAATTCACATTGAAACAGCAATGTATATATAAATTGACGAGGTTTCTGATATATTTAGATGTTAGAGTAAAAGTATGAAGCTATGAGAGTCGTTTGATCCGTGTAATGAGTGGGCAAGATTGAAAGCATGAAAAAATAAAAGAGGAGAAGGTGCGCGTCTCAATACCTACTTTTAATGACATTTTTGTAGTTATAAGTAAAAAATTTATACTCTTCCAAAACTAACCTCATGTCCTTATACCAAATCCCGAGATCCCCTTTATCATTTTTTCATTTTTTCACACAGTGGATCCCAATCTCTTTCCTGCTTCCCAGCATTTCTTTTTTTATTCATTAATGTACACTTTTAACTTTTTAACAATAATAAAAAAAAATTATTCATGTAAGAAACAATACACTTTTGAAAAAAATCACAACAATTTCTTCTTTTTAATCGTAATATGAGGTCAGATCAAGTACGAAGCACGAATCCCGTGTGAAGTACGGAGCAATTTGAGTCGTTCATTCGCACGCATGTCCAGTCAAGGGAGAGACGTCATATTATAAAAAAGTGTTCCCATAAATAAACACAAAAGACTCTTGGCCTAGTTAGTACTTAGTATTGGAGTGTGGGAAGGAATGAGATGTTTGAAGTTCAATTCTCTCCAACAACATGTTATGCCCTATTTTTTGTTGTTGTTGTTGTTGTTGCATTTTTCACTTTTCTTGTAATTCCATAAAGCACAAATATTTACACATTTTTTTAAATTAAATCTGGGAGGAATGAGACACTATCATATATGAACATTAAATGACAATATATGAACATCAACATACAACATATAACATATGTACATCTAGTTTATGAACCTTATAAAATTATTATATGAACATATACATGTTACATATGAACTTTGACGTTATCGTATATGAAAACCAACACACAAAGACCAAGTAGAAGGAATTTCAAAATATACGAACATGTGCATGCTACATATAGACCTTATAGAATATATATGAATGTGTGCATATTGCATATGAACCTAAAATGAAATTTGTAAATTTGAACCTTGAGGTTCATCTATTAATTATCTAAGGTTCATAAGTAACATGCACACGTTCATATATTTCTTCTGTAAGGTTCATATGTAACATGTACATGTTTAGCTGGTCGTTGTGTGTCGATGTTCATATCTAATAACATCAAGGTTCATATGTAACATCCACATGTTTATATATTAATTCTACGGGTATCACAAACTATATGTTTATATGTTGTGCGTTGATTTTCGTATCATTTCCATTTAATGTTCATATATGATTACATTTCCTATCTCTCAGATTTAATTTAAAACAATTAAAAAAAATTGACGTGCACGAAATTAAGAAAAAATGAAAAACAAAAATTACAAAGGAGTTGTTGTTGGGGGAGTTAAACCCAAGACCTCATGATACTCCCCCTCACTCCACTACCAACTGGTCTATACAACTTTAGTGTTTTATTAAGAAAAAATTAAAATAAACTCAGGCGCGTACCAAAAAAATAGACGCTCATATGATCAAACGAAACAGACGGTCATCATTACTTCGTATTTCGCACCCGGGTTGCCCTTTGTACCTGATCCCGAATCTATATAAATTAACTAACACCTTATACTGAGTTTATATTCGATATATATACATGTACATATGCATTTACCGATTTACGTATGTAGGTCTTTTGTATACATACATGTACATACATTTGAAATAAAATGTTATATTCTTGTAAATCGAAAGATCGGAAAATTCGATAGCCTGTCATAAGAATACATATAAGACAATCATATCAAGAGAAAATCAGTTCGGTACAATGAAATTTAGGTACTCTTTTTTGTTTACCAATAGGTAATGGGTGTGAGACTCAGACCTTCATTTTCTTTTCTTTTTTATTTTCCGACTATAATTTACATCTTAAGCTTAGACTAACTTTTTTTATATAAAAAATCATATCTTATCCTTACTCTTTTTTTGCGCTATTATGTACTTTAAATTTCAAATTATATTATGTACAACCAAATTCATCACAAATACCTTAATTTGTTCGCCAAAATTAATTTATGTTCAACAAATTAATGAAAACATAAAAAGAAATTGAAATATAAGTTATATAACATAGGCCTAGACCTGATCAAACACGGGCCCGGGCCGGGCCCGTGTCATTTTTTGAGCCCGTTTTGGCGGGGCCGGGCCCGTTTGTCGGGCCCAATGTGGTAATCGTGCCCGTTCGGAAGTCCGGGCCGGCCCGGTCCGCGGGTAGTCCGCAAGGCATACAACCTATTTTTAAATTAATTTTTTAATGTATTTTTTAGTTTTTTCTTGTATTTGACGGGCCCGTTAAATTATTATTTTTAATGTATATTTTTAGGTTAGATTTATTTTTTAATGTATTTTTTAAATATATTTTTATATAATTAAAATTTTATACGGGCCACGGGCCGGGCCGAGCGGCCCGTACGGGCTTGGCCATGTTACCGGGCCCGGCCCGCCAGCCCGAATGGGCCGGGCTAACCGGCCCGTTCGGACTGAAACCCTTGTCCAAGCCTGTATTGTTTAGCGGGCGGGCCGGCCCGCGTTTGCTCAGGTCTACATAGGCCCCATAAAACTCATTTGAAAGCACTACAAAAAGTTAAGTATGGCTTCGTTCGGTAAAGTCTTTTTGACATTAACAGAGCTTGATTTTCTTTTTAATGTACTTGATGAGTGTTCGGTAAAAAAATGTCATTCTGGCTTAAGGAGCCTGTAGTAGATTAATGTAGCTTAATTTTGTTAATTATTTTAATGTGACTCCCAAAATTGTTGAAGATTAACAAGTTGAATTTTACTTTTCGTCTATTCAACTTTTAATACCGAAGACCAATCATATTTTTCAAATAATTAAGCTGATAAATCCGACTTCAGCTTCAATTTCAGCTACTCAATCAGCTATAACTTCTATTTCAGTACATATACTAAATGAAGCCTATGTAAAATTCTGCAAGGCGCATAATGATATATGGAGTATAATATAAACTTATATAAATAAATTAAGATTATGAATAATTAATAACTTTATGATTTATATAGATTCAGAAAGTATCAAATAAAATTAATAATTCTACGGGTTGACGCAGTGATCCATAAGATCTTAATGCGTTCACATGAATGATAAACTAACAATTTAACTGGAAATTTTGTATTCAATTTTCTGTATACGTGCAAAAAAAAATTGAGCATGTACTAGGACCCTCAAAAAAAGGTTCACACACCTTGTAACATAAGAATATGGAATCTCTGTCGTAATCAATCTTATACAAGTGATAACATACACCTTGTAACATAAGAATATAGCTATAATGTGGTAGAACCGTTTCACTTGTGGATATGATTCTAACTTCTGCTTTTATTTTTTTATTTTGTGATGTACAAACTTTGATTTAAATATGTAGCTATTGGACTGCCAATGATTAAATTATTGGGGTCGTTACTAAGGCTGGATCACCAGGGGACGACAATAGTATAATGGTTATGCCAATAGAATTTGAACGTCTGATTTAAATATAACTATGATGTGGTACACCCGTTTCAATTGTTTTTTTGTGTGTTAAAAAGCTTGTTGTTTGCCGTTTTATGTTGTACAACCTTTGAACTTCCTGTGATTTAAATATAGTTGTAATATGGTACAACTGTTTGACTTGGCTCTCTTTCTTTTCCTTTTTTTTCGGTTAAAATTCCGTTTGACTTAAGCATTTTTTATTTTTTATTTCATTTTCATATACTTAAATGTGTTAATTGTGAGAGATGAAAGGCTTAGCAGTTGACGCCTATTCCATTTGGGATGCAGTAGGGCCGTCCATGCATGTGTGGCCCAATTTTTAATAGCCCAATATCTGATTGCATTTTTGTTGTCTTTTCATATCATTCAGTGACCCAATATTTGAGGACAAAACATATTGTTCAACTCTATTGTGAAGCAAAACAATTGAAGAGAATTCAAGTGGATCATTAATGAGGGCAAAAAAGCCAACTTTTAAGTACATATAGATATAGATGGTTGTTTTTCATGTTTAATAGAAATATAAATTGAACTATGTTGAAAATTTAACATGAAGATATAACAGTTATACAACGATATGAAAATGATGACTTTTTAATTGATTAATATGTAGTAATTGTATATAATTGTGAATCAAAAACTTTGTATATTATATAGACGATTATAGATTAAATATAATTGTTAATATATGAAATTGTCACTTTAGTACTTTTTGGATTTGTGAAATTGTTTAAATTTTGTGCTAAATAAATAAGGCATGAAAAGAAAATAAAAACTAATTCATCTTTAAAAGTTAGCATTCAATGACCTAGAATGCTAACTTTTAAATATATATAGATGGAAGAAAACGTTACCATAAATTTGAGTCAAAATATATATCATAATGAAAAAATATTATGTTCAAATACGAAAACTATTAATTTTTACCATCTTTGTAACTTCGGTATTGTCGTATAATTGGCTATTCCTTCTACGAATGCTTGATTATACTGATTTGAATATATTATCATACTTATTGCCTATTCTATGTATAATCTTCATAGAATGAGAATGTACCATATCATGCATGTTCGTAAATCACAACCTATATCTATTTTTAATGTTAGAATTAAAGTTGAATATAAATGTTTCTTCTTCTTCTTCATTGGGTTTTCTATATAAATAGACAACCATTTGTAGGTCAAATAATAAATCAAAGATACTTAAATCCCACCATTTAGAAGAGATCAAGAAATTAGAACATGTCACACCGACTACCTTACCCACCGTGCCAGAGTGGAGCCTGCATAACTGGCGCGTGTTGTGCCGCGGGTAAGCCTCGCTCGCCCACTATAATTTTCTTTTAATTATCAACAAAATTCCAATCATATAAAGCTAATAGTAATAACATTGGTATTTGCTCGGGATTCTGATGGTCGTTGGGCTGTGGGTTCGGTCCCTATGGCAAAATTTTGGGAGTTTATTTGGAGTTGGTCTGGGATAGGGGATATCGTCGCGTGATCCTGGAGTCGTATTCTAGTCTAGCTATTGGTCTTCTTAAGAAGCATCTTTCGGCTTTTCATCCACTCGCTAGCTAGCCAGCCTAGTATACGATGTTAGGGATGTGGCTCTATCCCGATTTATTAGACAATAGCCTTTTATTTGAATAAAACGTGCGAGAATGACGTCTCTCCTTTGATATAAAACTAGTAATAATATTAATTTTGGTTTTACATTAATTGATGGATTTTGTGGGCTCATACAGGAGGGAGATTTCGGTGGCCGGAGCTTATGGGGCATGATGTGCAGAAAGCGAAGGCGGTGATCGAGAGCACTAATAAAATCGCCACCGTCGTTATCCTCGGGCCGGGCCGGACCGGGTTGGGTGATTTTTGCTGCAACCGGGTTTACGTTGTAGTCGATGGTCAGAACCGGGTTATTCGCATTCCTTATGTCGGTTAAAATTTTCAAAATAGTTGGGGTTCGCCGAGGAAATAATAATAATTCAATAACTAGCTATATATTAATGTAGCTTTAATGTTAATTTTCAGACGATTATTATTCTTAATAACTCGTATTTTTAGTTCATTTTTTGTGCAAAAAAAAATTGAGCATGTACTTGGACTCTCAAAAAAAGGTTCACACACCTTGTAACATAAGAATATGGAATCTCTGTCGTAATCAATCTTATACATGTGATAACATACAAATCGGGGAAAATTTGTGACGAAGAGAATATAAAACTATTATATTTTGTAACATAAATGATTATTAATCTAATTTACATCTCAATGGATTACAAACATGAATTACATTACTACCTAAATCGATTAGTACAAAAAATGAACTAAAAATACGAACCTAGTTGAATTTATGCTACCAAAAGTTGAAGGGTTTACATCGTCCATAAAATAGTTTGTTTTATTCATTACTAACAATCAATTGTCCTAAATCAATTGTATTTGTCTTTCTTCTAGTGAAAGCTACCCGTGCATGATGTAAACAATCGATGCCTCAATAGTGCTATTAGATTATCCAATTCTTTGACATCTTCACATAAAATTAATCTATCTCAATCAAAAGACAATTATATTAATAAATTTAAACTGATAGATGTAAGTATTTAGTGCATGCATGTGTAGATTACTAAAGAGATCCAAATACATATAATCAAGGATGGTTTACCATGAGGTGGATATATACTTGCATCCTCGACAATCGTGAATCTCCATTCACATCTTTAACTTAATAATTATGCTTACTTCAGCGACCATGTTTTTTTAAGGTGTTGCCCACTATCTCCCAATTGTATGTGTAGAGGCTGCCTTATTATTTTGGAAGAAAAAAGTGTATCTAAAAAGGTGAATTTAAATTGCTTCCCTTTCAGTGAGTAATATACTTGTCCAAATGATTCTATATGTTGAGTATAACACATTTGCATGTCCTCATAATGTCAGCAAGGTAGTGAGTATGAGATTATTAAACACTACTCCATGTTGAAAGCAAAATATAAAAATAAACACAATATAACTGAATTATATAGAAAATTTTACGTTATTGTACATGATTTAATGCTTTATGCATTGTGTCAACTTGCTTTATTTTGTGCAGCCCCTGTACAAGTAGAGGACATAATTTTCATCAATTTATATTAACAATTATAATGTGTTGATCTAAATACAGATAAATTTGTTACCTTATTTTGCGTGGTGAGCTTGCTGAAAGCTTCCTTAAACAGAATATTCCTTGTGTGTTTAAAGCAATTTTGATCCCCTTCAAACAAAAAAACATTTAAATTAACAATTACAATGAGTTGATCTAAATACAGATAATGAGTTGATTTAAATACAGAGAAATTTGTTACCTTATTTTGCGTGGTGAGCTTGTTGAAAGCTTCCTTAAACACAATTTTTCTTGTGTATTTAAAGTAATTTTGATCCCCTTCAGCCAAAATATTTTTGAAACCTTGTGGATCTGTCATTCTAGATATGGCAACATAAAGTTGTGTGTAATTTTCAGTTATTTATTGAATTAGAGAAAAAATTAAACCAAATATATCCTTGCTTTGTTTACGTGCCATGTTATCGGATAGAATGAAACATGTGTAATTGATCCTGTCGAAGGCATCTCACTTGCGACAAACATGTCAGAGTTAAACCCTTCGGTTAATTGGTTTAGTGGTATATAGTTTCTTTCATGATTATTATTTGTGTATGAAGGATGGAGCAGCGAAGCGAAGAGTAGTGGGGTGGTCAAGTATCATATATATATATATATATATATGAAGAGACGAGGTAAGTGTAATGCTAATGTAATTTATATATTAAATATAGTTATAATGTGGTAGAACCGTTTCACTTGTGGGATAGGATTCTAACTTCTGCTTTTATTTTTTTATTTTGTGATGTACAAACTTTGATTTAAATATGTAGCTATTGGACTGCCAAGGATTAAATTGTTGGGGTCGTCACTAAGGCTGGATCACCAAGGGACGACAATAGTATAATGGTTACGACAATAGAATTTGAACGTCTGATTTAAATATAACTATGATGTGGTACAACCGTTTCAATTGTTTTTTTGTGTTAAAAAGCTTGTTGTTTGCCGTTTTATGTCGTATAACCTTTGAACTTCTTGTGATTTAAATATAGTTGTAATGTGGTACAACCGTTTGACTTGGCTCTCTTTCTTTTCCTTTTTTTCGGTTAAAATTCCGTTTGACTTAAGCATTTTTTGTTTGTTATTTCATTTTCATATACTTAAATGTGTTAATTGTGAGAGATGAAAGGCTTAGCAGTTGACGCCTATTCCATTTGGGATGCAGTAGGGCCGTCCATGCATGTGTGGCCCAATTTTTAATAGCCCAATATCTCATTTTTTTTTTTTTGTCTTTTCATATCATTCAGTGACCAAATATTTGAGGACAAAACATATTGTTCAACTCTATTGTGAAGCAAAACAATTGAAGAGAATTCAAGTGGATCATTAATGAGGGCAAAAAAGCCAACTTTTAAGTAGATATAGATATAGATGGTTGTTATTCATGCTTAATAGAAATATAAATTGAACTATATTAAAAATTTAACGTGAAGATATAAGAGTTATACAACGATATGGAAATGAGGACTTTTTAATTGATTAATATATAGTAATTGTATATAATTGTGAATCAAAAACTTTGTATATTATATAGACGATTATAGATTAAATATAATTGTTAATATATGAAATTGTCACTTTAGTACTTTTTGGATTTGTGAAATTGTTTAAATTTTATGCTAAATAAATAAGGCATGAAAATAAAATAAAAACTAATTCATCTTTAAAAGTTAGCATTCAATGACCTAGAATGCTAACTTTTAAATATATATAGATGGAAGAAAACGTTACCATAAATTTGAGTCAAAATATATATATCATAATGAAAAAATATTATGTTCAAATACGAAAACTATTAATTTTTACCATCTTTGTAACTTCGGTATTGTCGTATAATTGGTTATTCCTTCTACGAATGATTGATTATACTGATTTGAATATATTATCATACTTATTGCCTATTCTATGTATAATCTTCATAGAATGAGAATGTACCATATCATGCATGTTCGTAAATCACAACCTATATCTAGTTTTAATGTTAGAATTAAAGTTGAATATAAATGTTTCTTCTTCTTCATTGGGTTTTCTATATAAATAGACAACCATTTGTAGGTCAAATAATAAATCAAAGATACTTAAATCCCACCATTTAGAAGAGATCAAGAAATTAGAACATGTCACACCGACTACCTTATCCACCGTGCCAGAGTGGAGCCTGCATAACTGGCGCGTGTTGTGCCGCGGGTAAGCCTCGCTCGCCCACTATAATTTTCTTTTAATTATCAACAAAATTCCAATCATATAAAGCTAATAGTAATAACATTGGTATTTGCTCGGGATTCTGATGGTCGTTGGGCTATGGGTTCGGTCCCTATGGCAAAATTTTGGGGAGTTTATTTGGAGTTGGTCTGGGATAGGGGATATCGTCGCGTGATCCTGGAGTCGTATTCTAGTCTTGCTATTGGTCTTCTTAAGAAGCATCTTTCGGCTTTTCATCCACTCGCTAGCTAGCCAGCCTAGTATACGATGTTAGGGATGTGGCTCTATCCCGATTTATTAGACAATAGCCTTTTATTTGAATAAAACGTGCGAGAATGACGTCTCTCCTTTGATATAAAACTAGTAATAATATTAATTTTGGTTTTACATTAATTGATGGATTTTGTGGGCTCATACAGGAGGGAGATTTCGGTGGCCGGAGCTTATGGGGCATGATGTGCAGAAAGCGAAGGCGGTGATCGAGAGCACTAATAAAATCGCCACCGTCGTTATCCTCGGGCCGGGCCGGACCGGGTTGGGTGATTTTTGCTGCAACCGGGTTTACGTTGTAGTCGATGGTCAGAACCGGGTTATTCGCATTCCTTATGTCGGTTAAAATTTTCAAAATAGTTGGGATTCTCCGAGGAAATAATAATAATTCAATAACTAGCTATATATTAATGTAGCTTTAATGTTAATTTTCAGACGATTATTATTCTTAAGGAAATCGAAATCATATATATATATACATATTATCTATCAAACAAACTATCATGCTTGGTTAAAGCATAGTTGCATACTCTATATGTTGTACATAGTTGCATACTCACGTACAAATTAAAATTGGGTCTTATCTCATGATTTATGTCGTTCTATAACAAAAATATTATCTAAAATCATTCATTCTTTTGATAATATAAAGTTTAAATCATTCCAAATAAGCTAGCCTATAAAAATAATTAATTTTAGTGTATTTTCACCTTGCCTTTGAGTTTACATCTCAATAACCTGTCATAAGAATACATATAAGACAATCGTACCTGATCCCGAATCTATATAAATTAACTAACACCTTATACTGAGTTTATATTCGATATATATACATGTACATATGCATTTACCGATTTACGTATGTAGGTCTTTTGTATACATACATGTACATACATTTGAAATAAAATGTTATATTCTTGTAAATCGAAAGACCGGAAAATTCGATAGCCTGTCATAAGAATACATATAAGACAATCATATCAAGAGAAAATCAGTTCGGTACAATGAACTTGAGTATAATGAGTTCGGTACAATGAAATTTAGGTACTCTTTTTTGTTTACCAATAGGTAATGGGTGTGAGACTCAGACCTTCATTTTCTTTTCTTTTTTATTTTCCGACTATAATTTACATCTTAAGCTTAGACTAACTTTTTTTTATATAAAAAATTACATCTTATCCTTACTCTTTTTTTGCGCTATTATGTACTTTAAATTTCAAATTATATTATGTACAACCAAATTCATCACAAATACCTTAATTTGTTCGCCAAAATTAATTTATGTTCAACAAATTAATGAAAACATAAAAAGAAATTGAAATATAAGTTATATAACATAGGCCTAGACCTGATCAAACACGGGCCCGGGCCTGTGTCATTTTTTGAGTGTAACGCCCCCAAATTTTCTTCATTTGAAAGCATTACTGCCAATGACCTCGGATATAACATCCCGAAGTCACCCCAGGCTTTTCCAAACGATATAACCATCAACCACAGTTATAATACCAAATATCATAACTTTAATTAAACCAAAGTCTCGGAAATACAACAATTTCCAAATACAACAAAATACAAAATCAGAATAATTACAGCGGAAGTCTTAATATAAAACATAGTTAACACAGCGGAAGTCTTTACACAAAATCACCTTTTTAACACAGCGGAAGTCTTGTAAACAAAGCGATAAAATAACTTGTCAAAACACCGTTCATCTTCATAGTCGTTCTAGCCTTCACGGAACAACAACATACCTGATGTGCCGAATCGAACGGATGACACCAGCCAACCATGCAAGGGAATTATCGGTTGGTTAGTCTAATGAAAGACCATGCAAGGGAATTAAGCAGAGTGGTTCGAAGCAGTCGTATTAGGTTAGACTCATCGCTTCTCGAATAACAACCGATAACGATAGTCAACCATCATACTCCTATTGGAATACATGAAAAGGCATGATCGAGAGAAGATTCTGGAGACCGAGTCTCACAGCAATTAATCCCAAAAGAAGACTCCAAATGAAATGAGCCTTATAGGAAGCATGGCAAATGTTGGGAAACTTAATTTATAATATACACACAAGCGTTCAAAAACCGACTTTAGATGTTTCGGCTCACGACCAACCTCACCGCCCAAGACGAATCCAGATTGGAAAGAGAACTTTACTCTGATCAAAGTCAAGACGAGTTTTCCTAGCTGTACTATTACCTAGTTGCACTACTCGCCGAAGATATATTAATTATGTGCACTAAAGGCACTTATCTGATTTAATTCCAAAACCAATCCACATCACCACATTATAAGCTTTTATTATGATCAGCTCGTCCCGAGACGAGAGATCTCTTGGGAGCATCTCCTGAGATTTGCCCCCGAGATATATGTGACACTAGCTAAGTGCACCACCTCTATACCCGAGTATAGAGGCTAGTCATGACTCACCAATGGTATTAGGGTCTCAATGCCCTTTTTCTCCATTTAATTATCAAGAAACGACTGGACCTCCTGGGCTCAGTAAACGTTCCTACGAATACTCGTGCTAACTAAACAGTTCAACACAGTCATATATCACATCAAAACAAAGCCATCAAGGCCAACATCATAGATCTATCAATATATATATATCAAAATAGCGTTGCCACTAACAGTATATGCAACATATTATAATCTTTTTATATGAAATTCACCTTTAAAATCCACAATAAAACCATTATGAACATAATAGCGCTGTATCTAACAATATACAACCTATTATAACAACACTTCTTTTTATCAAATTATTTATCAAAATTGTTCCCAACTTAAGCAGATGAATCATCCCAAATTAATTAACAACAAACAATTGATAATTAATGAAAGTATGGAATGATGAGCAAGAGCGAACCGCCACTTGCCTGGAGTAGATTCGGCGATGAATCTAGACGAGAGGACTACTGATGATATCCTTTCCGAGGATATGGCCTAAGCTTCAGATAGCTCCAACAGATTACGAGTCCACACGCGATCCAACACGTGACAAATTAATTAATATCAATTAATTTGACTGGACGAATTCAAGGAATTAAATCCAATAAATTCTTATGATTTTAAATCATACGAATATTGATTGGATTTTCCTAAAGGATTTTCCTAAAGAAAAAATACGGACGAAAGAGGATCGAAATTATATCGCTCGAATAATTTTGGGTTAAATTTGGACTGGAAGGGTTCTGGGCCTCTCGGCCCAACAACAATTAAACAAGGGGGGGCCCACTCCACCACTGTTCATCCATCTTCTTCCTCCGATCAACAACAACGAACAGGGACAACAACGGCAACAACCACGCGGGGCTTCGCCGGGGCTTCTCGACGCCGGAGAAGAGGCGACAACAACCAGCAGCAGGGCGCAGCAGCAGCAGCGCTCCAACACAGCAGCTCGGCGGTGGCAGGAACAACACGCAACGACAGCAGCACGAACCAGAGGAGCTCGGCTGGGCTCCACCGAGAACGAGGTGGCGAGAGGCGCGAGGAAGCTCGAACGGAGGAGAGAGCTCGCCTGCTGGGAGCTTCGACGAACAGAGAAAGGGATTGGGAGAGATGGGAGAAAGACGAGAGGGGAGTTCTGTGCCCATCATCCTTCGTGCCCATCACCATATATAGCCAAGGGGGGGGGGGGGGGACAAGCTCCAACAAAGCACAAGTGGAGAGCCCAAGGAGGGGGCAAGGTCCGACCAACCTCTTGCAAGAGGGCCGACCATGCTCACAAGTGGAAGCCAAGTGGATCAAGTGGCCGAGATAAGATCGTCAGAAGCTTCGTCGAAGACGAAGTTGTCAGCACCACCGCGGGGTGCGGCAGCCAATGGGCCGCGGGGTGCGGTGGCCTGCTGAGCCGCCTCACTTCTGACCCTTGCCGCGGTGGTGACCGTCAGGAAATCGTCCTGACTTCGACGGGGCCGTTCTCTCATCTCCGAACTCCAAATGAGGTGATTCCAAATCGAGGAGTTAGATCTAGAAGTCTATTTTAATCCTTCTAAACCCTTGTCCAAGCTTGTATTGTTTAGCGGGCGGGCCGGCCCGCGTTTGCTCACGTCTACATAGGCATAGGCCCCATAAAACTCATTTGAAAGCACTACAAAAATTTAAGTATGGCTTCGTTCGGTAAAGTCTTTTTGACATTAACAGAGCTTGATTTTATTTTTAATGTACTTGATGAGTGTTCGGTAAAAAAATGTCATTCTGGTTTAAGGAGCTTGTAGTAGATTAATGTAGCTTAATTTTGTTAATTATTTTAATGTGACCCCCAAAATTGTTGAAGATTAACAAGTTAAATTTTATTTTTCGTCTATTCAGCTTTTAATACCGAAGACCAATCATATTTTTCAAATAATTAAGCTGATAAATCTGACTTCAACTTCAATTTCAGCTACTCAATCAGCTATAACTTCTATTTCAGTACATATACTAAACGAAGCCTATGTAAAATTCTGCAAGGCGCATAATGATATATGGAGTATAATATAAACTTATATAAATAAATTAAGATTATGAATAATTAATAACTTTATGATTTATATAGATTCAGAAAGGATCAAATAAAATTAATAATTCTACGGGTTGACGCAGTGATGCATAAGATCTTAATGCGTTCACATGAATGATAAACTAACAATTTAACTGGAAATTTTGTATTCAATTTTCTGTATACGTGCAAAAAAAATTGAGCATGTACTTGGACCCTCAAAAAAAGGTTCACACACCTTGTAACATAAGAATATGGAATCTCTGTCGTAATCAATCTTATACATGTGATAACATACAAATCGGGGAAAATTTGTGACGAAGAGAATATAAAACTATTATATTTTGTAACATAAATGATTATTAATCTAATTTACATCTCAATGGATTACAAACATAAATTACATATAAATACTGTATAATATATAGGTTGATACTGTATAATATATAGGTTGATAGGTAAGGAAAATTTGTGACGAAGAGAATATAAAACTATTATATTTTGTAACATAAATGATTATTAATCTAATTTACATCTCAATGGATTACAAACATAAATTACATATAAATACTGTATAATATATAGGTTGATAGGTAAGGATATCATTACTACCTAAATCGATTAGTATAAAAAATGAACTAAAAATACGAACCTAGTTGAATTTATGCTACCAAAAGTTGAAGGGTTTACATCGTCCATAAAATAGTTTGCTTTATTAATTACTAACAATCAATTGTCCTAAATCAATTGTATTTGTCCTCCTTCTAGTAAAAGCTACCCGTGCATGATGTAAACAATCGATGCCTCAATAGTGCTATTAGATTATCCAATTCTTTGACATCTTCACATAAAATTAATCTATCTCAATCAAAAGACAATTATATTAGTAAATTTAAACTGATAGATATAAGTATTTAGTGCATGCATGTGTAGACTATTAAAGAGATCCAAATACATATAATCAAGGATGATTTACCATGAGGTGAATATATACTTGCATCCTCGACAATCGGGAATCCTCATTCATATCTTTAACTTAATAATTATGCTTACTTCAGCGACCATGTTTTTTTAAGGTGTTGCCCACTATCTCCCAATTGTATGTGTAGAGGCTGCCTTATTATTTTGGAAGAAAAAAGTGTATCTAAAAAGGTGAAATTAAATTGCTTCCCTTTCGGTGAGTAATATACTTGTCCAAATGATTCTATATGTTGAGTATAACACATTTGCATGTCCTCATAATGTCAGCAAGGTAGTGAGTATGAGATTAATAAACACTACTCCATGTTGAAAGCAAAATATAAAAATAAACACAATATAACTGAATTACATAGAAAATTTTACGTTATTGTACATGATTTAATGCTTTATGCATTGCGTCAATTTGCTTTATTTTGTGCAGCCCCTGTATAAGTAGAGGACATAATTTTCATCAATTTATATTAACAATTATAATGTGTTGATCTAAATACAGATAAATTTGTTACCTTATTTTGCGCGGTGAGCTTGCTGAAAGCTTCCTTAAACAGAATATTCTTTGTGTGTTTAAAGCAATTTTGATCCCCTTCAAACAAAAAACATTTATATTAACAATTACAATGAGTTGATCTAAATACAGATAATGAGTTGATTTAAATACAGAGAAATTTGTTACCTTATTTTGCGTGGTGAACTTGTTGAAAGCTTCCTTAAACACAATTTTTCTTGTGTGTTTAAAGTGATTTTGATCCCCTTCATCCGAAATATTTTTGAAACCTTGTGGATCTATTACTCTAGAGATGGCAACATAAAGTTGTGTGTAACTTTCAATTATTTATTGAATTAGAGAAAAAATTAAACCAAATATATCCTTGCTTTGTTTACGTGCCATGTTATCGGATAGAATGAAACATGTGTAATTGATCCTGTCGAAGGCATCTCACTTGCGAAAAACATGTCAGAGTTAAACCCTTCGGTTAATTGGTTTAGTGGTATATAGTTTCTTTCATGATTGTTATTTGTGTATGAAGGATGGAGCAGCAAAGCGAAGAGTAGTGGGGTGGTCAAGTATCATATATATATATATATATGAAAAGATGAGGTAAGTGTAATGCTAATGTAATTTATATATTAAATATAGCTATAATGTGGTAGGATATGATTCTAACTTCTGCTTATTTTATTTTATTTTATTTTGTGATGTACAAACTTTGATTTAAATATGTAGCTATTTGACTGCCAATGATTAAGTTGTTGGGGTCGTCACCAAGGCTGGATCACCAGGGGACGACAATAGTATAATGGTTACGACAATAGAATTTGAACGTTTGATTTAAATATAACTATGATGTGGTACAACCATTTCAATTGTTTTTTTGTGTGTTAAAAAGCTTGTTGTTTGCCGTTTTATGTTGTACAACCTTTGAACTTCTTGTGATTTAAATATAGTTGTAATGTGGTACAACCGTTTGACTTGGCTCTCTTTTTTTTCGGTTAAAATTCCGTTTGACTTAAGCATTTTTTGTTTGTTATTTCATTTTCATATACTTAAATGTGTTAATTGTGAGAGATGAAAGGCTTAACAGTTGACGCCTATTCCATTTGGGATGCAGTAGGGCCGTCCATGCATGTGTGGCCCAATTTTTAATAGCCCAATATCTGATTGCATTTTTTTTGTCTTTTCATATCATTCAGTGACCCAATATTTGAGGGCAAAACATATTGTTCAACTCTATTGTGAAGCAAAACAATTGAAGAGAATTCAAGTGGATCATTAATGAGGGCAAAAAAGCCAACTTTTAAGTAGATATAGATATAGATGGTTGTTATTCATGCTTAATAGAAATATAAATTGAACTATATTGAAAATTTAACGTGAAGATATAAGAGTTATACAACGATATGAAAATGAGGACTTTTTAATTGATTAATATATAGTAATTGTATATCATTGTGAATCAAAAACTTTGTATATTATATAGACGATTATAGATTAAATATACTTGTTAATATATGAAATTGTCACTTTAGTACTTTTTGAATTTGTGAAATTGTTTAAATTTTATGCTAAATAAATAAGGCATGAAAATAAAATAAAAACTAATTCATCTTTAAAAGTTAGCATTCAATGACCTAGAATGCTAACTTTTAAATATATATAGATGGAAGAAAACGTTACCACAAATTTGAGTCAAAATATATATATCATAATGAAAAAATATTATGTTCAAATACGAAAACTATTAATTTTTACCATCTTTGTAACTTCGGTATTGTCGTTTAATTGGTTATTCCTTCTACGAATGATTGATTATACTGATTTGAATATATTATCATACTTATTGCCTATTCTATGTATAATCTTCATAGAATGAGAATGTACCATATCATGCATGTTCGTAAATCACAACCTATATCTATTTTTAATGTTAGAATTAAAGTTGAATATAAATGTTTCTTCTTCTTCATTGGGTTTTCTATATAAATAGACAACCATTTGTAGGTCAAATAATAAATCAAAGATACTTAAATCCCACCATTTAGAAGAGATCAAGAAATTAGAACATGTCACACCGACTACCTTATCCACCGTGCCAGAGTGGAGCCTGCATAACTGGCGCGTGTTGTGCCGCGGGTAAGCCTCGCTCGCCCACTATAATTTTCTTTTAATTATCAACAAAATTCCAATCATATAAAGCTAATAGTAATAACATTGGTATTTGCTCGGGATTCTGATGGTCGTTGGGCTGTGGGTTCGGTCCCTATGGCAAAATTTTGGGGAGTTTATTTGGAGTTGGTCTGGGATAGGGGATATCGTCGCGTGATCCTGGAGTCGTATTCTAGTCTTGCTATTGGTCTTCTTAAGAAGCATCTTTCGGCTTTTCATCCACTCGCTAGCTAGCCAGCCTGGTATACATGTGCCAAAGCTTTTTTAGTAGAGATTGACTCGTCCAATTTTGTCATATCTGTCATATCTATTGTGAGGCTAATCGCGTTGCTGATCATTTAGCTTCTATTGCCTTTAACTTTTCAGCTGGTTTTCATGTTCAGGACAAATCCGTTAGTAGTGTTATGTCATTATTATTGGACGATGTTAGGGGTGTGACTCTATCCCGATTGATTAGACAATAGCTTTTTATTTGAATAAAACGTGCGAGAATGACGTCTCTCATTTGATATAAAACTAGTAATAATATTAATTTTGGTTTTACATTAATTGATGGATTTTGTGGGCTCATACAGGAGGGAGATTTCGGTGGCCGGAGCTTATGGGGCATGATGTGCAGAAAGCGAAGGCGGTGATCGAGAGCACTAATAAAATCGCCACCATCGTTATCCTCGAGCCGGGCCGGACCGGGTTGGGTGATTTTTGCTGCAACCGGGTTTACGTTGTAGTTGATGGTCAGAACCGGGTTATTCGCATTCCTTATATCGGTTAAAATTTTCAAAATAGTTGGGGTTCGCCGAGGAAATAATAATAATTCAATAACTAGTAGCTTTAATGTTAATTTTCAGACGATTATTATTCTTAAGGAAATCGAAATCATATATATATATACATATTATCTATCAAACAAACTATCATGCTTGGTTAAAGCATAGTTGCATACTCTATATGTTGTACATAGTTGCATACTCACGTACAAATTAAAATTGGGTCTTATCTCATGATTTATGTCGTTCTATAACAAAATATTATCTAAAATCATTCATTCTTTTGATAATATAAAGTTTAAATCATTCCAAATAAGCTAGCCTATAAAAATAATTAATTTTAGTGTATTTTCACCTTGCCTTTGAGTTTACATCTCAATAACACTCCCTTAACAATTAATCGATTATATTTTCAAATATTTTTTAAAATGAAATGGATAAATCCTTAGATACAAAGTTCAATTAATAACTAACTACGATTCTTTCTAAATATGAAATTTCAAATGACCACACAATGCCAAAGTTACAAGGAATAATTTAATGTCAAATTGCACGAATATAAAAGGATCAGTGTTATTCTAAAGATAAGATATTTAGTCTCTCCATGTTTTTGGACAAGATTTATTTGTTTCCTTTGTAAATGGATTTCCCTTGAAAATTCACATTGAAACAGCAATGTATATATAAATTGACGAGGTTTCTGGTATATTTAGATGTTAAAGTAAAAGTATGAAGCTATGAGAGTCGTTTGATCCGTGTAATGAGCGGGCAAGATTGAAAGCATGAAAAAATAAAAGAGGAGAATGTGCGCGTCTCAATACCTACTTTTAATGACATTTTTGTAGTTATAAGTAAAAAAATTTTACTCTTCCAAAACTAACCTCATGTCCTTATACCAAATCCCGAGATCCCCTTTATCATTTTTCATTTTTTCACACAGTGGATCCCAATCTCTTTCCTGCTTCCCAGCATTTCTTTTTTTATTCATTAATGTACACTTTTAACTTTTTAACAATAATAATTTTTTTTTATTCATGTAAGAAAACAATACACTTTTGAAAAAAATCACAACAATTTCTTCTTTTTAATCGTAATATGAGGTCGGATCAAGTACGAAGCACGGATCCCGTGCGAAGTACGGAGCAATTTGAGTCGTTCATTCGCACGCGTGTCCAGTTAAGGGAGAGACGTCATATTATAAAAAAAGTGTTCTCATAAATAAACACAAAAGACTCTTGGCCTAGTTAGTACTTAGTATTGGAGTGTGGGAAGAAATGAGATGTTTGAAGTTCAACTCTCTCCAACAACATGTTATGCCCTTGTTTTTTTTTTTTTTTTTTTTTTTTTTTTTTGCATTTTTGCATTTTTCACTTTTCTTGTAATTCCATAAAGCACAAATATTTACACATTTTTTTAAATTAAATCTGGAAGGAATGAGACACTATCATATATGAACATTAAATGACAATATATGAACATCAACATACAACATACAACATATAACATATGTACATCTAGTTTATAAACCTTATAAAATTATTATATGAACATATACATGTTACATATGAACCTTGACGTTATTGTATATGAAAACCAACACACAAAGACCAAGTAGAAGGAATTTCAAAATATACGAACATGTGCATGTTACATATAGACCTTATAGAATATATATGAATGTGTGCATGTTGCATATGAACCTAAAATGAAATTTGTAAATTTGAACCTTGAGGTTCATCTATTAATTATCTAAGGTTCATAAGTAACATGCACACGTTCATATATTTCTTCTGTAAGGTTCATATGTAACATGTACATGTTTAGCTGGTCGTTGTGTGTCGATGTTCATATCTAATAACATCAAGGTTCATATGTAACATCCACATGTTTATATATTAATTCTACGAGTATCACAAACTAGATGTTTATATGTTGTGCGTTGATTTTCGTATCATTTCCATTTAATGTTCATATATGATTACATTTCCTATCTCCCAGATTTAATTTAAAACAATTAAAAAAAATTGACGTGCACGAAATTAAGAAAAAATGAAATAAAAATGAAAAACAAAAATTACAAAGGAGTGTTGATAGGGGAGTTAAACCCAAGACCTCATGGTACTCCCCGCACTCCATTACCAACTAGTCTATACAGCTTTAGTGTTTTATTAAGAAAAAATTAAAATAAACTCACGCGCGTACCAGAAGAAGAGACGCTCATCTGATCAAACGAAACAGACGGTCATCATTACTTCGTATTTTGCACCCGGGTTGCCCTTCGTACCTGATCCCGAATCTATATAAATTAACTAACACCTTATACTGAGTTTATATTCGATATATATATATGTACATATGCATTTACCGATTTACGTATGTAGGTCTTTTGTATACATACATGTACATACATTTGAAATAAAATGTTATATTCTTGTAAATCGAAAGATCGGAAAATTCGATAGCCTGTCATAAGAATACATATAAGACAATCATATCAAGAGAAAATCAGTTCGGTACAATGAACTTGAGTATAATGAGTTCGGTACAATGAAATTTAGGTACTCTTTTTTGTTTACCAATATGTAATGGGTGTGAGACTCAGACCTTCATTTTCTTTTCTTTTTTATTTTCCGACTATAATTTACATCTTAAGCTTAGACTAACTTTTTTTTATATAAAAAATCACATCTTATCCTTACTCTTTTTTTGCGCTATTATGTACTTTAAATTTCAAATTATATTATGTACAACCAAATTCATCACAAATACCTTAATTTGTTCGCCAAAATTAATTTATGTTCAACAAATTAATGAAAACATAAAAAGAAATTGAAATATAAGTTATATAACATAGGCCTAGACCTGATCAAACACGGGCCCGGGCCGGGCCCGTGTCATTTTTTGAGCCCGTTTTTGCGGGGCCGGGCCCGTTTGTCGGGCCCAAGGTGGTAATCGTGCCCGTTCGGAAGTCCGGACGGGGCCGGCCCGCGGGTAGCCCGCAAGGCATACAACCTATTTTTAAATTAATTTTTTAATGTATTTTTTAGTTTTTTCTGACGGGCCCGTTAAATTATTATTTTTAATGTATATTTTTAGGTTAGATTTACTTTTTAATGTATTTTTTAAATATATTTTTATATAATTAAAATTTTATACGGGTCGAGCGGCCCGTACGGGCTTGGCCATGTTACCGGGCCCGGCCCGCCAGCCCGAACAGGCCGGGCCAACTGGCCCGTTCGGACTGAAACCCTTGTCCAAGCCTGTATTGTTTAGCGGGTCGGCCCGCGTTTGCTCAGGTCTACATAGCATAGGCCCCATAAAACTCATTTGAAAGCACTACAAAAATTTAAGTATGGCTTCGTTCGGTAGTCTTTTTGACATTAACAGAGCTTGATTTTATTTTTAATGTACTAGATGAGTGTTCGGTAAAAAAATGTCATTCTGGCTTAAGGAGCTTGTAGTAGATTAATGTAGCTTAATTTTGTTAATTATTTTAATGTGACCCCCAAAATTGTTGAAGATTAACAAGTTGAATTTTAATTTTCGTCTATTCAGCTTTTAATACCGAAGACCAATCATATTTTTCAAATAATTAAGCTGATAAATTCGACTTCAGCTTCAATTTCAGCTACTCAATCAGCTATAACTTCTATTTCAGTACATATACTAAACGAAGCCTATGTAAAATTCTGCAAGGCGCATAATGATATATGGAGTATAATATAAACTTATATAAATAAATTAAGATTATGAATAATTAATAACTTTATGATTTATATAGATTCAGAAAGGATCAAATAAAATTAATAATTCTACGGGTTGACGCAGTGATGCATAAGATCTTAATGCGTTCACATGAATGATAAACTAACAATTTAACTGGAAATTTTGTATTCAATTTTCTGTATACGTGCAAAAAAAAATTGAGCATGTACTTGGACCCTCAAAAAAAGGTTCACACACCTTGTAACATAAGAATATGGAATCTCTGTCGTAATCAATCTTATACATGTGATAACATACAAATCGGGGAAAATTTATGACGAAGAGAATATAAAACTATTATATTTTGTAACATAAATGATTATTAATCTAATATATTTTGTAACATAAATGATTATTAATCTAATTTACATCTCAATGGATTACAAACATAAATTACATATAAATACTGTATAATATATAGGTTGATACTGTATAATATATAGGTTGATAGGTAAGGAAAATTTGTGACGAAGAGAATATAAAACTATTATATTTTGTAACATAAATGATTATTAATCTAATTTACATCTCAATGGATTACAAACATAAATTACATATAAATACTGTATAATATATAGGTTGATAGGTAAGGATATCATTACTACCTAAATCGATTAGTACAAAAAATGAACTAAAAATACGAACCTAGTTGAATTTATGCTACCAAAAGTTGAAGGGTTTACATCGTCAATAAAATAGTTTGCTTTATTCATTACTAACAATCAATTGTCCTAAATCAATTGTATTTGTCCTCCTTCTAGTGAAAGCTACTCGTGCATGATGTAAACAATCGATGCCTCAATAGTGCTATTAGATTATCTAATTCTTTGACATCTTCACATAAAATTAATCTATCTCAATCAAAAGACAATTATATTAATAAATTTACACTGATAGATGTAAGTATTTAGTGCATGCATGTGTAGACTACTAAAGAGATCCAAATACATATAATCAAGGATGGTTTACCATGAGGTGGATATATACTTGCATCCTCGACAATCGGGAATCCCCATTCACATCTTTAACTTAATAATTATGCTTACTTCAGCGACCATGTTTTTTTAAGGTGTTGCCCACTATCTCCCAATTGTATGTGTAGAGGCTGCCTTATTATTTTGGAAGAAAAAAGTGTATCTAAAAAGGTGAATTTAAATTGCTTCCCTTTCAGTGAGTAATATACTTGTCCAAATGATTCTATATGTTGAGTATAACACATTTGCATGTCCTCATAATGTCAGCAAGGTAGTGAGTATGAGATTATTAAACACTACTCCATGTTGAAAGCAAAATATAAAAATAAACACAATATAACTGAATTACATAGAAAATTTTACGTTATTGTACATGATTTAATGCTTTATGCATTGCGTCAACTTGCTTTATTTTGTGCAGCCCCTGTATAAGTAGAGGACATAATTTTCATCAATTTATATTAACAATTATAATGTGTTGATCTAAATACAGATAAATTTGTTACCTTATTTTGCGTGGTGAGCTTGCTGAAAGCTTCCTTAAACATAATATTTCTTGTGTGTTTAAAGCAATTTTGATCCCCTTCAAACAAAAAAACATTTATATTAACAATTACAATGAGTTGATCTAAATACAGATAATGAGTTGATTTAAATACAGAGAAATTTGTTACCTTATTTTGCGTGATGAGCTTGTTGAAAGCTTCCTTAAACACAATTTTTCTTGTGTATTTAAAGTAATTTTGATCCCCTTCAGCCAAAATATTTTTGAAACCTTGTGGATCTGTCACTCTAGAGATGGCAACATAAAGTTGTGTGTAACTTTCAGTTATTTATTGAATTAGAGAAAAAATTAAACCAAATATATCCTTGCTTTGTTTACGTGCCATGTTATCGGATAGAATGAAACATGTGTAATTGATCCTGTCGAAGGCATCTCACTTGCGACAAACATGTCAGAGTTAAACCCTTCGGTTAATTGGTTTAGTGGTATATAGTTTCTTTCATGATTGTTATTTGTGTATGAAGGATGGAGCAGCGAAGCGAAGAGTAGTGGGGTGGTCAAGTATCATATATATATATATATATATATATGAAGAGATGAGGTAAGTGTAATGCTAATGTAATTGATATATTAAATATAGCTATAATGTGGTAGAACCGTTTCACTTGTGGGATAGGATTCTAACTTCTGCTTTTATTTTTTTATTTTGTGATGTACAAACTTTGATTTAAATATGTAGCTATTGGACTGCCAATGATTAAATTGTTGGGGTCGTCACTAAGGCTGGATCACTAAGGGACGACAATAGTATAATGGTTACGACAATAGAATTTGAACGTCTGATTTAAATATAACTATGATGTGATACAACCGTTTCAATTGTTTTTTGTGTGTTAAAAAGCTTATTGTTTGCCGTTTTATGTTGTACAACCTTTGAACTTCTTGTGATTTAAATATAGTTGTAATGTGGTACAACCATTTGACTTGGCTCTTTTTTTTTTCGGTTAAAATTCCGTTTGACTTAAGCATTTTTTGTTTGTTATTTCATTTTCATATACTTAAATGTGTTAATTGTGAGAGATGAATGGCTTAGCAGTTGACGCCTATTCCATTTGGGATGCAGTAGGGCCGTCCATGCATGTGTGGCCCAATTTTTAATAGTCCAATATCTGATTGTATTTTTTTTGTCTTTTCATATCATTCACTGACCCAATATTTGAGGGCAAAACATATTGTTCAACTCTATTGTGAAGCAAAACAATTGAAGAGAATTCAAGTGGATCATTAATGAGGGCAAAAAAGCCAAATTTTAAGTAGATATAGTTATAGATGGTTGTTTTTCATGCTTAATAGAAATATAAATTAAACTATATTGAAAATTTAACGTGAAGATATAAGAGTTATACAACGATATGAAAATGATGACTTTTTAATTGATTAATATATAGTAATTGTATATAATTGTGAATCAAAAACTTTGTATATTTTATAGACGATTATAGATTAAATATAATTGTTAATATATGAAATTGTCACTTTAGTACTTTTTGGATTTGTGAAATTGTTTAAATTTTATGCTAAATAAATAAGGCATGAAAATAAAAGAAAAACTAATTCATCTTTAAAAGTTAGCATTCAATGACCTAAAATGCTAACTTTTAAATATATATAGATGGAAGAAAACGTTACCATAAATTTGAGTCAAAATATATATATCATAATGAAAAAATATTATGTTCAAATACGAAAACTATTAATTTTTACCATCTTTGTAACTTCGGTATTGTCGTATAATTGGTTATTCCTTCTACGAATGATTGATTATACTGATTTGAATATATTATCATACTTATTGCCTATTCTATGTATAATCTTCATAGAATGAGAATGTACCATATCATGCATGTTCGTAAATCACAACCTATATCTAGTTTTAATGTTAGAATTAAAGTTGAATATAAATGTTTCTTCTTCTTCATTGGGTTTTCTATATAAATAGACAACCATTTGTAGGTCAAATAATAAATCAAAGATACTTAAATCCCACCATTTAGAAGAGATCAAGAAATTAGAACATGTCACACCGACTACCTTATCCACCGTGCCAGAGTGGAGCCTGCATAACTGGCGCGTGTTGTGCCGCGGGTAAGCCTCGCTCGCCCACTATAATTTTCTTTTAATTATCAACAAAATTCCAATCATATAAAGCTAATAGTAATAACATTGGTATTTGCTCGGGATTCTGATGGTCGTTGGGCTGTGGGTTCGGTCCCTATGGCAAAATTTTGGGGAGTTTATTTGGAGTTGGTCTGGGATAGGGGATATCGTCGCGTGATCCTGGAGTCGTATTCTAGTCTTGCTATTGGTCTTCTTAAGAAGCATCTTTCGGCTTTTCATCCACTCGCTAGCTAGCCAGCCTGGTATACATGTGCCAAAGCTTTTTTAGTAGAGATTGACTCGTCCAATTTTGTCATATCTGTCATATCTATTGTGAGGCTAATCGCGTTGCTGATCATTTAGCTTCTATTGCCTTTAACTTTTCAGCTGGTTTTCATGTTCAGGACAAATCCGTTAGTAGTGTTATGTCATTATTATTGGACGATGTTAGGGGTGTGACTCTATCCCGATTGATTAGACAATAGCTTTTTATTTGAATAAAACGTGCGAGAATGACGTCTCTCATTTGATATAAAACTAGTAATAATATTAATTTTGGTTTTACATTAATTGATGGATTTTGTGGGCTCATACAGGAGGGAGATTTCGGTGGCCGGAGCTTATGGGGCATGATGTGCAGAAAGCGAAGGCGGTGATCTAGAGCACTAATAAAATCGCCACCGTCGTTATCCTCGGGCCGGGCCGGACCGGATTGGGTGATTTTTGCTGCAACCGGGTTTACGTTGTAGTCGATGTTCAGAACCGAGTTATTCGCATTCCTTATGTCGGTTAAAATTTTCAAAATAGTTGGGGTTCGCCGAGGAAATAATAATAATTCAATAACTAGCTATATATTAATGTAGCTTTAATGTTAATTTTCAGACGATTATTATTCTTAAGGAAATCGAAATCATATATATATATATATATATATATATTATCTATCAAACAAACTATCATGCTTGGTTAAAGCATAGTTGCATACTCTATATGTTGTACATAGTTGCATACTCACGTACAAATTAAAATTGGGTCTTATCTCATGATTTATGTCGTTCTATAACAAAAAGATTATCTAAAATCATTCATTCTTTTGATAATATAAAGTTTAAATCATTCCAAATAAGCTAGCCTATAAAAATAATTAATTTTAGTGTATTTTCACCTTGCCTTTGAGTTTACATCTCAATAACACTCCCTTAACAATTAAACGATTATATTTTCAAATATTTTTTGAAATGAAATGGATAAATCCTTAGATACAAAGTTCAATTAATAACTAACTACGATTCTTTTTAAATATGAAATTTCAAATGACCACACAATGCCAAAGTTACAAGGAATAATTTAATGTCAAATTGCACGAATATAAAAGGATCAGTGTTATTCTAAAGATAAGATATTTAGTCTCTCCATGTTTTTGGACAAGATTTATTTGTTTCCTTTGTAAATGGATTTTCCTTGAAAATTCACATTGAAACATCAATGTATATATAAATTGACGAGGTTTCTGGTATATTTAGGTATTAAAGTAAAAGTATGAAACTATGAGAGTCGTTTGATCCGTGTAATGAGCGGGCAAGATTGAAAACATGAAAAAATAAAAGAGGAGAAGGTGCGCGTCCCAATACCTACTTTTAATGACATTTTTGTAGTTATAAGTAAAAAAATTATACTCTTCCAAAACTAACCTCATGTCCTTATACCAAATCCTCGGATCCCCTTTATCATTTTTCATTTTTTCACAAAGTGGATCCCAATCTCTTTCCTGCTTTCCAACATTTCTTTTTTTATTCATTAATGTACACTTTTAACTTTTTAACAACAATTTTTTTTATATTCATGTAAGAAAACAATACACTTTTGAAAAAAAATCACAACAATTTCTTCTTTTTAATCGTAATATGAGGTCGGATCAAGTACGAAGCACGAATCTCGTGCGAAGTACGGAGCAATTTGAGTCATTCATTCGCACGCGTGTCCAGTTAAGGGAGAGGCGTGATATTATAAAAAAGTGTTCTCATAAATAAACACAAAAGGCTCTTGGCCTAGTTAGTACTTAATATTGGAGTGTGGTAAAGAAGGAGATGTTTGGAGTTCAACTCTCTCCAACAACATGTTATGCCCTTGTTTTTTTTTTTTTTTTTTTTTTTTTGCATTTTCACTTTTCTTGTAATTCCATAAAACACAAATATTTACACATTGTTTTAAATTAAATCTGGGAGGAATGAGACACTATCATATATGAACATTAAATGACAATATATGAACATCAATATACAACATATAACATATGTACATCTAGTTTATGAACCTTATAAAATTATTATATAAACATATACATGTTACATATGAACCTTGACGTTATCGTATATGAAAACCAACACACAAAGACCAAGTAGAAGGAATTTCAAAATATACAAACATGTGCATGTTACATATAGACATTATAGAATATATATGAATGTGTACATGTTGCATATGAACCTAAAATGAAATTTGTAAATTTGAACCTTGAGGTTCATCTATTAATTATCTAAGGTTCATAAGTAACATGCACACGTTCATATATTTCTTCTGTAAGGTTCATATATAACATGTACATGTTTAGCTGGTTGTTGTGTGTCGATGTTCATATCTAATAACATTAAGGTTCATATGTAACATCCACATGTTTATATATTAATTCTACGAGTATCACAAACTAGATGTTTATATGTTGTGCGTTGATTTTCGTATCATTTCCATTTAATGTTCATATATTGTCACTTAATGTTCATATATGATTACATTTCCTATCTCCCAGATTTAATTTAAAACAATTAAAAAAAATTGACGTGTACGAAATTAAGAAAAAATGAAAAACAAAAATTACAAAGGAGTGATATTGGGGGAGTTAAACCCAAGACCTCATGGTACTCCCCCCACTCTACTACCAACTGGTCTATACAGTTTTAGTGTTTTATTAAGAAAAAATTAAAATAAACTCACACGCGTACCAGAAGAAGAGACGCGCATCTGATCAAACGAAACAGACGATCATCATTACTTCGTATTTCGCACCCGAGTTGCCCTTCGTACCTGATCCCGAATCTATATAAATTAACTAACACCTTATACTGATCCCGAATCTATATAAATTAACTAACACCTTATACTGAGTTTATATTCAATATATATACATGTACATATGCATTTACCGATTTACGTATGTAGGTCTTTTGTATACATACATGTACATACATTTGAAATAAAATGTTATATTCTTGTAAATCGAAAGACCGGAAAATTCGATATCCTGTCATAAGAATACATATAAGACAATCATATCAAGAGAAAATCAGACAAGCAGATTAAATTGTACATCTATACTATATATAAAAGCGTGGTGGCCTCAAATGAATAGTCAATTTCCTCTATTGTCCCTCAATATTTACCCCTATTTTTTTTTCTTTAATTACACTTTTGCCATGCTTTCCTTCTTCCTTTCCACGCGTCTCCAGCTTTTAACCTCTCCTCCTCCTACCTCGATCTTGAGCTCAATCTCATCTCTCTCTTCCCCTTCTCCTCCTCACGATTTAGTTTCTACTCACCGCCTAAATGAGGTCGGCCTATCTATTCTACTCCCCATAAATCTCTCCTTCTGCCGCACCCAAACTGCACCGTCTCCGCCTCCTTTGCGCCCAGGTAATCGTCCTTCAACGCCCTAAGGCTCCAGGTTTGTTGTCTACTCCTTTTGTTTTCCTTCTCACTTTGATTGGAATTGGGCGCTCTCTTTGTGGATTTCGCTTGCTGTTCGTCATGATTTAGGCGTTAATTCTATGTGTATGTGTAGTCGGATTTTCGCTTACTTAAGGTATTTTTATTTTGGGTTGATATGCATTTCGTTCTTGGATTGGTTGCTTCTGCAGATCAGTAGACTCAAATTCCATGTCGAAATCAAACCTCTCGAAGTCTCCATCAGCCTTAGCCTTCCAATTTTCCTCCAATTGGGAGTTACCGTCACTGCCCACCAAGTGTTCGACGAAAGTCCCAATAGGAGAAGTGCCTAGAAAATAGGTAATTTGGTGCCTTCATGCTTCGTCTATTTGAGCTTTCAGTTCTTTTTTATCGTTCTACTGATTATATAGCTTCGGATGATCAATAGGCTTCAGTATGTAGTGGCTTTCAGCCTGTTTAATGGTTACAGACATCAGATTCACTTGAGTGCAACATCTCATCTTGAGGTTAGGTTTGTGACTTCATTTAAGGTTCTCATTCTTTTCAGTTTTCACTTCATATTTAGTAATGATGTTCCATGGTAGGATTAGGAGGAGTGCTTGAGTGCCTTTCTTGCTTGGAGTAGCTTATGTTGTAGCATCCACACACAGCAAGTTGTAGGAGCTTATGGACTTTATTCTTTCTCAGGTATGTCCAGGTAGCATGGTCCTATAATTTGGTATTATATTGTACTAGCTTGGCATTGTTTACACAACTTGCCATATACTACTAGCAAGTGTGAACTTTTAATTCCCTAATAAAATGAGGCAAAAAATTGTTACCAGCATTTGCCTTTGTGGAACTTTTGAATCTTCTTGGAAATCAGTTGGCCTAGTGTTGATAATAGCTTAATTGGCTACATTATTCTAGTATGAGATGTATTACTATATTAGTGGTTTGCATTCTTTTGCTATGACATGTACTACTGTATTAGTGGTTGGCTGCATGCAATAATTGTTGATGCTAGCTTGTGTAGACTATAGAGACTTTGCCTCAGAGCAGCTTCAAAACCACTTTGAGTCAAGCTTTGAAAAGTAGCACAAACTCATGATGGGCTCCCTGAATTTCTCTTTTCTAAATATTTGACTGAAGAATCTAGAAAAGCTTGTACATGGAAACGTTCTTTCATGCTTCCAACACTACTACCAAATAACTACTGGCTAGCATGCCCGTTACTACAATCATTCTCCTCCCTCAATCCCACTGTTGGTAGCACAAACTATTTTGGTGAGGGTACAAATATCCTGTTTGTGTGGACTTTGATATTGTTTGCAGAATCGACCAATTGATTACCTAAGAATGTTCCCGTGTGTATATATCTAAGTTGCATATGAAATTTATTGTGCAATGCAGAAAAAGGTGCGACATAGGATGGACATTGTGTCTGACAGTTCAAGACAGAAGCGATCTCGTAGTCGGATTCCCGTTTCTCCGTTTTACAAGGCTCTGGGTATGGATCATATATCGACACCGCCTCTTACTTTGCCTCCATCAACAACTTGCACATTGATCATATTCTTTTTTTTTTGATTACATCAACTTCGCAATCTTCGTATCCTAGCTCTATACTCCACTCGAACACACCATCATAAGGTATTATTTGGTTCAATTCAAATGATATGCATAGAAACAAAATAGTGTGTAGGTTGGGTTAGACTGTAACTGCCCTTGAGATAATTGGATAGTTAATGTTAAGATTCTCGTGGATGAATCTGAGTACATAGAATTGCTTATTCTTGATTTCAGTAAAAACACTTCCACGTACATGTGGTTCAGTGATTGGATCAATCATTGTAGTTTTCTGAGGATTTGGGTTTAAATTTCAGCTTATGAATGATGTGTGAGAAAGGGTCAGCTGTCCGAGAATGGCGTCGGTGAGTGCATGGTTGCTGTTTTTTTCAGCTTGCAGTGGTTGTTTCACATGATCTGATCACACATTTAGATCTATGGTGCTCTTTTGATCTACTGCTGGCAATGGACTTGCTTGAATTAGCTGACTTGACAAGGGTGAATTAGTTTTTTCATACTCATCCATTCTGGTATGGATTATGGATTTTTTGTTTTTTACTTCATAAAGAATTTCAGATTTTGAATTTTACAGTATTTTACCAAAATTTTCCCTCTATTGGTTTTGTTTGCTGATCTGGTTTTCTTTTGGGGTTTATGCATCGTTTGTACTATTCAAGTGTAAATGTTATGGTTGTTTCTATAGTGGCAATGACTTGTTTTTCCTCCAATTCCTTTCTCTGATCTAGCTTCCTTCTCTGTTTAGTTTTTTGCAGTTGTAAATTATGAGTCAGGATGATGTGCTTTGCATTACACTGATCTTGTTTTGTTTGTTGACTCATGTTGTTTAGTTATCTTTTTTCGATTTCAACCTCTTTGAATTGAAAGCATACTAATTTCAAAAATGATCTCATTATCACGGTTGCGAAAGTTGTTTTGTTAATATTAAAATATTAGTGGTTCTTACTTTTTTGTGCACCTCATGCTTGATATATTACCAGCAGAATGCTGCAATTTATTTCCGTAAGTCTGCCACTTAGTATGTCAAATAAGAATTACAAAAACGATAGGTCCGCGTGCTGCGGCCCTTACTAGTCTATGAAAAAAGTGCTAGGGTCAGTAAATAACTAAATATTGACACAGGTTTTATATATTAGAACAAGTAGACTACGTAGAAGAGTTGGGAATTATACATATGCTATTTCTCGGGAGTTTTATTTCTGGATGGCTCTCGGGTTAAGGTTATATGTAGGCCGATCTGTGATGAAGATTTGGCCCAAAGAACAGGTGTGGGCCCTACCGAAACATTTGGCCCGAATCGGCCCAATTTGTTTTGGGTTCACTGCTCAAAATTATTTTAAACGCTTCAAATCCAGCCCAATTTTAATCGGTGATGTTGCACTGGCGGGTGTGGCCCAGATTCGATCAGCCTTATCCAAAACCTTTTAAAATGCTGTATTTAAACATTAACACCTTGAACAAGCTAATACTGCTAGCTAGTTATATACTTGTATCTATCTATATATATATATATATAAAGTAGAACGAATGGCCAATTAATGTACCCACATTTATTGTAATTTCTATAGTAAACCAGTGGTTGAACTAAGAATGGGCTGATGAACAATCTTGTGGACTGGCATGCAGAAGTATTAGGCTTTCATGTGACAGACCCAATCAAAGGACTGCAGCCAAAAGCCCAGTTCATATGAACGTTTAACTTGGTTGTTCAATAAAAATAACTTGCTAATAAATGGGCCATTATCAACGGCCATAAATTTCAGACATTCAAACGGTCGTGAATGGTATTTAGCTTTGTAATAATGACGCAAAATATTGTTGGTTGTCCCCTTAAAAACCTCCGAAGGTAAACATGCCAAAAAAGTGCCATAACAAAACGCATGTTCAATGCAATTAAGTGGCTAATAATGGGCCAATTCAGTGAGATAGGACCACTCACAATTGTGGGAAATCCAAACGTTCCTACAACGTATTTAATTTCGCAAGAATGACACCAATTAGTGTTCTTGGACCCAAAAACAAACGTATTAAAAATCCAGCAAGGGACAAAACATCTTGGCATCCAAACGCTTTACCTATAAAAGTCGGCCATCCAACCTCCATCACTTCACTCCAGTTGTTCTATCTACACACATAAAAAAGAGATTATGAATATGAGTTTTGCACAACTAAATCAGTTGGGTGAAGGGGTTTCTTCAAACATTCAAGTAATGGTTCTATCTGATGACATGGTATGCACAGATTCCATCTGTCTCATTGTATCTTTTGCTTAATAACATATTATGTCATTGCATATATTTAATTGTTGTGTTTTCCTTTTGGTTTTAGCGAAATGTCATTCACTGCACAACGAAAAGCAACATGGCACATTGTTTCATAAGTCATTAACATTATGTCCTCTTCTTATTCAGGGGTTCTAAATAACAAGGGAAGTTGCAGCAACGTACAAGGCATGTATAATACCATATAATTTACAATCTAATTCAGTCATGTCATTTTCATTAGCATATTTTTCTTTCACCTTTATTGCCCTTTCTTATACTACTTATCAAATAAATAACACAATCTTATTCAGCACATTGCTAACGTTATGAGTTCATGCATTTTTTATATATTCACCATACACATTCAGTTACACAAGCATATTATTTACTACATATGAAGCAATTTTAACTTACCTTTGTTGAGCCGATGTACTTATTCCAAACAACTTGAGCAACCTTTATGCATACAACTGCACCCTTTTAGTAGAGACTGGATGTAATCCTTTCAATTGCTTGCCTTATACCGCCATCTTCCCTCACTCTGATTGTGCGACTGCAGAATGGGGGAATAATAGGTTAATATACAAAACCCCTATTACAGCACAATACAAAGTTCTACCTCTCAAATAAAAGAAACATCTAGGAACATCACCTGAAACCAGCATTTATCAAAATATGCATGAACATAGTTAGTAAAAAAAATTAATCAAAAGTGAGGCAGAAAATAAAGAAAGACCTATAATCACATAATTATGCCAAAATAATCAGGGATATTTAATTATAGAACCTTCTATATTTAGGGGAAAAAAATCCTATTTCATAGCTATAGAAGAATAAACCGTTCCTTACAACATGTAGTCAAACAACCTACAATAAAGATAGACGACACAAGAAGGGTTATGTCCTTCAGTGAGAAGCCTAAAGGATCTGACTTGAAAGCAATGGTTTGAGTTCAAATTTCACAACATTTTATTATAAGTTAGTATCTTATCTTAAACACCAACATGTGATGTTTTCATGGTTGTAATGGATTTGGTTGTGGATGTTCTAGGTAGTAGACACAACAGTTCTAGGCCTGTCAAAAGAAGAAGTTGTGAAGAAACCTTACATTGAATCAATGGGAGTGTACATTTTTAAGAAAGAGATAATTCTAAACCTTCTTAGGTAAAACTTCTTCTACATGATGATGCTACCTAAACTAAATTAGTGCATATATTATGTGACAATTGAGGATGAAAAATTGTTACTTCTGAAATGATCAGCTGGCACTTTCCAACTGCGAATGATTTTGGATCAGAGATAATCCCTGCATCAGCTGAAGAATTCTACATCAAGGTTAATTGCTAGATTAAATCAAAAGGCTAACTCCATTGAAACATTTTTAACCAGCAGTGTTTTTGCTTGCTTATCTGTTTAATGACTATTGGGAAGACATTGGAACAATCAGATCATTATTTGAAGCAAAACTTGCTTTAACTGCTCATGTATGTGCCTATGTTACTTATTGGTTCTAACATACATGATATTTTTTTTTTGTAAACTGACTTTATAATGCATTTGTTTTGGTAATTTAGCCCCCAAGATTTAGCTTCTACGACGCGCAGACACCAATGTACACATCAAGAAGGAACTTGCCTCCTAGCAAGATTGACAATAGCAAGGTCAGTAGTTTGACTACTACAAGAAACATGGCTTGGCTTAGTTTCTTTATTTTTAGCTTCATTTTGTAAGTGATTTCTTTTTCTGTTCTTCTAATATCCACAAATTGTTGATTCAATCATATCACACGAAAGTTTCATAAACAACTGTTACCTTGAGCACAACGTCGTAAGCAAGATCACGAATAAACTCCAATGCATATACACAGAAGTAAGGATTGTTAAAGAGATGAATGGTACGACCTTATAATTTACATGTTGTAAGGAACGGTTGGGCTTGATTGTGAATTGGGCCTTTGGGCCATATGTGTAACAAGAAATGTAACGGTCTATATGAGCTGAGCTCGTATGTGAGAACGATTATCGAATAACAGAACAAATCATTCTTCGTCTCCCTCTATCTTCTTCTTCCTCCCTCTCAGTCTACATTCTTCTATCCCTTTCTCCCTTCACCTTCCCCAGATCGTTACAATATACTACCCTATAAAAACATACGTAAGTAATCTCCACATTCTAACGTATAGCTTCTCCCCCTGCATTCTTGCTCACCATATAAGTTATAAGGAAAAGGAAGAATGGGTGATTATTGGTAAGACAATACATTTATTTTGATAATATTAGCATGTGTTTCATCTTTATATGATAATTTGCTACTATAAGTATATGTGAATCAGTATATTTGTATACATTTTATTATAGTGATTTACATGTTTTTTTTAATGACAAATAGAAAAGGAATTACCGTAAATGTAGAATGATCATTTTTTTTTTCTCAACCTCATTGATGCCTCAATTATTTGCCCTACTAATTAAATAATTTCAATTGGTGTTTAACTGATAATTCTGTATACAAAGAATCTATAATCTATATATGTAGAACATATAAAATAGAGTCTTTCGCAAATAATGTCTCATCGTAACTAATAGAAAATTTGTCAAAGTTTTCTTTTTTCATCCCATCTTTATATACCAAAAAATATTATGTAAGGATCTTTTATGACAATCAACGTACCAACCCATTTATTTAAGAAAACCGTACAAATACGAAAATGTGGAGTAGTTGATTTTATTTTGTATTCTAATATACATTAATTTGGCTTTGAGTTTTAAGTAGTACATAAGTGAAAGGTGTTAGGGTTGTATAAAATATATCCAACAAAAATTTTAATATAGTCGGTTCATATGGTGAAAGGTGAAATATTACACAATATAAAAAAAATCTCATACATGTCATTGGTGTTGATTAATTGTCATTCCTCTTTTCTACTCCGTTAATTAATTTGGATAGTTTTTGAACGATATTTGATACGTACGTAACCTTATTAAAATATAGAAGGAAGACAAAAAACAAAGAAGAAGAAAAAGTTACACTCATGTTAAAGGATTTATTAATGAGTTTAATCATGAATTTAACAACTATAATTACTCATGCATGCATTTTCCCCTAAGGGTAAACAAGGGAATGAATATCTTCACAAGCACAATAAATTACACATGCAAGTAAATAAAATAGAGAGAGAGTTAAAAATTGTCATTTAAGGAAGACTAAAAGAAAGCAAAAGTAACAATTTCAAGACTAGACCTAAAAAGAAGTGTAGAATTCCAAGAAGAAGATTGATGGTGCACCATATTTATAACAAATTGATATAATTATACTAATTTCAATATATGATAATTTATTATGATATATAGTGGTATGAATCTATAGCAAACTTTCCTTAAATAAACTATAACAAATTTACTTATCTTTTAGTGTTGCTCAAATTATTTTAAAACTTGCCGACCATTTAGTTTGTTATTTTTCACTTCTTAAACTTATGAATTTAATAATAAATTATATATTTTATTGTTATAAAATCCATGAATATTTGATCTTTTTAAAATTACAATTCAATTATGAGAAATAATTTGAGTGAATAAATATATTTAATAACTTAAACAAGCAACTGATCCCATAAAATTTATAGCAAACAATATTATATATTAAGGCTCTGTTCGGTAAAACATGCTGATACTTATACTTATACTTATGCTTATGCTGATGCTGATGCTTATGCTGATACTTATTTTGATGCTGAAATTATGTACTTAATTTCTGAATGTATGTTCGGTAAATCATACTTATTAATGCTTATTTTTATACCAAAATTACAAAAAATGTCCTTAAAAGGGTAAATTTTAATGTGCTTAATTTCTGAATGTATGTTCGGTAAATAATACTTATTTTTAAACCAAAATTACAAAAATGTCCTTAAAAGGGTAAATTTTGGTGTGAACCTTTGAATCATTTTAACATAAAAGCAATAAATTTTGGCTTTTTGTTGGTAATTATACTTTTTATGACTGCTTTAATAGTTTCTGTGTGAACCTTTGAAAAGAATTGCATCTCATTCAGGGTGAGAATACCATTTCCATCCAAGTCAATGCACTTGAACCTGATGAATAATGCAGCACATAATATCGAGGAAGTTAAAACCCAAAACTAATGAGTTTAAAGAGAAGCAAATACATGTACATGACCTTTTTACATGTAAACTTCATATGAACAAGGAAAAGTACCAGTTAATACACCCTAGTGACCCTACAAAACTAAATCCAACTTCCACTTTCGGAAGACTGATTGCTATCCAACCCTAGCCATATGTAGAGGCAACAAATTTATAGCAGACGCAATTAAACTAACAATATGTTTGGTCTATTTATGCAAACATGTTTGATACAAAAAATTCAGATCAATATCAATCATTCAAAATTCAAACTATAGGAACAAGCGATAATTTGACACCTAAAACATTTCATTCAATGAGCCAAATCAAGTGACAGAAGTTTGTTCAGTTCAGCAGAAATTTCAAAATTGAACATACATAACAGAGGCTTAGAAGGGTGTAGATTAGTTAGAAGATGAGCAACTTGGTTTGCTTGCCGTTTCACGTGGTTCCATTGGCATGAAGAGAAGGACCTCTGAAGCTCTAGGATAATGGAAAGGAGCCACCCCAACAATCCCTTCCTAGCACAACGTCGTTGTAGTTTTAAGACCAGAGCGAGGCAGTCCGATTCAAGAATTATATGGGGGAAGTTCTGCTGCGCACAACATTCTAACGCCCACTTCACAGCTTCAGCCTTCACGATTTCGACTGTCGATGTGGCATCGATGGCCCGGGAGCTAAGGAATATCATCGAACCAGAGCAATCGCAGACAATGAAGCCGATGTTGCAGCCCAACCTAGAGGAGACCTTCACGACACAATTGACCTTAAGAACACTCGTCGACGGCTTGGTCCAGGACATATGTGAATAAGACACATGAATCCCCAACTTTAATTGGAGTTTGCTGCTTTGAAACTCATTCAGAGGGTCTTACTATCCCTGAACATAAAAATAAATTGGTAACTTTTACATTTATATATTACAAGGCCAAACTTTTACATTTATATATTACAGTTACAATATAACATATATATACCCCTAGAAATTACTGTTATTTACCACTATACCACCTCACAATACATAAAAGCATAGATAAATACTTTTCAACAAGAAACAGAACATTACTTTACACATCAGATGATAAACACACATGCCTTCACCATGATGGTATTTTTAACAATGAGTTGCATGTGAAAGAACAAGCAATACACTCATATTTCCTTAGCATACCAGTTAACATAAATTGCATTTGGTTTGCTAACTTAATCAGATGAAGCAACAAACACTTAGAACATTACATTACATACTGAACATTACATTCTGAACATATTTTTTGAATAGACAATCAAATGAAGCTTAACCAACTCTGATGCATACAGAACTCAACCTAAAACTTACTAAACAACTCAATCAAGCTTGGTCCAATTTAGGGTCACTTCCATTGGACTGAGGCATTAATTACAACATAGAAATAATCACAAACACAACTGAGCAAGTAGCTTTATCAATGTCAAACACAACTGAATATCATTAATGACAATTAAAATAATCACAAACACAACTGGATATCAATGTCAAAAGGCTGAGCAAGTAGCTTTATCAATAGTGGTCTATAAACAAGTTCAATTAAGCTACGATCGAAATCCTAAAAGCCCTAACAATCGAAACCCTAAAATCCCTAAAATGTAAACCATAAAAGCCCTAAAATCGCAACCCTAAACGCCCTAAATAACTGTCAAAAGCCCTAAAATCGCATCAACCAAAAATCAAAAGCCCTAAAATTAAAATCGAAACCCTTAAATCAAAAGCCCTAGAGCTCCAAATCGAAATCAATCAGAATAAAACCCTAAAATGAAAAGCCCTAAAATTGATTTACCCTAAAAAAATAAGCCACGAAACCAAAAACCCTAAAAATCTAATTGAAATCCCTAAAAACGTTTTAACTTGAAATCCATCGATTGAACCCAAAATGGATTCAATCCAATCGAAATCCATGGGACTCACAAAATCCTAAAATCAAAAGCCATTTTATGGGCAAAATCGAGGAAGAAGAACAGAGGAGAGATCGGCGAAACGTAAATACCTGCAACGAGTGGTCAAGGTGAAGAGCGAGAGGAGGAGAGGAAGATGAAAGCGAGCTGGGGAGGATAGAAAGATGAAAAGCGAGGGGAGGAGAGGAAGATGAAGAGTGAGGGGAGATAAGAGAGCTTGTGAACATACCTGCAACGAGCGAGCTTCGGGCAAGAACAATCGCGAGTCGTCAAGGGAAACCAGTAGAGAAATGTCGGGGGCAAGAACAATCGTGAGTCGTCAAGCTTGGGGAAATGTCGGGGGCAACAAGGGAAGTACCAGTAGAGAAATGCTCCAGAAGTACAAGAGAAGTACCAAAAGTAGGGGGATCAAACTTTTTTTTTGGCCATTTTTGAGTAGGTGAAAGCAATCTGAAGTATTTTGAAGTATGCATAGTCGAACAGACCACTTGCTACTTATTTTTGTAGAAACAGCAAGAGGAAGAAGAATAAGTACATTTAAGCAAAAATGAGTATATTACCGAACGGAGCCTAATATGTATTAAAACATACACTATAATTAGTTAATTACCTTCTTATTGTTTGGATTTATAAAAACCCTTCTAAATTAGTAAATAAAAATTACTTTCTTCAAATTAATACTCAATATCAGTAAATACAAACAAATAAAAGAATTACACTCCATTTATTTTCCTCATCTAATCTCTCCTACAATTAATTTTTTCACTTTTTATCTATAGCTCGATCATATTTTATTTATTTATGAATTCCTTCATATATATTATATATATATATCGAAACTATGTAGGTATATAATTAAGAAATTAAAGTAGTTCAGATTGTTAGGTATTAAAGAGATTATTTTCTATATAATATCAATTTGTATACATTTTATACTACTTAATCACTTATTGAATAAATAAATTAATTCTTATTTACCAAATAAATCAATAAAAATAAATTTAAAATATCATAAAATATTTTGCCTGTGTCAGACCCAAAAAAAAAATGTCCGTGCATAGCACAGGCCAAATCGTTATATATTAACAATTATGACTATTTCATATTTAACTAAACGCAATAGTTATATCATTTTAAAAAAACAAAACTTAATTAATGCACGTCATTTTTAAATTGAAAACTATTCTATATCATATTTATCCCGGGCTGCTACGCACATCATAACTAGTTTATATAATATGATAAGGATGGTTGAGTAGCAATTAAAGCAAAACGGATACGGCTGAGTATCAAACTGCGTACGAGAAGATGACGAAAATTGTGTTTAATTGTTGGAATATAAACGTCTCAGATCGTAAGTTGGGACATAATTTGTCTAGTATATAAGTTTGATGGACTACTCCTCTTATTGTCAATTGATTTTAGGATGGAACCCCATTGAACTTGTGTACTGAGCCTGTTTGCGTCTATGCGCTCGTGTCCGCACGCCCCCAGTCATTGGGCCCACAGACTTTGGCATGGTATCAGAGTTGGTTCGGTCCTGAGCCTCTTTCTTGGGTTGATTGAGTTTGGCTATAAAGAGATTGAGATGTCCACCCACACCCGTTTATCCAAGTGTCAACTGGGCCTGACCAATTGTCTGCCCGTTGCACTTGCGGGGACGTGTTGGAATATAAACGTCTCACATCGAAAATTGAGACATAATTTACCTAGTATATAAGCTTGATGCACTACTCCTCCTATTGTCAATTGATTTTAGGATGGAACCTCATTAGACTTATGTACTGAGTCTGTCTGCGCCTATGCGTTCGTGTCCGCACGTCTCCGGTCATTGGGCCCACAGACTTTGACATTAATGCCTCAAATCAATGATCAACTCAAAAGTTGGAGTCCACCTTGGCTGGCTAATAAGTTACGCTCTGTTTAATTTCAAGATTCTTCCCACTTTTTTTCAAACCAATCAATTGCTTTTAATGTGGAGTAGGTTTTGCCTTTTTTTTTTTTTTATTAAGTCAGAATTAGACTGGAAATCACAGAAGAGCCGATTTCTCAGTCTATAGCATCCTTTCAGATGAGAATTACAAATTCTAAACTAGTTCGAATATCTTCCAAGGAACTAAGTTGGACCTAGGGGTGAGCAAATATATCCGATCCGGCTGATCCGATCCGAAAATCCGCCAATCCGTATCCTAAAAATCCGTATCCGAAAATATCCTTTAAGTTTTTATCCGTATCCGATCCGATCCGGGTGATTTTGCCGGATACTTGATCCGGATACGAATCGAGATATTTAGCTTACCGGATATCCGAAAATATCCGATACTATTCATATAATATTTATAATCATAAATTTGTTTATTATAACTAATATATTGAGTAATATATTAATAAATTTTACATCCTTAATCACATATTTATATTGTTGTCCAAGTAAAATATTGTAAATACATTTTCATATGAATAATAAGTGTGTATATAATTTAAATCGTACGAACAAATTAAGAAACAACCTACAAATTTTATTTCTTAATTTACAAATTTATTACTTTTGAATTTAAAAAATGAATATATTGATTTATTTTTAATAGATTTGTAGTAACCGGATAATTCGGATATCCGGCTCAGATATCCGATCCGGGTCCTTTTTACCGGATATCCGTTTCAAAACGGACCGGATACGGATCGGGGTTTTGTAAATTTTTTGAACCGGATATCCGGTATAACGGATCGGATTGATCCGTTTGCTCACCCCTAGTTGGACCTCCTTGGCGATGAAGTCGGCCACCACGTTTGTTTCCCGAAAGACATGAGAAATCTGCACTGAAGAGAAAAGTTGTAAAACACACAAGATATCAGAAATAATTATTTCAATATCCCATGGACATTGCCAGATTTGGTTTAGGACATTCACAACGGTCAGGTTATCGTCTCAAGCTGTATGTCGGTAATGCATAATTCATAGGCCTTTACCGGGGCATTTCTTACCGCAAGCGTTTCCGTTTTTAATGGGGTTGAGGTACCACATTTATCCCCGAAGATAAAAGTAGGTTCACCTTTGTTGTTCCGGAAAATGTAGCCAAAGCTAGATTCACCATTCGTTTTTGTTGATCCATCAGTATTGATTTTAATAATTTTATCTGGAGGTTTTTTCCATTTTTTTATTGGTCGTCTGAAGTTATTTGTTCTATGAGGTTTAGGTCTGTCATCTACTAGGCAGTCAGGATTCCAGGTTTTCGTCTTATTCCAGTTCTCAATTTGTTATTTGATATAAATCGGAACATCCTTGATGTGGTTGGCATCATTATTTGGGCTTCCAAAACTTTGTTGGTTTCTATAGAACCGGATTTCCCACCAAGAAACCAGTAATTCTATAAACTGCAAGCGATCGGTTCTTTGTCGAATTTCATCAATGATTTCATTGATTTTTTTATTTGCTATGTTTATGGAAGTAATAATACCATATGTGGATTGGTTCATTTTCTCTATTGTTTTCTTGGTATGGTTACAATGGAATATGAGATGATTCAAATCCTCCAATTGCACATTGCATCTGATGCATCCCTGGGGGATTGCTACCCCTTTTCTATTAGTCTTGATTTTGTTGGTAATCCGTTTTTCAGTATTTTCCAAGCAAAGTTTTTAACTTTGATCCAAGAAGAGTCATACGCAGTGTATCTTTTGTTTTTATTAATTAGTTCCATGGCAGAGTTTGTAGAAAACCAATCATTCTTGCTGGCTTCCCAATACATTCTATCATGAATATCATTCAGCGGAATTGGGATTGATGTAATCTTTGTTACTAAGTCATGGGATAAGTATTGTTCTATTGGGTTCTTATTCCAGGTTTTATTTGGTAGCATAAAATCGGCTACCGTAGCATCTTTGTTCAAGGTAACTTGTGTGTTTATGGAGTCACTCAACGGGGATCTGAAAACCCAATTATCAAGCCAGAATTTGATTGTTTTGCCATTACCAACTTGCCAGATTAGTCCAGACTTGAATTCATCAATGAGTTCAATCATTTTGGACCATTGCCAAGAGCATTTTCTTTTTTTCTCGTAGTGAAAGATATGGACTGTTTTCAGGTATTTTTCAGTAACAACTCTAACCCAGTAGTTGTTTGGTTCTGCTAAGATTTTCCATAGCAATTTGAATTGTAGGACTTTGTTCATATCCTTATATTTTCTCAGGCCAAGGCCTCCTTGTTGTGTTGGTTTACAATTTTTTTCTCAACCTATCAGAGGCTTATAGGAGCTATCTTTGTTCCAAAAAAAGGATCTGTTTAGCTTGTCAAGTTCAGTGTGTGTGTGTGAAGATAGCATAAAGCTTTGTATAAGAAAGTTTGGTCTAGAAGCCATGTTGGTTTTGATCAGAGTTGTTCTGCCTGCTTGAGACAAAAAGTTTGCTTTCCATTTTGCGAGTTGTTGTTGTGTACTGAGTAGAAGATCCGAGAACGTATTCGAGTTGACTCTGCCATTAATGATAGGACACCCAATGTATTTATCAAGGGATATCATATTTGTAATGGTGAGGATACCTTGTATAGCTATTTTCTTTTGATTGGTAACTTTTTTAGTGACTTGAAACGCCGATTTGTGAAAATTCACTTTTTGTCATGAGATTTTACAGTAGTCATCAATAATGTCTTTTATTTCTTGACAGTGCTCTTGTTTAGCTTTTGAGAAGATCATAATATCATCAGCAAAGGCTAGAAAAGGGATTCTTGATCCTTGATGAGTGATTTGGAATCCCAAAGGATTACGAGGTCTTTCAGAGGCTTTTTGTAGTTTTCTAGCAAGGATTTCCGATCCCAAAATAAATAGGAAAGGGGAGAGGGGGGGTCACCCTGCCGGAGTCCTCTTGTCGGTTTGAAAATTTCTGTCGGTCCGTTGTTTACAAGCACCGAAAAAGAGACTGTGGTTATACATTCTCTTATCCAGTTGATAAATTTTTCATGGAATCCAAATTTCTCCATAGTTTTGAGAATTAAATTCCATTCAATTTTGTCATACGCTTTTTCCATATCTAATTTAAGCGCAATGAAGTCTTCAGATCCTTTTTTCGATTTGAAGGAGTGAAAGATCTCATGGGCAATTAGGATATTATCTTGAATTGCCCTGTTTGCAACAAACGCACCTTGTAGGGGGTGAATTAATTTTTTCATGGTTCCTTTAAGTCTTGTTGTTAAGATCTTTGAGATTATTGTGTAAATTGTGGAGCATAGACTAATAGGTCTATAGTGATTGGTGGAGTTCGAATTGTCACATTTTGGTATTAAGGAGATGAATGTGTGGTTAACCTGTTTGAGCAGTTTCCCGGAGAGGAAAAAGCTTTTAACAGCTTGAATAACAGAGGGGCCTACAATATCCCAATATTTTTGGTAGAATTCTGCTGTCATACCATCTAGGCCCAGAGATTTGTTCGAGCCAATGTTAAAGACAACCTTTTTTATTTCTTCATTTGTTACATTCTTGATTAGTTCTAGATTGTCTCCGTCAGAGATTTCATATTGAATTAGTTCCAGATTGTCTTGAAAAAGTTTTTGGTTCATATTTTCGCTTCTGAATCTTTTGATGAAATCATTTCTGATTTCTGATCTGATGTTTTCTTCACCAGTAATGCTAGTTCCTTCTTGTGTTTTGATTTCTTTAATGATTTTCCTATTTCTTCTTCCACTTGCTATTTTGTGAAAATAGCTTGTGTTTGTGTCATTGAATTTAATGTGTTTAACTTTTGCTCTTTGGTTCCAGTAGATTTTTTGGAAACAAAGGAGCTTTTCTTTTTTTCCATGATTCTAATTTCTCTCTTAATAAGGTCACTTGTAGGGGAATTACAAATCTCGGTTTAGATTTCAGAAAGTTGTTTTTCTATGTTTTGTAATTGAGTAAAAACATTGCCGAAGGTGCTTTTGTTCCAGATCTTTGCATGTTTCTTTAATAATTTTGTTTTGGATACCAAATTATATAATCTTGATCTGTGATAGTTTGTTCTCCAGGCTTGTTTTACAACATTTCTGAAATCCTTTCTGGTCATCCAGATATTCTCAAATTTGAAAGGCTGATTTTTAAAGGGTGTTTCTGAGTCCAAGTCAATAGAGATGGGACAGTGGTCTGAGCTTGTAAAAGCAAAATGTTTGGTACAAATATTCGGGTACCATTGAAGGATCTGGTGATGGATGAGTACCCTATCCAGTTTTTCATGTATGTTATCAATTTCTGTAATGTTTTTTCGCCATGTGTAGCCATTTCCTTGAATAGAGATATCTATTAGTTCACATTCATTTTTAAAATGACGTAATCTTGCGAATCATGATAAAGGCGGTGTATTCCCGCCTAGTTTTTCAGAAGGGTTTTGAATTTCGTTCAGATCTCCCATAATAATACACGGAAGATAGCAGTTTTTAATGTAGGAGATAAATGCGTTCCAGAACACATTTTTTGCAGACTCATTGGGTGGGGCGTAAGTAAGGATTATCATTAGTTTTTTGTTCGTAAGTAGGTTGGTGTACTTGATACTAATGAATCTAGTATCAATTTGGTCAATTTCTAGGATTTCATTTGTAAGTTGGTAGGTCTTCCACATTACACAAATGCCACCCGAGAAACCTGTAGCCGGGATACAGAAGAATTGGTCAAATCCCGCTGTTCTCCAAACTTTTTCACTTGGCTCTTTGTTTGTTCTTGTTTCAAAGAGTGCAATTAATTGAATACGTTCAATTTTGCAAAATGATTCAATGTCCAACCAAAAGGTTTTCTTCCCAATTCCTCGGCAATTCCAAGTTGTGATCTTCATAAAAAACCAATTTCAATTTTGCCCCATATCATAAGACACTTAGAGAACTTATTAATATTTCTAGTTAGAATGATGTTTTTGATAAATGGACCAACTAAAGGAGGTTTAAAAGCCTTCTTATTAGTTGATTCATTTAGGTGTAGTTTTTGTTTACTATTCAGGTGTTTAGATTTCAAGCTTGGGGTCTCTTGTACACAAGATAAGGAGAGCAACAAACAATCAAGGATTCCTTTTAACAAGCTCATTCCATTTTTGAGAGTACCGAAAGGATAAAAAACACCGTTTTCATGAGTTTGTAACAACGAATTTTTCCAAGGGAATGATTGACAAGTAATGATCCATTCCAAGTGATCAACCTTTGTTTTCATGAAAGATTCATATTGTGCATAGGTACAAACTGTTGGCAAGCAGACTAAATTTCTGCCTTTATTTTGGTACAAATGCTGTGAACACCAGCATGCTAGAAATTTGTTTACAAAATATCTAGTGTTCAGAGGAACATAAATCCAAGAGATATAAGTTCCATATTCTTTGTTCAAGTAGTAGGGGTTCACCCTTAGTATTTGTTCCACAATGGTATGATGTTCTTCAATCTTCCTGGTGCAGTCTTGTTTAGTAATATGGTCATATGGTTCGTGGTTGTTCAAGTTATCATGTGCATAAACAAGTTCAAAGTTAGCATCAAGAGGAATCCAGATGCGAGAGGCCATTATATGGTAAGTTTTTCTGCTGGTGTATCCATAAAGGATTCCAGGTGTGACATGGATTATTTCGAGTCGCTGGTGTATCCTAAAAGGACTCCAGATGTAACAGGCCATAATATGGCAAGTTTTTTTCCAATGAACATCATCCATAGTTACCGAGATGAAAGCAACACACAAAGGGTTCAGAGAATGAGTTTTCGTGGAATTCAGTATAGCCAAAACAGGGATCAGAAAAGAAGTCAAAACAGGATTCACATAGGGAGTGGAAAAGCAAACACCACACTTAAATATATCAGACATGAAACTAAGAAGAAACACGAGAATCAACCAAGCCAAGACAACACTTTTGGTCAAGAAATAGTAAAGTTCCAGGAGATCATAAATACAAGATTTAAATCTCCCATTCAGAGTTTCAGGGATCAATCAAACGATAAGATTCAAAGGAGGAGAAAAAACAACAAACTAAAGGGAATAAAATCCATCAGTAAAAGACCAACACAGCAACAACTCGGATACTAAAGAAATGAAGCGCAACAGAGGAGTACAGTAGGCAACAAATATGTGCACATGAAACACATTGTTCAAAGGTTCAAAGTTCACATATTCAAGGTTCGAGATTAGAGAAGTCATGAAACAAGACAGAAAAACCTGGCGAAGGGGAGCAAGAAGAGCCAGACTAATGTCAAGTAACAGAAAGCAAATAAGGCTACACAGAGCAGGGGAAAGAAAAGAGGCAGAGAGGAGGATGTGCAAGCCTCTAGTACCGAGATTAGAGAAATACCTGAAATCCAAAGTCATAGAGGTGGAAGACAAACCTAAAAGCGGATCAGGAGGGCTCAAACTGCGAGTGGCGAGAGGAAGACGACGACTCCAAAGCAGGGGAGACCGCATCCCCAAGGGACAGAAACCCCGCTGAATCGCCATCACCGTCGCCCCGCACCCCGGTGGAAGACGGCGAGAAGCGCCGAGGCCGGCGAAGTTCCACCTCCACCCAGTCGCCCAGGCCCAGAAGCAGGCGAGCGACCATCTTTTCAGCATCTCTTCTGGAAAGGAGATCCCTAGAGAGCCAAGAAACTCATCGAACTGAGGAACATCGGCGCATCTGGAGGCGTTTCGACTGGGAATGTTTCTTCTCGGAGGAAGATCATCCCCGTTGTGAGGCTTCGTCGGAGAAGGCTTGTTAGGTATAGGGTTTGGGTGAGTCTGATGGAGAGAGTGGGTATCGCAAGGAGGGAGAGAGGGGCTGGTGAAGCTGGTGAGGCCGGTGAGGCCAGTGAGGCCGGTGAGGCCAGGGTGCAGCGGCGGCGGGTTTTCTAGGGTTTGGGTTTCAAACGAAGGGAGCGTTTTAGTATTCATTGTTTTTCGCCTTTTTATCTGCCTTTGCTATTTGGTCAAACTCTTTTTTTTTTCGCAATCCGCTGCTTTTAGTCCCAAAAATCTCGCTATTTTTATGAATTAATCTTAAAAACATGGCTGAAAGCTTAACCTACTACTACCTTCGATCAAAAATAAGTATCATTTTAGCCTTGGACACAATATTTAAGAAAAATATTAAATACACCTAGAATCTTATATTTTTTCTCAATCTTTCATCCTAATAAATAATCACTATACTCTTGAACCAATGAATGGACAAGAAAAGTCAACAAAAACAAATTCCAACAACTATTCTTATAACTTACTCTTAATTAATTGCCTAGAAATCCTAAAACGACATATAAAATTGATCAAAATTCAAGTGCTAAAACGACACTTAATTAAAATCGGAGGGAGTATATTTCTTATTTATTTATAAGCTGGAGTATAACTCTAAACACTTTAAAATCTGTTTATACCAGTGTAGTGTTTTCTTACTTAGGTTCTGGAGTCGACACTTTATAAAAGAAATAGCCAACGTATACTCATTGTAGTCTGTAGATCAATTGATATAGAATTTTATGTGATATATCATATAATGTATATATTAAATAAAGTTTTATTGATAGAGCCTAGAAATTATATTCTAAGATCACATAAACTAAAACTACACTGATTGGGTGGATTAGAAGTAGAGTTTTTCAACAAATGCCAAACAGATTCAATATATATACGAGGGTCGTTCGGATGGAATTATCTCTTAAGATAAACATTACGAAACAATCACAACCGTAGGATGGAGTCAATAGACGGTCCAGATTGAAGGAGAAGGAAAAAGAGAAAAAAGGTAAGCGAGCGAGTACCTGTTGGACGCGATGGCATTTTTGTAATTAAATCTAAAATTAACACGTTATTACACGTTTGCCCCTCACCTCTAAAACCCCCCAAAAACGAATCAAACGCTCTTAGGCGAACTATCCACCGAACTCGAAGAGGAGAAGACGAAGAGACCAACTTCAAAACTCGATCGATCGAACACGAAAACTGCAAACGAGAAAATCGATCGAAGACGAAGCTCGGAACTAACAAAATTACAATCCAAAAGAACGTAAAAAACTATCTTACGATATGAGGAGCGACACAGATTACAGCGAGGACGACTTTGGAGGTACGCATATCAGATTTAGGGTTTCGATTTCACGAAAACACCTAGATTACTCAAAATTAAAGGTTTCGAGAGTTTGTTAACTGTTGTTGCACCATTTGAAACACAGACCTCGAAGTTAGGGTTTCTTCAGTACTATTGGGACTTTGTTTTCCTTGCCTGAATTGTATGTTTCTTTCCTGATGTTAATTTTGTGAGTTGGAGGTTCATTTCCTTCTTCAAGAGTTCATGCCTTTGTTGTAAAAAAATAGGTTTACCTGAGGTTCATTTTACGAGTTAGGGGTTTATTTGTCTTTACCAGAGTTCATGCATGTGTTTACCTGAGTTGTATTATTTTCATGAGGTTCATTTGTGAGTTGGAGGTTCATTTCTTTCTTCAAGAGTTCATGCCTTTGTTGTAAAAAAATTAGGTTTACCTGATGTTTATTTTATGAGTTGAGGGTTCATTTACCTTTATCAGAGTTTATGTCTGTGTTTATCTTAGTTGTATTAATTTCATGAGGTTCATTTGTGAGTTGGAGATTTTTTATATATATTCTACTCTTAGTTACCACCTGATGTAATGCAATGCAGCATGATCATATGTATATTCAACTCTAAACTCACCAATCCTCGACTCAGTTACATTTGATACTTTAATTTGATGCCGACTTATATATATATATTCGATCTGCTTATTCTTCCTCTCTTCCCATTTTAGCATTCTATGTCTGAATTCAAAATTATAAGAAATGTGGAGGAAGGAAAGATATAATTAATTAGATTGAGTTTTTAATTTGTAAATCAGATGACGTGGGCGTAATTAATCATGAAGTATGTAGTGTAAGCACGCACGCTCACATATACCCAGCACTCCATCGATCAGATTCACCACCTATATATATACTCCGTACGTATATCTGTAGAAAGTCATGGGGGGTGCTTTTTGAAAATTCCACATATATATTATATTTACGTTAGTCCGGTTGGATAATATATAACCTATCTAAGAGATGGGCTATTTCATTTACAAGCTTCATTATCGTCAAGAAGTTTCGAACATAAAATTATGAGAAAATTGCAAGAAAAATGTTGGCTAGCTCATGTGGAAAAAATAAGCTCCATAATACTCCGTATGTGTTTGATTGGATAATTTAGGGTCCGTTTGAATTCCCTTAAATAATACATTTTAATGCATTCTAATTGAAATTCAAACGAATTCTTCATGTGATTGAGCTTAGCTTAAAATAGATAAAAATAAACTGCCCTACTGTTATACATGTACTTGGCCTATATAAGGCTAGTTGTGTAATAGATCTAGATTGAGCATGTGGAAAATAACAGAAAGTCTCTCCTAACAAACTCTCCTTCTCTTCTATCTTTTCTCTCTCTTCTCGTTCTCTGTCTCTCCGTCTTGAGACATCACATATGGTATCAGAGATTTGCGATTCTCGGACATGGGGGATGGTACTCGGCTAAAGACGATGGAGGTCCAACTGCAAGATCTTCGACAATCCGAAGTTAGCACTCGCGAATTCATGGAATCAACGCAACGATTCATGGATGAAACGTGTGGAAATCAGGGTGAAAATAAGCGATTGATTGAGGAATTGGGGCGAAACACCGATCGCTGACTCGATCAATTGACGGAGCTTGGGAAGAATGTGGATCGCATGATGGATCAATTAGCGGAGATGGTGCGATCTCTTCTTCCAAAGGATAACTCGCGATATGAAGGCACACCAGGGGTACATCAACAACGAGGAATTCTTGGATTAGGAAATGTTCTTGGATCGGCCTCGTCGAGCAAAATGCGAGAGACTGGTGGCGCGAGTAATTGGCAAGGCAACATGTTTCATGATAGTTATGATCAGAATCCCACCGGAGCACCTGAATCCCGATCAGGTATTCAACGATTACCTAAGCTCGATTTTCATACGTTCGATGGAAATAATCCAAGAAGTTGGATTAGGAAATGTGATCGATATTTTTCGATCTTTGCAATCCAAGAAAGTCAGAAAGTGGAAATGGCCGCTATGTTTGTGTTTGGAAAGGCTGATACATGGCTTCAGGGGTACATGATGCAGAAAGATTGGGTTTCTTGGGAGGAAATGAAAGAAGATGTGTGTGGTAGATTTGGGGAAGGTCAAGGCTCTAACATTGTCGAAGAATTCAATAAGTAAGAGCAAAAGGACAGCTTGGATGATTACAATGAGAGGTTCGAGGACTTGAAAGCTGATATGCTTACCTATGATCCCCATCTTCCTGAATCGTACTTCGTGTCGAGTTATATCAATGGATTGAAAAGGGAAATGAAGCATTTGGTCAAGCTTAGTCGACCTTATTCCATGGCGATGGCCTTGGAGCAGGCCCGGTTGCATTCGCAGGCAGTTCAAGAGATAGTGAAAATAAGTAAACCTCCATGGAAGACCACTCCTTCTTTTTACCCCCAATGATCTAGTAGTTCTGATGTGAAGCCTTTTCCAAAACCAATGAATTTTGTACACTCTTCACAAGCCAGTTCTTCAACCAAAGTGTCTTCTCCTTCTGTTCAAATGCCAACGGACTCCAGAGAACACAAGCGAGCAGCTGGGTTATGTTATAGATGTGGCGAGAAATATTTTGTTGGCCATAAATGTCGTGCACAAACATTACACGTTTTATTGGCTGCTCAATTCGATGAGTCAGATGTGACCGATGAGGATTCTGAGCAGTTGACAGGGGAAGATCACTCACAGGTGGAACCAGAGGTCTATGTACACGCCTTGACTAGGAGCAGACCTTTGACAACGATCAAGATCCGAGTAGGGGTGAGCACGGGCCAGAACCCGACCCGAACCCGAAAAGCCCAAAAACATGGGACCGAAGACCGAACCCGAACACTTCGGTTCGGTTCGGGTTCGGGTCGGGTTCGGGTTAAACAGCACTCGAAGGGGGAAAAGGGGCAAAAATGCACTAAAACCCGAACCGACCCGAAACCCGAAATGGTAAAAAGTGCGGCCTAAAACCTGAACCGAAGGAGTATGGGTTCGGGTTCGGTTCGGGTTTTTCGGGCCGGGTTCGGTTCGGGCTTCGGTTTCGTCGGCCCGTGCTCACCCCTAGATCCGAGGGCGAGTCATGGATCGCGGTCTCACGATATTGGTGGATAGTGGGGCTACGTATAGTTTTCTTTATCCACGGGTGGCGAGTGATGCATCGTTGGAGTTACAGCAAGCATCCATAATGGAAGTTATTGTGGCAAATGGGCAGAAGTTGTATAACAGTCAGGTTTGTAATGGATTTCGCTGGGTAATGCAAGGTAATCGCTCTATTTTTTGTCCACGAATCTTGAAATTAGGGGTTGTGATTTGGTTTTAGGCGGCGATTGGCTAAGAGAGTTTAGTCCTGTGTTATTCGACTTCAAACTGCTTACCATTTCATTCACTAAGGAGGGCAAGATAGTGGAGATTTGTGGGGTAAAGGAGGAAGCAAGTCTAAAGATGATGAGAGGTTTGAAACTGCACAAACTACTCTGCCGGAAAGTGCCATTGATTGTTACACAGGTGGCCCATTTGTTCTCTGTGCAAGGTAGTGAGCTTTCTCTTCCTTCATCTATTCAGGAATTACTTAGCAAATTTCCTGATGTGTTTGAGGAACCCACTGTTTACCCCCTATGCGTGGACATGAGCACTCTATTCTTCTTAAGCTAGGAACTGCACCCATTTAAGTCAAACCTTACAAGTATCACAATTTGCAGAATTAGTGAAGAAAAAGGACGGAACATGGCGTTTTTGTGTCGACTATCGCCAACTCAATGAAGCTATGGTGAAGGACAAATTTTTTGTTCCCAATGTTGAAGAACTACTCGATGAATTACACGGTGCTTCGTGGTTCTCCAAACTAGACCTCAAAGCCGGCTATCATCAGGTCCGAGTTGCTGAGAATGAAATTCCGAAGACAGTTTTTCGTACCCACCATGGCCATTACGAGTTCAAAGTAATGCCATTTGGGTTAACTAACACGCCAGCCGCCTTTCAGGCTATGATGAACATTGTTTTTGGTCCTCACCTGCGGTAGTTTGTACTGGTTTTCTTTGACGACATCCTTGTGTACAGTCAGTCCTTGGAGTTACACTGTCACCAATTGCAGCTTGTCCAGCAACTTCTTCGTGACCATACTTTGTTTGCCAAACGCTACAAATGCAGTTTTGCTCAACCTCAGGTCGAGTATTTAGGCCATCTTATATCGGCAAAAGGGGTAGCAACTGATCCCAGTAAGATTGTAGCTATGGTTGAATGGTCGACTCCCAAATCAGTCAAAGGGTTGCGGGGTTTTCTGAGATTGACGGGGTATTACAGACGATTTGTGCCCAACTATGGTGTTATTGCTCTCCCACTTACTGAATTGTTGAAACAGGAAAATTTTGCATGGTCAGTTGACGCAGATGTAGCATTTAAGTAGCTTAAGAATCTTATGGTCACGACACCAGTTCTACGACTTCCTGATTTCAAGCTTCCCTTTGTCTTGGAGACGGATGCTTGTGATGTGGGTATTGGCGCTGTCTTAATGCAAGAAGGCCATCCAAATGCTTTTATTAATCAGGCTTTACATGGTGATCATGTCCATCTATCAACCTATGAAAATGAATTACTTGATGTGTTGTTAGCTGTTGACAAATGGCGACATTATCTTGAGCCCACGCATTTTATCATTCGAACAGATCATCAACCCCTTCGTCATTTGTTGGATCAACGGCTATCCACTCACTTGCAGAAGAAAGCTATATGTAAGTTGTTGGGTCTACCTTACTCAATCGCTTACAAACAGAGTTGCGAAAATAAGGTTGCAGATGCCTTGTCTCGCTGAGATGAGTTGATTGAAGGAGTGTTGGTCGCTGTTTCAGTGATTATACATCAGTGGGCTACGGAGGTGGTTGCTACTTGCTAGTTATGCAGCGGATCCGGTGGCATCATAGTTAATTGCAGTTACGGCGATTTCACCTGATCCCAAATATAAAGTGGTGAATGGTATTCTGCGTTACATGGGTCGCATTTACATTGGTAATTTGCCTTCGTTACAATGACAATTGATCGGCACCTTTCATGAAACACCAGTGGGTGGACATTCAGGGATGCAAGGGACGTATCAACGGCTAAAGCAATTGTTTTATTGGCCTGGGATGAAGAGTATGGTGGAATCTTTTGTCCGCGAATGTGAGAATTGTCAGCGAAATAAGAATGAACACGTGAAGTATCCAAGATTGCTTCAGCCTTGGTAATTCCTTCAACTGCTTGGAGTAGCATTGGCATGGATTTCGTTGAAGGTTTGCCCATCTCTGCAGGGTTTGATTCCATTTTGGTGGTGGTGGATAGGTTGACCAAATATGCCCATTTCTTGTCACTTCGTCATCCTTTCACAGCGGCCAAGGTAGCTCAGTTATTCATTGACTCCGTTTTCAAATTACATGGGTTGCCAACGAGTATCGTGTTCGAGCGAGACAAAAATTTTGTCAGTCATTTTTGGAGAGAGTTGTTTACAGTTTGGGCACTAAATTGTACATATCCTCTGCTTACCATCCGCAATCCGATGGGCAAATAGAGCATGTAAATCAATGCTTGGAAAATTTTCTTTGCGTCATGACGTCGGATAAGCCAAAGCATTGGGCTAAATGGCCTTCCCTGGCTGAATGGTGGTACAATACGAACTTCCATACTACTCTCCAGTTGACTCCCTTCCAAGCATTGTATGGATACCCTCCTCCTCAAATGGGTGTTGACGCTTCTTCAATTACAACAGCTACTGTGGAGGAGTGGCTCCATGAGCGAGAATTCGCCTTAGCTCCACTTAAGGAGAACTTGTAGAGAGCACAAGCTAGGATGAAACAACTGGCTGATTCAAGAAGAACTAAGAGGGAATTTGCTGTTGGAGATTAGGTATATTTGAAATTACAACCGTATCGCCAGACTTCAGTTGCTCTTCGCCACAATTTGAAGCTTTGCTCTCGTTTTTATGGACCTTATGAAGTGTTAGCTCGTGTCGGCTCTGTTGCTTATCGCCTGGCCTTACCTGCGTCTTCCCGCATTCATCCGGTATTCCATATTTCTCAGTTGAAGCGTCATATTGGCAGCCAGATTATACCTTCAGCTGCACCACCATTATTGAGCGAGGTTGGTGAGATTGTTGTTTGTCCTGAATCCATTTTGGACACGCGTGTGAGCTACTTAGCTTCAGGCGAGCCAGTGACAGAATGGCTCGTTAAATGGGTCAATCTGGATGCTTCAGAGGCGACCTGGGAACATGCTAGGCATATACTACGTCAATTTCCGTCATTTACTGTTAAGTCTTGAGGACAAGACTTCCTGGGAGGGGATGTAATGTCATACTTGTACTTGGCCTATATAAGGCTAGTTGTGTAAAAGATTGAGCATGTGGAAAATAACAGAAAGTCTCTCCTAACAAACTCTCATTTTCTTCTGTTCTCTGTCTCTCCGTCTTAAGACATCACACCTACTAACCTTAAGCAAGTTAGAATAAGGAGTTTATGAGTTTGTCTCAAAATTTACTATCCTTGAAAATCCTTCACTAATTCCTACATACTCTTTTTGATAATTTTACCCTAATTATCTACGTACCTAAGTATTTTCATAAATCTGAATACTAATAACTTGTTCAAACAACAAGCTATATATAATTTCAATTATCAATTTCAACTCATAAAATCAATTTTAATTAATCAGTTAACTTTAATTTCAACTTCCACTTCCACTCATATTAAATTCAAATTATCGAACGGACTTTTAGCATTTAATTAACCGTGTAATATTTGTTTCTTGGGTCGAATTCGATCAATGATTATGCAATTGGGAAAGGACAAATAGTCATTAGGTAAGGTCTGAAAGTCAACAAAAGAAGGCGTACGTACGTACCTTGTCGATTGAATCACTCATCCGCTTCTCGTGTTCCCTCAACCCCGCACAGCCAAACAATATGCATTCTTTTTAAGTTTCTTTAGTATGTGTTCTTGTTTACCAACAATTATTTTTACCGAGTAACTACTAATTAACCTTTTTTAAAAGGGTTTGAAATAATTTTCAATTTTAATTTCTTAAAATGTGCATTTGTACACTAGAAAACTATGTTTCTTCACATTTTTGCAAAAAAAATGAAAAATCATTTATAGGTAAGATGATGATATTACTAGCTAGTAATATAGATTGGAAATGAAAATGGAATATAGATTGAATAATTGATATACAGTGTGCGTGATATGGTCCTAATTAATTCGTACAACTTTTATTAATACGGAGGTCCTTATCGGTCGAGCTGTCAGCTGTGAATTAATGCACAATATGTAATGTATAACGTCACCATGCACGTACGCCCGTCTCGATTTGCTGTTAAATATTTTTTGTTTGCTTTTTTATGTACAAGCTACTCCCTCCGTCTCTCAATATAGTTCTCCTTTCCGTTTTTGGCGTCCCAAAAAATTATTCTCTTTTTTATTTTTATCATAACAAATATCTTAAAATATTCTTTTCTCTTTTCCAAAATCACACCTAATACTCACAACCTTTCAAATATCCAAAACATCTCTCCTCCATTATTACACTTTCAACTCTCTCTCTCCAAAAAATACCCTACTTTTTTAATCTCTCTCCCTCCCTCCTTAATTCTTGTGCCATTCTCCAAAGGAGAACTATATATGGGGACGGAAAAAATATAAATTAATAAGGTTTTTTTTATAGTATATGTTCATGACACACTGTAGTAATTTATTTGATTATTAGTTTAATTTTATTTATTAAAATTTTATTTATTTTATTTAAAAATTATTTTATATTTTAGTTTGTTAACATGAGTTTAGTTTATAAGTAGTGTACTAAAAAAACCGAATTACTGATACTAATAAACAATGTAAATTGGGATTTCTCGATTAGATCTGGTCCTTAGATTTAGAATCTTTTCATATTAATTCCGATCGTAAGCTGTCATGGACTTGGAATTAAGTCTGTGAAAAAATGACGTATATCTTGCAAATTATCCTGAGTATACAATAAAGTTGAAATTAATAAATACTCCTTCCGTCCTTCATTTGTTTTTTTTACACTGTTTATAGTTAAAAGAAATATTTAAGATTTCTTTTAATATATAAGAAAAAATATAGTCATATAGAATCTTGTTTGATTCGTCTCAACAAGTACTTTGATAATATCAAAAAATTATAATTTTTAGGATTATGTAATTAGATATATTAACGATACAAAACCCGTCTCAATATTTAAATCCGATCAATATGGGACTAATAATATGAAAGAGAGAATATAATTCAGATTTTTTTTATAAATAGAATAAAATAAATTAACCCGATTTACTCAACCCTATATACTGACAAACTTGCATTTAAACATCAACGTACCAATCAATCTGTCAAATTAAGCTAACCCACTAATTTTGATTCTATCAAACTCAATTTATTTAGTTAAAAAAAAGATTCTCTTGAGATTCAGACACTTATGGTGTCGCTCACAAATCACATTGTAGCAACATGTTCACATCATGGAAATAAAAAGATATGAAAGGAAACCACATATAGGCTAATAATCCTTTTAAGTATGGGTGTTCATCCGGTCGGGACTGAATTTTTTCAAAAATTCGGATCGAATCGAATGATTCGGTCCGATCCAGTTTCAGTCTGGTCTGATCCTGTACCGGTTTAAATCAAATTTTATTTTATTTTAAAATAATTTAAATTTTTATTTAAAATCTATAAAAAAATATCTAAAAAATATATATACTCATAACTTATTAAATTAAGAAAAATATCTATAAAAAAATACATATAAATCTTCAAAAAAAACATATAAATTTAAAAAAAAATTAAAAATTAAAAATCCAGTCCACCGACACGGACCGATTTTTTTTCCGGGTTTGGACCGGATTAAGGAAATTATCTGGACCGGAGACCGGACCGTATTTTCTCCGGTCCGATTTTTCGGTCCGGGTCGATTTTGAACTGCCCTACTTTTAAGGACGTAATTTTATACCATTTCATGGTTTATAAATCACTCTCAATTTATATGGTAAAACATAGTTACTAAAAACATATTATGAGCCTATATCCAGGGTCTAGGTGAATAGGTTAAAAATAAAACATTTTAAACAATAATATGATTCAATGAACCTCATATATCACATCTAGAATTTTTTAATGTGAATAAAGTGCAACCTAGATTTTTAAATATCGTTTTTTATAGGCGCGCAATAATTAATTTATACACTCAAAGTTAGCAAAAAAAATCTTGTCTCTTGTGTCACCCATATTGTTTTAATTTATTTTTTTGAAGATTCGTGTTAGACTTTTTCAACTCAACTTTGAATTTCCTCACTATAAAACCAAACTCAATTTGCGTTACAATTTACTCTTCACAAAATTAATCCCTCTTCGAAGCCGGCGACATGTCAACTCCTTTCCAAACCTGCCAGGCGACGGACCTCGCGGCGCTCCTGGGCGGCGGCACCAACGCCACAGCCGCCGCCGCCTACCTCTGCGACAGCTTCGCCACCGTCACGTTCGCCGTAGACAACACCTACCTCCTCTTCTCCGCCTACCTCGTCTTCGCAATGCAACTCGGCTTCGCCATGCTCTGCGCCGGCTCCGTCCGCGCCAAGAACACCATGAACATCATGCTCACCAACGTCCTCGACGCCGCCGCCGGCGGACTCTCCTACTACCTCTTCGGCTTCGCCTTCGCTTACGGCGCCCCCTCCAACGGCTTCATCGGCCGCCACTTCTTCGGCCTCAAATCCGTCCCCTCAAATATAGCCGCCGGCGACTTTGACTACAGCTTCTTCCTTTATCAGTGGGCCTTCGCCATCGCCGCCGCCGGAATCACTAGCGGCTCCATCGCCGAGAGGACTCAGTTCGTTGCTTACCTTATTTATTCCTCCTTTCTTACCGGTAAACAATTTTTCATCAATCTTTTCTTTCCCATTTTGACCTTCTTTATAGACGCCCCAATACTTTTATTCCAACCCAACATAAAAGATTCCGGTTTTCTAATTTAATGCATTCATCATACTGTAAGAACTTTATCAAGAATCAATTTTGAAATCCCTGTATTAATTTGATAAGGATTGGATATTCCAAATCACATTTCTTAATGTATGTTCTCAAGTTTAGAAAGGTTGATATTTTATGGTATCAACTAATTAAAATTTCAGTACACCAATTTAGAAAATATGTTTGAAAGATTCATAAATTAAAATTAGAAAAACTATGAATTTATATATTAAAAGGTGAAATTACAACTTTATATTATTTGCAGGAATTTCAAATTTCAGAAAATATATCTTTATGAGGACTGGATATTCCAAAATAAATCTATTTTATCTTACTTTATGATATATTTTAATTAATAAAAATTTAATTGGCACTATGTAATTTTAGGGTAAATAGTTTTCAAGTGTTTTTTTCCGGTCTAGTAAATTAATATTGGAATGAACCGGCAGGATTTGTTTACCCCGTGGTGTCGCACTGGTTCTGGTCCGTGGACGGGTGGGCGAGCCCGTTTAAGGCAACGAACCTCCTACTCGGGTCGGGCGTGATTGATTTCGCCGGGTCGGGTGTGGTCCACATGGTAGGCGGAGTAGCCGGTCTATGGGGGGCCCTCATCGAAGGGCCAAGAATAGGCCGGTTCGATCGAACCGGGCGGTCCGTGGCCCTACGCGGCCACAGCGCATCTCTCGTCGTACTCGGCACTTTCCTACTTTGGTTCGGATGGTATGGGTTCAACCCCGGTTCGTTCCTCACAATCCTCAAAGCGTACGGAACAACCGGAGGGTATTACGGTCAATGGAGCGCTATTGGCAGGACAGCTGTCACCACCACATTGGCAGGCTCAACCGCTGCATTAACAACCCTCTTCGGTAAACGGTTACTGGTGGGCCACTGGAACGTGCTAGACGTGTGTAACGGGCTCCTGGGCGGGTTCGCCGCGATCACTTCGGGCTGCTCGGTGGTCGAGCCATGGGCCGCCATCGTCTGCGGGTTCGTGGCCTCGTGGGTCTTGATCGGGTTTAATAAGTTGGCCGAGAAGCTGAAATTCGACGACCCGTTGGAGGCGGCGCAGCTCCACGGCGGGTGCGGCGCGTGGGGGATTATATTCACGGGCCTGTTCGCCACCAAGAAGTACGTTGGTGAGGTGTACGGCGGGGCGGCGGATAGGCCCTATGGGCTTTTTATGGGCGGGGGTGGGAAGCTTTTGGCGGCCCAGTTGATCCAGATTTGTGTGGTGTTTGGGTGGGTCACGGTCACCATGGGCCCGTTGTTTTACGGGCTTAAGAAGCTCAAGTTGTTGCGGATTTCGAGTGATGATGAGATGGCGGGTATGGATATGACTAGGCACGGCGGGTTCGCTTACCTGTACCATGACGAGGATGACATGTCATCCAAGCCTGGGTTCATGAGGAAAGTGGAGCCCACAGGGTCCTCCCCTCCCAACTTCTCTGTATGAAGATGATTAATTGGCATGTGTTCAAGAGCTTGTTTTTTTTTTTGGTCGAAAGTGTTCAAGAGCTTGTGTGAAAGTGTGAAGGAATTGATTTTAGGCTTCGTTTGGCGCAGATTTCTTATAAATTACAATCACGACAATACTCATTATGTGTAAAGAAAGAAGTTGGTACCAAAGGGAGTCTGAATTTGCTTTCTCTAATATTTTAGTTTCTATCCCTTTTACTCCTCATTTGTATTCATTAACAAATTGATTGGTGTTTAAATGTTGTGCTTCGATCTGGGTAGTTGTGTAACTAATTCGTATTATAAATCCACTCTAAATTGATGTCTGTGAATTTTCACGGGCCGGTAGAATATCGTGTACGTATGAGCAGATATTTAAAGATAAGTCTAGTGAATTCATCTTAAAATCAATTTACAATATAAAAAGTAGTCTATTAATTTTATATGATAGAATTTGATATCCACCCAATCCAATTTTAATGTGGATGAACTTATATTTCAAAGAATGTCAAATATCAGTATTTCATATTTACAAAGTATTTGTATACTCTCTTAGAATGTACTAGTAATTGTGCTTTGCCACTCATTTGATATTAAGTAGTTAACCAGTACCGTACAAGAGAGATATTAGTAAATCTAAATCTTAATTACCGGGAGAACATATGTTTCATTCTTCACTTTGCTCAACTTGAAAACTCTTTCATCAGTAATATGTAGTAGTACAATTTAGCCATCAATTAACAAATTTTAGAAAATTCAGATGAAAGATCAATCAAGGCCAAATTAAAGCATGAGGCAAATTATATGATCAAGTGAGGACAACCACAACTTGCAAGTAAACGATATAAAAAAGGAATATATCTAAACTTTCTACACAATGCATTGGACCATTGTGGGGATCTATCAACTTTTTTATCAAGTTGAGTCAGTTCCTTTCAAGTGCACATAAGACTCCAAACAATTAAATTAAGATCAATCAAGGCCAAATTAAAGCATGACTCTAAAGTAGATTATGATGAGACAACCACCTCATATAATTCAGCAATTCTTACATAAATCCAAGAATTGATACGGACCCTTCAATGCAGTGCAAATGTGCAATCATATCACCATTGTGAACTTAAGAAAGTCTGTTAGCTAAAAGAATCACGATAAATTAAAGGGTTGTGCAAGTGCTAAAATAAAACATTGAGGTTTGAGTGAAATTACTTAAAATGAATTATGTTTTATATTTATCAATATAATTAAAGTTTAAAATAAGCTAATGTAACCATCGTCTATCTTTATTGGTTAAACTTCGCGTACGGATTTTATCCAGAAACTGCTTCACCAAGTTGGAGTCTACAGTAAGGATTACTTAATTTATCATAACATATTAACATCTCTAAATTCCACGCAATTAAGCATCTAGCTCTTTGTTGCTAACTATTCAAGCTCGTCTGATCTACTGCGCGCATTTGATAAAATTAAACCCTACTAGTGTAATTGTACTTCGTTACGTGATTTTGAATTATAAACAGTAAAATGTTCATTAGTATTGTTCTTGTAATAATGTTTTACTTGAATGTCTTTATGAGCAGAGATGACTGCAAACTTAACTACAGTACAAAAGTGTAGTATAATACGGAGTATACCACGCTTTATGTGAAATTCTTTTTTGCTTTTGTTCAATGTTTTTATTGCTAAGCATTAATTCATCGTCGGCGCGCCTTACTTTTGAACATTTCTTTTGGTGTATGCAAGGTTATCAGGATCGGGATTCTAAGATCGGATCGATGAGGGTTTTTCGGGATCAGATCGTAAGATTCTACATTTTAACTAAAAGTATGTTGTAACACCTAATATGATATATGAGTGTTATATATTCTATTGAAAAATATTGTAAATATTAGATATTGGGTAAGTAATACTGATATAAAAATAAATTAGAATAATAATTAACTAATTTTGAGAAATAAATTTTGATCGTATTAATATTTGATAATAGAAAGTGTTATTTTTTACCATTTTAGTGTTGTTGTATAAGATTAATACATGAATTAAAATTTATGTATGTATAGCTTATATTATTTTCATACTTAAATAGTATAATATATTGTAGTCATTTGTAGAGGATCACAAGAATTGCTTTTAGAGGAAACATAGATCATGATTCCAGCAGGAATTTCAGGTCAAATGATGACAATTTTAGGCCCAATAATGATAGCAGTCAGGGCAAATGCGGCAGAGGCCGAGATTTCGACAAGTCTAAAGTCGAATGTTATAGGTGTCATAAGTTTGGCCATTATGCATCTGAATGCTACACCAAACTACACAAGGAGAAGGAGGAGAACTCGAAGTTTGCTGAAACAAAGGACTCAAAAACTCTGCTGATGACAATCCAAGATGGAAAGAAGTCTGAAGCAGGTGTTTGGTTTGTGGATACAGGCTGCAGTAACCACATGAGTGGAAGTAAGTCTTCTTTCTCTTATTTAGATGAAGATTATCATTCTATTGTAAGATTTGGGGATGAATCTTTTGTGAAAGTGATGGGGAAAGGAGATATCAGGATAAAAGCCAAGAATGGCTTTGTGGAGAAAATTTCAGAAGTCCTGTATGTGCCTGATTTGAAGACTAATTTACTGAGTGTTGGCCAATTGCAAGAAAATGGTTATATTATCACAATTAAGTCAAATGCTTGTGAGATTTATGATCATGTTAGAGGAGTTATTGCTCTTATTCCAATGAGTTCAAACAGGTTGTTCTCTTTAAAGATTGAAAGCATTCGATCTAGTCTGATGGCTGAAGTAAGTGAGTCATCGTGGTTATGGCGCTTTAGATATGGGCATCTGAATTTTGGAGGGTTGAGGACTCTTCAGCAAAAGAATATGGTAACAGGTCTTCCAGAAATTACAGCTCCTACTCAGGTGTGTGAAGACTGTGTTGTTAGCAAACAACATCGGACTCAATTTCCCAAGGGAAAATCATGGAGAGCAAGTAAAGTTCTGGAGCTGGTGCATTCTGATATTTGTGGCCCCATAAAGCCATCTTCTAATGGAGGTAAAATATATGTAATTACTTTTATCGATGATTTTTCCAGAAAAAATGTGGGTTCATTTCTTACAGGAAAAATCAGAAGCATTTACTGCTTTCAAAAGCTTCAAAGCTCTGGTGGAAAATGAAGCAGAAAGATCCATCAAAACACTTAGAACAGATCGGGGTGGTGAGTACTGCTCAAAGGAGTTTGAAGCATTTTGTGAAGAGAAAGAGATTCGAAGAGAGCTTACAGCTGCATATACACCGCAGCAAAATGGTGTTTCTGAGAGGAAGAACAGAACAATCCTCAACATGGTGAGAAGCTTGTTGACAAGAGGCAAAGTCCCAAAGAATTTCTGGTCGGAAGCGATAAATTGGAGTGTGTATGTTCTGAATAGAAGCTCAACCTTTGTTGTTCAGAATATGACACCAGAAGAAGCCTGGAGTGGTAGAAAACCAGCAGTAGATCACTTTTGGATTTTTTGTTGCATTGCATATGCTCATGCTCCTGATGTCAAGAGGAAGAAGCTTGATGACAAGGATGAGAAGTGTGTCTTTCTTGGAGTAAGTGAGATATCAAAGGCATACAAGTTATACAATCCACTCACAAAGAAGATTGTGACCAGCAGAGATGTGACCTTTAATGAAGAAAACACTTGGGATTGGAATAGGCAACAGCCTACCCAAGTCGTTTATGATAGTGACGCTGAAAGTTCAGCAAATGTCAGCTAGCCAGAAGAAAACGTCAACCAACCAGAAGCAAATGTCAGTCTGACAGCAGCAAATGTCAGTCCGACAATTGCCCAGCCTAATCCAGCAGAAACTCAATTTATTCGGCGTGTCAGAAGAAGGCCAAATTGGATGGGAGATTATGAGGTAACCGGATTAAATGATGAGACTACTTATTTTGCTTTGTTTGCTGATTGTGAACCTACAAGTTTTGAAAGTGTTGTCAAAGAAGAAAAATGGCAAAAGGCCATGGATGCTGAGATTGATGCTATTGAAAGAAATGACACATGAGAGTTGTGCAATCTACCAGAAGGTCACAAGACCATTGGTGTGAAGTGGGTCTTCAAGACAAAGCTGAAAGAGAATGGAGAAGTTGACAAGTACAAAGCTCGTTTGGTAGCAAAGGGATACAAGCAAGAGTATGGGGTTGACTATACAGAAGTATTTTCCCCGATGACAAGGCATGACACAATCAGATTGGTGGTTGCATTGGCTGCTCAGAATTCTTGGCCAATTTTCCAGCTTGATGTCAAATCAGCTTTCTTACATGGAAACTTGGATGAACAGGTATTTGTTGATCAACCACCTGGTTATGTTAAATCTGAAAATGAGCATAAAGTTTACAGGTTGAAGAAAGCTCTTTATGGGCTAAAGCTGTAACACCCCGTAATTTTTAAGGGTATTTTGAATTATTTTTAAATTTTTCTTATGCCCGTTTTGCTAGACGGATTTAATTCAGTGAGTCTCGGACCTTCTGAAAAGGGGTCTGAGCTCTGTAAAATTTTCCGAGCATTATATAATACAGTTGAGGTGTTTTCGGGGTTAATGTATCGTTAATGTACGAATATATTTAACCCGGAGTTAAGAAATTTAATCCAAACCAAGTTCGGATAAGAATTAACAAAGTCGGCCTTAAAACCGCGACTCACCGCGATTGACCGCGATCAACCGCGATTCACCGCGACCGGCCGCGATCGCGGTAATGCCAAGACCTGGGCAGAGTCGTCTTCCTCGCGTGGCGGTTACTGTAGCTCTGTTTTGGCTCAGATTTGGGCAGGCCAAGTGGGCAGCCAACTTGCCCTTCGCCTTTGTCCCCTTGTTCCCCAAGTGAGGCTCAGATTGGAGCTATAAAAGGAGGTGAAACCCGAAGTGGAAGCTCTCTTCTTCTTCTTCTTCTTCTTCTTCTTCTTCTTCTTCTTCTTCTTCTTCTTCTTCTTCTTCTTCTTCTTCTTCTTCTTCTTCTTCTTCTTCTTCTTCTTCTTCTTCTCCTCTGTTTTCCCCTGTTTCTCCATTGTTGAGCAGTTGTGAGCTCGATTCGAGAGGTCCCTTGAGTGTTAGAAGGTGCTCTTGAGTGTAGTTGGAAGCTTTGAGGTATTGGGAGATCGAACCATAGACAAATCGAAGGCAAACAAATCGGTTTGGGGTAAGAAATTCTCCATGGAAGCTGTCGAGCTTCGCCACTGTCATGCCACACGAAAACCGCGATTGGCCGCGACTCGCCGCGATCGCGGTGAGGGCGTCCGAGTCATGTGTCTTGTTGGTTTGGCTTTGGGCTTTGCTCGTTTCCTTTGATTTCTTCTTGTATTCTTTTAGATTCATATATAAGTGTATCGAATCTAACTTAGGATCTTGTTATGGGCCATTTCTTAGGGATTTAATATCCAAGATCTGCTCCAGTTTCAGATCCAGGAACTAGACGTTGCTCAGCTTGATTCGAAGTTGTCGGATCTAAGGCAAGTGGCGGTTCTCTCTTGCTCATCATTCCATACTTTCATTAATTATCAATTGTTTTGTTGTTAATTAATTTGGGATGATTCTGAATTATGTTGGAAATTGTTTTGATAACCTTATGTGTTTAAAAGAAGTTATTATACTAGGTTGTATATTCTGCTAGAACCGACGCTAGTCTATTCTAGATTTGTGCAGGTGAAGGCCGTAAGGGTCTTTGATGTGATTTATCGTGTGTGTTTAGATTATTAAATCTAGGGTGTTAGTTGTTCAGGTTGAGCCGTGATGGTTCTCTGTGTTGTGATTGTGTGTTTGACTGCTAGTACAGTCTGTGTGTAGTAACGTAATTGTTGGGATTATTCCCCGGGATTTATTCCCCGTTAGTTTTGGTTCAGGTCATGACCCTATCCTAATAGAGGATACATGCACGCAGAAATGCAACTGGATGAGATTTATTCCCTGGGATTTATTCCCCGTTATTTTGTTAAAGTACAACCGGTTGGGATTTATTCCCTGGGATTATTCCCCGTGTTATCTCTTGTAGAAAGATGTTAAAAGCTTATAACGTGATGTGCGTGTGTGGTCATTTAAATAAGATACGTGCCATGAATATGCACATAATTAAAATGCATTGACCATAATATAAAGTGCCGTATGAGTAAGCACTTATTTAAAATGTTTTGCGAGTAGTGCAGCTAGGAAAAGCTCGTCTTAGTTGTAGATCGCTCGTATGCGATATTGTGATGATGTGTGTGTGTGTGTGTGTGTTTGTTTATGTTCCCCAACATTTGTCATATTTTCCTATAAGGCTCATTTCATTTGGAGTCTTCTTTTTGGGATTGATTGCTGTAAGACTTGGTCTCCAGAATCTTCTCTTGTGCATACCTCTTGTTATTCCAATAGGAGTATGATGGTTGACTATCGTCATCGGTTATTATTCGAGAAGCGATGAGTCTAACCTAATACGACTGCTTCGAACCACTCTGCTTTGTACCCTTGCTAGTCTATTCATGTAGACTAACCAACCGTTATATTCCTTGCATGGTTGGCTAGTGTCATCCGTTCGATTCGGCACATCAGGTGTGTTGACGATCCGAGAAGGCTAGAACGACTATGAAGATGAACGGTGTTTTTGACAAGTTGTTTTGTCGCCTTGTTTAAAAGATTTCCGATGTGCTATTTTGTATTTTGTTAAAGACTTTCGCTGTTGTATTTCTGATTATTGGGTCGTTTTTGGAATCGTGTAATTCTGCGACCATGTGGTTTAATAAAAGTTATGATTTTAGTATTGTAACTGGGTTTTAAGTCAGTTATGAAGTCGGAAAAGCCTGGGGTGACTTCGGAGTTTACGTCCGGGGTCATCGGCAGTAACGCTTTCAAATGGGGTTAAATTTGAGGGTGTTACAAAAGCAAGCTCCAAGGGCATGGTATAGTCGCATTGAAGGCTATTTCTTGAAAGAAGGTTTCATAAAGTGTCCTTATGAGCATACACTCTTTGTTAAGAGTGAATATAAGGGGAAAATGCTCATTGTCTGCTTGTATGTTGATGATTTGCTATTTACTGGAAATTGTGCTGTCATGTTTAAGGAGTTCAAGAGGTCTATGATGAATGAGTTTGAAATGTCAGATCTTGGTATGATGCATTCTTGGCATAGAAGAAGTACAATCAGGTGATGGAATTTTTATGTCCCAAAAGAAGTATGTTGGAGATATTCTGAAAAGGTTTCAGATGCAGGATTGCAATCCTGTTAATACTCCAGCTGAGTGTGGTTTCAAGTTACATAAAGATCATAAAGGGAATAAGGTGGACAGCACACTCTACAAGCAAATTGTGGGAAGTTTGATGTATTTGATTGCCACAAGATCGGATATTATGTATGCTGTTAGCTTAATCAGTAGATATATGGAGAATCCTACAGAAATGCATTTGTTGGCTGCTAAAAGAGTCCTCCGATACTTGCAAGGAACCAGATATTTTGGCTTGAACTACAAGAAAGGTGACCTGACAAATTTGTTGGGATTTACTGACAGTGATTATGCAGGAGATCAAGATGAAAGGAAAAGCACTTTCGGGTATGTGTTTATGCTTGGTACAGCTGCTATTTCTTGGATGTCAAAGAAGCAACCTATTGTCACTTTGTCCAGCACGGAAGCAGAGTTTGTTGCAGCAACAGCTGGTGCGTGTCAGGCCATGTGGTTGAGGAAAGTTCTTGAAGAGTTGAATTTCAAGCAGACATAACCAACTGAAACTTACTGTGACAACAGTTCAGCAATCAAGTTGTCAAAGAATCCAGTTATGCATGGAAGAAGCAAGCATATTGATGTGAGAGTTTACTTCTTGAGGGATCTTAGCAATGATGGAATAATTGATCTCATCTTTTGTCGAAGTGAAGAACAAGTGGCTGATATATTCACCAAACCACTCAAGAAGGAGTCTTTCATAAAGCTCAGAAAGCTACTTGATCTTTGCAGTATCAAAGTATTAAACTAATGTTAGCAAACTTCAGTTTAAGGGAGGATTTGTTAGATATTTCCTGATTATTTCATATTTCTTATTTTGTTTATTCAGTTCCTGAATTTTAGGAGTTTATGGATTGTTAGTTTAGAGAGAATATTACAGCAGTATGTTAGTGCTGTTAGTGGTTGTAATGGGTCCTAAATTAAAGTTAGGTCAGTTTATGTAATCGCCTATAAAAGGTCATTCAATTCTTAATAAGAATCAAGCCGTATTCAGCCTAATTTCTTCATCTGTCTATTTTTTCTTCCTGACAAAAGAAATCCTTCTACTGACAATTGTTATCAGCAGACTGACAATTGTTATCAAGGATTACTTAATTTATCATAACATATTAACATCTCTAAATTCCACGCAATTAAGCATCTAGCTCTTTGTTGCTAACTATTCAAGCTCGTCTAATCTACTGCGCGCATTTGATAAAATTAAACCCTACTAGTGTAATTGTACTTCGTTACGTGATTTTGAATTATAAACAGTAAAATGTTCATTAGTATTGTTCTTGTAATAATGTTTTACTTGAATGTCTTTATGAGCAGAGATGACTGCAAACTTAACTACAATACAAAAGTGTAGTATAATACGGAGTATACCATCATGCTTTATGCGAAATTCTTTTTTGCTTTTGTTCAATGTTTTTATTGCTAAGCATTAATTCATCGTCGGCCTTACTTTTGAACATTTCTTTTGGTGTATGCAAGGTTATCAGGATCGGGATTCTAGGATCGGATCGATAAGGGTTCTTCGGGATCAGATCGTAAAATTCTACATTTTAACTAAAAGTATGTTGTAACAACCTAATATGATATATGAGTGTTATATATTCTATTGAAAAATATTATAAATATTAGATATTGGGTAAGTAATACTGTTATAAAAATAAATTAGAATAATAATTAACTAATTTTGAGATATAAATTTTGATCGTATTAATATTTGATAATAGAAAGTGTTATTTTTTACCATTTTAGTGTTGTTGTATAAGATTAATACATGAATTAAAATTTATGTATGTATAGCTTATATTATTTTCATACTTAAATAGTATAATATATTATAGTCATTTGTAGAGGATCACAAGAATTGCTTTTAGGATCGTTAGAATCGTACACAAGATTCTATCCATTTTATTTTGTCAACTAAGATCCTACCTCTAATAAGATCCCAACTAGAATCGCGAATCGTTCTGCCTTTCCTGAATCGTAAGATCTTTATAATCATAGATCAGGATTCTGATAACCTTGGTTGTATGTGCTTTTTTTATTTATTTCAAACGGCAACACCATCCAATGTGACATAAAATCCCCCCGTCATATTCAGCAAAAGCATAGAAAGTCAATATAATACCACACAACATCTAAAAGGCAAGAACTTTGCAAAAAGCCATTCCCCTCTTTTTTTCCCAAGGGGATCGCTACTTAGAACATTCCTTAGTGGAGGGGCTTATCGGATGTTTTTTTGCCAATAAGCTTCTCCAATAAGCCTTATTCATTTTTTTAATTTTAGTAGGGACTTATTAGAGGGATTTATTGGAGTATATTAAATTATAATTATATTTTTTTATTTATATCAAATTACCAATATATCCTTTATATTAAATATGTAATATACTCTTTATATTAAAAATTAAAAAATTTATTAAATATATTTTATTTCAAATATTTTGTATATTTAGTGTAAATTAGTGTATATTTATATTTTAAATTAAACCATCATAAATAATATTAAAATGATTTGTTTTCAATTAATAATATACAAAATATAATAAAAAATTCAAAAATATTTGAAACATAATCATAATGGGTGTCTAACTGTCTATGGATAGAAAAAAGTGTAATTAGAATTATAGTAATTTTTATTTTTAATGTAAAAAAATAAAAATAAGACAATTTTTTAAAAAAATAACGGATGACCAGAATTTTTTTATGGTCATCCGATCGACGCCATGTGTCGCGCACTGGGCAGACGAACGCAGCCCAGTAATCAAGCGTCACGTGGCACTTTGCCTTACAATAAGCCTCTCTTGAGAGGCTTATTTTTCGGCCAATTTTTAAGCCCTAAATGGGGGGCTTATTGGGAGCTTTTATTCTTTTAATCAAAAGAATTCAATAAGTCTCCCCAATAAGCCCCCAATAAGGATGCTCTTAGATTTTGTTCTTAAGAATAACAAAGTGGGGAGAAAATGATGTATTAAGTCGGTTATTCGATAGATGAGAAACGTGTCAATTCGTGTGAACATACATATTAAAGTTCAATACATAATTTATTAGAGTTTTATCCTAAAACTAATTGATAATTGTTTACACGTCCCTTTCAAGTGCAACTGTCTAGACCATTTAACACTTGACAACATGTATAAAAGCCGATAAACCAAACAAACAAGCTAAATGAACTAGCCCATATTACGTCATCATGGTCGTCTAAGCTCAAATAAATCAAGAAATAAACTCATATCCGCACATACGCATTAAAATCCAACACATAAACCAATTGATAATAAGAAGAATAATTTACTAAACTTTTATATACTAGACTATTTAGTCTCAATTTTCCAATGTAAAATAACTTTATTCTCCATAGTATTTTTATACATGCAAATGAATATCATTGAATGTAACGAGATTAATAATGTTTAATTTTTTTGGGTTGTCTATAATTACTGTAGATCCGAACTCGACTGAAACCGAATATCCCGAATTAACACTTGAGAATTTTAACATCACTTTATCGACCGACTAAGTATGGGTTAATAGTCAATAAAATTGATGTGGTTTAAAGTATCAACATGTTAATTCAAATATAAATGTAGTAGGTAGGTAGAAATGAAGAGGAGACAGGAGACAGGAGACAGGAGGAGAAAAGAGGCCCATATCAAAGATGGTTGGGGTTGCTTTATGAGGAGATGAACCCACTTAACTTACGCCTTTACTCAACTTGTCAAAGCCCAATTCCACAACGCAACCTCCCCACCACTGACCACTCCAACTTTAAGCTACCCACCAACCCTTTTTTTTTTTTTTTTTTTTAATAAGGTAAAAATTAGACCGGAGACCACAGACGACACAGTTTTTTAGTCTATTAGCATCCTTGCGGATGAGAACTAAAAACTCTAAATTTGATTGAATATCTTCCAAAGAACTCTGTTGTCCCAGCTTCGCAATACAGTCGGCCACAACATTTGTTTCTCGGAAGACATGAAAGATCTGCACTGAAAAAAACAGTTGTAAAACACAAAGGATATCAGAAATTAAAAATTTCAATATCCCAAGGACAGTGTCAGATCTTATTCAGGACGTTTATAACAGTAAGGTTGTCACATTCAAGGTGAATGTTGTTAAGACCTAATGCATAGACTTTAACCAGAGCATTCCTGACTGCAAGTGTTTATGTTTTTAACGGGGTTGAAATTCCACACTTTTCTCCAAAAATGTAAATTGGTTCGCCTTTTCTATCCCGGAATATGAATCCATAGCCAGAGTCACCTTTAGTCTTAGTAGATCCATCTGTATTATTTTTAATATCATTATCCAGGGTTTTTTTTTCATTTTTTCTTTGGTCTTCTATTTTTGTTGTTATTTTTGTTTTTTGTTTAGGCTCTTCCAGACAGTCTAGGTTCCAGGTCTTCGTTTGTTTCCAGTTATGGATTTGATTTTTAATGTAAATAGGTACATTCTTTATCTGGTCAGTATCATTAGATGGTCTCCAAAACTTTGTTGATTTTTATAGAACCAGATTCTCCACCAAGAGACTGCCAATTCTACAAATTGTGCTCTATTAATTTTTTGTCGAATTTCCTCAATTATTTCTGAGGCTTTGTTGTTACCTATATTAAGGGTTCTAATAATTCCATGTGTGTGATTGTTCATTTTTTTTTGGGTCGAGAAACGAGACTGTTCATTTTTTCTATGGTTCTTAGTGTATGACTACACTGGAATAACATGTGATTAGAGTCTTTGTTTTGTGCGTTGCACCGAACACATCCCTGAGGGAGTGTTACTTCCTTTTCAACTAGTCTGGCTTTGGTTGGAAGCCCATTTTTCATAATTTTTCAAAGGAAATTTTTAACTTTAGGATAGGTATCCAATTTCCAAATCCAGGAAGAGTCATACGATGTATATCTTTTGTTTTTGTTGATCATATCCATGGCAGATTTTGTGGAAAACCAACCATTTTTACTGGCTTCCCAATACATTCTATCATGTATATTATTTAAGGGTATTGGAGTGGATATTATTTGTTTAGATATATGAGTTGGTAGAACTTGTTCAATCTTTTCCTTGTTCTGGGTCTTATTTGGTAGAATAAAATATTCCACCAAAGCATCTTTATTCTGAGTTGGTTGTATGTTGATAATGTCACATAAAGGAGTTGTAGAGAACCATCTATCAGTCTAGAATTTAATGGTTCTGCCATTTCCAACTTGCCAAATGAGTCCTTTTTTGAATTCATCCAGAATTTCAATCATTTTGGACCACTGTCAAGAACAGTTTCCTTGTTTCTCATAATATAAGACATGTTGTGTTTTTAGGTATTTTCAATTATAATTTTCACCCAAAATTTGTCTGGTTCGGCCAAGATTTTCCACAACAATTTAAATTGTAATGCTTTGTTCATATCCTTTGCTTTTCTCAATTCAAGTCCTCCTTGTTGAGTTGGTTTATAAATCTTTTCCCAGCCTATTAGAGGTTTGTATGATGGGTCCTTATTCCAAAAAAAGGTTATGTTTAGTTTATCCAGTTCATTGTGGGTATATGTAGGTAACATGAAACTTTGCATCAGGTAGTTAGGTCTAGATGCAAGATTCGCTTTGATTAGTGTTGTTCGCCCTGCTTGAGATAGGTAATTTGTTTTTCATTTAGTTAGCTGTTGTTGTGTACTAATCAAAAGATCAGCAAATGTATTAGAATTGACCCTACCATTAATGATAGGACATCCTAGATATTTTTCAAGGGATGTCATGTTTGTTATTGTAAGTATTCCTTGGATTGCTAGTTTTTTTGTAGTGGGTACTTTCTTCGTAACTTGAAAGACAGATTTATGAAAGTTTACTTTTTGTCTAGATATTTTACAATATTCATCCACTATATCCTTGATTTCTTTACAATTTTCTTGTTTGGCTTTTGAGAATATCATAATGTCATCCGCAAAAGCCAAAAAAGGAATTCGAGTTCCATGTCTAGAGATCTGAAAACCGATAGGTTTTCGAGGTCTATCAGATGCTCGTTATAGTTTTCGAGCTAGGATTTCAGATCCTAAAATAAAGAGAAAGGGTGATAGGGGGTCTCCTTGTCTAAGTCCTCTTGTTGGTTTGAAGATTTCTGTAGGGCCATTGTTGACTAGCACTGAGAATGATACAGTCGTAATAAATTCGTTAATCCAGTTGATAATTTTTTCATGGAATCCAAATTTTTTCATGATTTGAATAATAAATTTCCATTCAATTCTATCGTAGCCTTTTTCCATGTCTAGTTTAAGTGTTATGAATCCTTCGGTTCCTTGTTTTGATTTAAAGGAATGAAAATTTCCATGAGCTATTAAAATGTTATCTTGAATAGCTCTGTTCACTACAAAGGCTCCTTGCAAAGGGTGGATTAATTTTTCCATAGTAATTTTCAGTCTTGTTGTTAATATTTTCGATATAATCTTATAAATTGTAGAACATAGACTAATCGGTCTATAATGGTTTATAGAGTTTGGATTATCGCATTTTGGTATTAACGATATAAATGTATGATTGATTTGTTTGAGTAATTTTCCTGATAGGAAAAAACTCTTAACTGCTTGAATCACAGAAGGACCTATAATATCTCAATATTTTTTATAGAATTCTGTTGTCATACCATCTGGTCTTGGAGATTTATCCGACCCAATGTCAAAAACAGCCTTCTTGATCTCTTCATTAGAGACACTTCTTGTTAGTTCTATATTTTCCTCTATTGAGATTTCAGATTGAATTAGTTCAAGGTTCTCCCGAAGTAAGCTTTCATTCATTTCGTCACTTCTGAATCTTTTTATGAAATCATTCCTCATTTCATTTCTAATATTTTCTTCACCAATAATGCTAGTTCCTTCTTGGGTTTTGATTTCCTTTATGATTTTTCTGTTTCTTCTTCCACTCGTTGTTTTGTGAAAATAGCTGGCATAGTGGCATTAGTATCATTGTAATTTATGTGTTTAATTTTAGCTCTTTGATTCCAAAATATCTTTTGGAAACAAAAAAGTTTTTTCTTCTTTTCAATAAGCCTGTTTTGTTTTTTAATGAGATCGTTGTTAGGGTTTGTACAGATCTCAATTCGAATGTTAGAAAGATGTTTTTCTATGGTTTGAAGTTGGGTAAACACATTGCCAAAGATACTTTTATTCCATATCTTGGCATGTTTCTTGAGTAACTTTGTCTTGGAAACTAGATTATACATTCTAGATCCATGATAATTTGTTCTCTAGGCTTATTTAACGACATTTCTAAAATCCTTTATAGTCATCCAAATTTTTTTTCAAATTTGAAGGGTTGTTTTTTAATAGGTATAGTAGAGGCTAATTCAATTGTTATAGGGTAGTGATCCGAACTGGTAAAGGCATAATGTGTGGTGCAGATATCTGGATACCATTGAAGAATTTGGTGGTGAATAAGAGCTCTATCCAGCTTCTCATATATATTGTCAATTTCTGTTTTGTTTTTCCGCCAAGTGAAGGTATTCCCTTGAAATGAAATATCTAATAATTCACATTCATTTTTAAAGTGTCTTAATCTATCAAATTTTGTTAGAGGTGGGGTAGATCCCCCAAGTTTTTCGGTAGGGTCTTGTATTTCATTAAGATCATCCATCACAATACAAGGATAAACACTATTTTTGATAAATAAAATAATGTTTTCCTAGAAATCATTTTTGCCAGATTCATTTGGTAGGGCATAGGTAAGAATGAGCAACACTTTAATGTTTGTGCATAGATTCGTATATTTAATGCTAATAAATCTTGGTTCAATTTTGTGAATTTCAAGTATTTCATTTGTGAGTTGGTATGTTTTCCACATTACACAATGGAATTGATCAAACCCAGTTTTTTTCCAAACTTTTTCACTAGGTTCTTTGTTTATTCTCATTTCGAACAATGCGAGTAATTGGATTCGTTCTATTTTACAAACGGATTCAATATCCATCCAGATAGTTTTTTTCCTATCCCACGACAATTCCATGTTGTAATCTTCATAAAAACCTATTGAGTAATTTCCCCATATCCAAAGACAGTTAGGGGTCTTGTTCCTTAGTTTATAGTATTGACAGTAGTATCTTATGCAAACTGTAAAGGATTCTGTAAGATCATCCCTAAATTTGGTACTTTTAGTATGAGTGTGAATGATCTCAGCAGATAAAGGAGTGAGATACACCTTGGTTATCGTGTCAAACAATTCCACCTTTTCCACATAGATTTGTTCAAAGTTAAAGGGTGGAATACACTTTGGTTCAGAGTACTCACATAAGAATTTCAAAACCATGTGTGTCTTACATTCAAAATGATGTATGGTTAGCAATTGCATTTCCACAAAAGGGGAAATCAAAGACGTTGGTAAGCTTTTACAGTGCATAGACGCAGAAGTAAAGGCAATACCAGGTAAACTAGTGAAATAGCACAAAGAGTGCAGTAAAAGATTGTTCATGGAGTTATAGCTCCAAATGTATTTGTTCATAGAATAGGGGTTCATGGAATATCCTTGTTCTCTTTATTTTTTGTCTCATTGGTCTGGTCAGAATCATCACTATCTGTCATGAGATAGGTTCTTGGAGAGCAATCCAAAGAAACCTGAGATGCACAATTCGTCAGTGATTCAAGATTAGAGGTTCTAGAATGATATCTCAGACGGATAACATCAGTCCAAAGAAAGAATAAGTTACCACAGTTTGTAAATTTGTTAAAGAAAAAGAAGTTAAGACAAACACAATAACTATTTTGATGCATCTTAAGCAAATGATCAAAATCAATTTGAGCTGAAAAATGATAATGGAGTAGCAGATCAGTCCAGTAGCAAAAGTACCAAAGAATCCACCATTTCAACACCATTTCCAACAAAGCATCCCATATCAAACTAATGACAGAGATAAGGCAAACAAATTTGAGGTAATAAAGGTAATAATAGATCAAGTATAAATGTTGCATGTACATAAATGCAAGGATAGAAGAGCACAAAAAATGCCAAAAAATCTAGATAACCAATTTCACTTCACACCATAAAGTCACCAACACCTTATGCATGATTCTAGGGGTAAGTTGTTCAGATTTACGAAGGTCATTGACAACACAGAAAAGAACAAAGTACAACAAGTACTTAACCTCTTATCATAAGGGATCTTGATCCAGCAAACAACAACATAGTCATAGTTAAGCAGATCCAGAACAACAGAGTCAAAGGTTAGCAAATCCGGTAAGTAGTAAGATTTCAGTTTAGGGTTCAGGTTATGCAGATCAATAGCTTGCAATAAATAGAACCAAACAACATACACAAAGAAACAAGGGTCATCCATAAAAAAATTATCAAAGAGAGGAACAAAAGAGGGAAGATCAGAGCGGAAACACCTTGAAGCATGTTGAAGAGGACGTAAGGCATAGAACAAATGTTGAGTAGTGCCGGGTTGAGCATGTCGTATCGATTTCTCACCAAATCGGGGATGGAGTTCTCCATAGGCGTCGAGCTCAAAAAGTCGGCGGGATGCTTCGTCAACACCGGCGTAGGATTCCAGAATCGGCAAACAATGAAGAACCGAAAGCTCCGGTTGGAACACAGACACGTTCCCACCCCCTTTCCAGAAGCAGAAGACGAGGGAGAGAAAGGGTGCAGACACCCCACAACCCAGAGGAAGGAGGTGATCAACGACATAGAAGGCTAGAAACCACCACCGCGCAATCGTCCATGCCAAAAGATGATTCCGTTCGGCTTGTCGAAGAAGTCGAGTTCGGTTTCGCCCTTTAGACGGTATATTTGTCTCCGCTCCATCATTGTGGGAGATCTGAGTTGCAGGGGAAACGAGGATCCACCGAATAGAAAGCTTACGTTGGATGATTATGTTGATTTGAAAGTGTTTGAGGTTGATCTTGCTGGTGATATGGGTGGGGATAAGCGACTGCTGGTTCTAGTTTAGGGTTTGGGGTTGGTTTTGGGGGTGAGGGAGCGTATTCATATTCGGGAGCGTTTTGTAGTTTTTCTTGATACTACCCACCAACCCTTTAATTGCTCACAATTCACAAACATTTCAAATCTTAGATTTTTTCTGTTTTTTACGATTTCATGATCATCTATATGTCTAAGCTTTTATTGAGGGATAGCTAGATCCGATCTTGTTTATGTATTACTAGCTATTGAGGCCTTACCAACCCGAGGGAAAATCCGAATACAAGCCTAGATCGTTTGTACAGACGGACTTTTTGGGTGCTAAGATCCAAAGTCGAGAGGGAAACAACATTTTACACTTGAGGAAGGTACATCCCAACTATGAAGTACATCAGCAGATGTTACAATAATACGTATATGAGTTTTGGCTGGTACAACCACTCTTCAGTCGTGCTCGTTTCTCGAAAGTATATTTTTTTCTGAGAACATGGTCGACCAGAATTTCTTATGTTCGCGATTCTCCATCCACCGATTCAGAAAATACTCCAGTTTTGCATTCTCATATGAGGCCGAAAAGTTTATTGACATCGTTGGACTTTTCATTTAATTTTGATAAATGTCATCAATTGCATTTTTTCATCTACATAAAACTATAAAAGTAATAGAAAATCAAAAGTATAATATTTAAAGTTCACGTGTTAATGTTTATCACAATGTTCTGTATGAGCTATAACGGTAAAATATCCTTATTGATAAAGCATACTGAAAATAGTAAATTGAAGCTTACCCAAAAAATCATTTTTGATGGTGATATTTGGATTGAGTATCACACATAATTATAAGAAAAAACTTAGAATTGTAGGATGAATTAAGAAACGAATATCATGCACTTGGTATTGTCCTTTACTTTTTGGCTTGATTTTCACTATATTTCTAAAAAATTTAGAGGTTGCTACAATGATAGTCAGTCGACGATTGTTCTGTATTAACATGGACATCGGGCTTGCTTTGTGGCCCTTCATGCATAGAAGAAACTCAAAGTTGGAACCTCTTGTCACGTTATCATGTAATGGTTGAGCCGACGATTGTTAAGAGAATACAAAACCTAAGTTTCATTCCAAAATATAAATCAAACATTCATTCAATTCTCCCTGTTTTAATTGATCATATATCTAATTTCAACCTGATAATTAAATTTTAATCCAACTCTCTATGTATATTTTATTTGAAACATACAAATTATCCCCTATTAATTGTACCTGAGATGTGACCAACGTCATCCTCGTCTCGCCTCTAGAACTCCTTGCTAGAATCACCTCACTAGCCTCATTAGCCTCTCTTATGGAGTTCGACGATCAAATTCTTGTATTTTGCGAACGATTTAGGGTTCTTCGAAGATATTGTTTACACATTATTGTTTGATATTGTGATTTGATTAATAGGATCGTTTGGATTCCGATTAAAATGTATTATTTTATATTAAATTAATAATTCAATATAATTTAATATAAAATAATGTATTATTTCAGAAAATACAAACAGACTCTAAGTTAACATCCACTGATTTTAATTTATTTTAGTTATGTAAATTCATTTTTTTAATTACAATGTATTTTGTTTGAATTTTTAAAAGACCTTCAATTTTGTTTTTAAAATCTAGTCATCAATACCTAATTAACATTTTCAAGGAAGCATATCACCAATTTTGCCGGAATCTTTACCAAAAACATATTATATCATTATCAATAATTCAATATCACAATAAATAGGCATATAATTTTTTAGCAGAATAGGCATATAATTGATACAACTGTTAATAATTTTTTTAATCAATATTATTTTAGATTATAGGTAGTTGAAATTATAAAAAACTAGTGTAGAACCCGTACCTCGTACGGGTAAATATAATTTGAGAAAATCAAAAAAAAATATTTATGATTGAATTAAATTAATGTTATATCAAAATATTTTTTAGAAAAATATAGTTCTCGCTGGATCATTGGAAATGATATGTTATGATATGTAGGAATTTATGTAGAATCATTTAGAGAATAGTTAATATAGATATATTATAATGATTATTAATCTAAAAACCTCGATAAAATTATTCCAGATTTACAAAATTATTTATACGTGGCATATATACTAGATGGTCTTTTAAACAATTTAAACAGATTTCAAACAAATAATTAATGTGTGGTTCATTGACAAAAACTATTAGATTAGTAATTATATATTTTGAATAAGAAAGCAAAAAATATTCATAATATGTATAACTCACGTTTGGATTATAATAGAAAAATTTTTAAAGAAAAAATAATATTGACAAAATCGTGAACATGATCAATATTAAGTATTATAACAAAATCTTTAATTTTTTTATGTTTTTTATTAGTTTGATATTTGAACAATTCATAATCAAATTTTCAAATCTTAGCTACTATATTATACCTTCAAACCATGTTTTGGTTAAACATGGATAAAATAAAGTGAGGTAAAAATTAAATTATATATGTATAATTAATGAATAAGGCCAATGTAAATTAAAAAAAAAAAGATTTATGTTTTTCAGGAAAATATATGTAGCTAAACAACGGGGATTCGAAATTGTTGTTACACCCTCAACGATACTTATAAAAATCACAATATAAAACAATGATTTTTAATATTTATGAAAATAATAGTATACGTAAGGTTACGAAACCAATATTTATCATAGCAAGCTACTTTATGATATAAAATATTATGTTTTAGATATTTCATTTGCATATGGAATAGAACTAAAGAAGTGACATCAACCTAATAAACATGATATTATCTCGTATGTATTTATTATAATGAATATTAAAAATAAGATGGAACTCAATATTTGAATATATTGATTTCAATGATTATTAAAAAAATACATTTCAATTTAATTACTAAAAAAAAAGGCAAGTTCAATTTAAAATTTTCATGCATATATTCACAATGGATAATATATTTGACCCTTATATTAAGTTAAAATATTTATATAACAATTTTATCGTAGAATATAAATGTGAAAATTAATATCCAAATAAAAGGAAATGTTTATATTAGATAAAAGGTACTGTTCATACAAAAACTTGAGTTATTTGATGAAATTTTGAAGATTTTTATAGTATAAATTTAGCTAGTTTAAGGGGAAAAAAAACTAAAAATAGGATTAATAGCAAAATAACATATAAGCAAAGTTGGTCCATGATTGTTTTGGTGTCTCGAAGGGGGATATGAGATCAAACGAAGGGGAAAAAATAATTTTGATATTTTAACTTTTTATTAAAATAAATATATGAAATAATTCAACAAAATATATATAAAAAAATTATTACAAATCAGCCAGATAAATCACTTTTCTTTTAGTTTTTTGTAATTACGTAATGGACCCGTCTAAAGTTTTAAGATTTTGATTTTAATTTATATCCTTACTTATAGAAAACGATAACCGAAAAGTTATTTAAATACTTAATTAATCAATAGTGACTGATTTATGTAGGTGTAAAGTTATCTCAAATTCAAATACTTTTAAAATTTGTATACGTACTACGTTTAATTTACTTTTGATAATGTGTATAATCATATGAAATTGAAAGTTGGTTACAACAAAGATTTAGCTAGATTTTTTAGTTAAAACTTTTTGTTTGATTTAAATTTCTTGGTAATTTATAATTGATATTTCACGGTTTGTTAGTGAATATTTTCTTGGTGATTAACAAACTCAATTTAATTTTTTAAAACTGAAAATTACATTAGGAAAATGATAAGTAATAATCCCATAGAAACATTGTAAAATCGTAAAATGGAGACCATGTATTTTTTATATAAAATTATAATAAAATATAAATTGTTAAATGGGAACGTACAATACACATTCGTTAAAAATCTGATATGATATAATTGTTGTTAAGATGAGTTGTTAAAATTGAAAGGTTTAGAAGAAAATCTCAAGATTATATAAATTAAGTTTGTTAAGATACATTAGTCTGAAATTTCACTAAATTGTTAATAAAAATATGTATGTGTAATAATATAATATAGTGGGTTGAATTATAAAAGGACATGTAATGTGAGTTGAAAATTGTATATATTGTATGATTTTGGCCCATAAATTTATATATGTCATATTATATATGCAAAGTCATAAAAATAATATTACTAATTACATAAATAAATATAAGATGTATTTTATATAAGTTTAGTAGGAATTCTATCATATATTAGTTTGACATATATAAGCTTATTTTTTGCAATTTGTAGAAATCAAAATTTATAAAAAATGTATAAGCATTCAACATTGTTGTATAGTTTTTATAGATTTGTAGCTAGGTGTGATTAGATATTGTGGTTTAAATTGAAATATAATGTTAAGAAAAAAAAGTGCATTAATAACAAAATGACATGTAGGATTTGTGAGCCAAAAATATTTTGGTGACTCGAAATTCAATAGCTTTAATATATATAGATGGACCATAAAATTTATTCGGGTCATTTTACTCTAAATATAAATTTGTATGTGTAAAATTATAATATAGTGGGCTTGATTATAAAAGCACATAAACTATGAGTTGGAAATTGTATATATTGTATGATTTTGGCCCATAAATTTATATAGGTCAAATTATATATGCAAACACATGAAAATAATATTACTAATTACATAAATGAATATAAGATGTATTTTATATATAAGTTTAGTAAGAAATCTATCATATATTATAAGCTTATTGTATGTGTAATTTCTAGAAATTAAATTTTATAAAAAAGTTGTATATAGTTTTTATATATTTAAAGTTAGTTGTGATTAGATATTGTGATTTAAAATTTTAAATATTTGAAGTTAGTTGTGATTAGATATTGTGATTTAAAATTTTAAATATTTGAAGTTAGTTGTAATTAGATATTGTGATTTAAATTAAATATAATTATTAATATAAAAATAAATTGAATTAACCACAAATTAACACCTAGAATTTGTGGGGCCATAATCAATATGGTGGCTTCAAATTCCTTTGCTTTAATATATATACTAGTTTAAACTCTCGTGCCATGCACGAGCCGACTTGACATTCCAAGTTTAAGAAATTTATGTGCATATACAGGAAATGAGAACATATTGACATGTAGTTATATTAGATTTTCACATACTAAAAGAAAGAAAGTGATTGAATTTATATATATAAACATTATAGGAAAAAAATTAACTCTAAATATATGTAAAAATTACGATTGTACATGTTACTTATCCAATTATTAAAAAAAAATATTTTGTATATTTAGAGTGAAATAGTATCCGGGATTGAAGTTATGAATCGAAATATACTATTTTTTTCTTCAATTAAAATAGGTTAGTACGATGTTATTTGTCATTCTTCCAACAACATGTTATAGATGATATGTTTAGATCTATTTTATTTTTAAAACTTCTTAAGTTTGTTAATAGAATATTACTTTTGTTAGCTTTTGATTTTTTTACCTTTTGTAATATTCAATTCAGGTTTTAGACATTGAGATGATATTATTGAAAATAAAATCATATTAATTTACTCATTGTTTTATTATTATATATATGTTGTACACTTATATTTATTCGTAATTATTAATATACCAAATTAACTCAATTGGAGAATCAAATAAAACCCAATTGAATTATATTTCAAATAGTATATTGATATTTTCATACATATTTTTTTATCATCATTAATTATTTCAAGTTCATAATAATTTGTAATTAAATCTTGGAAATGTGAAATCTATCAAGTGAAGATTTTATTGCTAACAAATTCACGTGGGTTTATTTAAATTTCAAAATGTGAATGCATTGTAAGTAAATAAAAAATCATTAAAAAGATATGATATCTAAAGGTTATTACTAATTAACTTATGTGGGTTCACTAATCTTGTTGCTATGTCAATATACTAATTAACTTATATGGGTTCATTTAATTTGTTAATAGTTTGTCACTAATTCGTGATATTTACCAAAAAAATCATTAACAATTATGGTATCTAAAGTTAAGTATATAACCTCACCTTATACAATATTTAATATTTAAATTAATTAATTATTATTTTTGATGATGTTAAATGTCAACTAATATTATTGTTGCATTAACAAAAATATATGTATCACATTTACAATTTCGTCAAATAGAAAATTACATTAACATTTATTACAAAAATAAGTTAGTTTGATTAGATTTTAAAATCTAAAGCTAATTAATTTACAAATCTTGCTAAGGTCTTTTTGTTAATTTATATTTTGCTGTTTTTTAAAATAATAATAAATAGAAAAATAAAACATTAACAACTTGGGTCTAAAAACACTCTAGTGACTTAAAAAGAATCCGCTTTAATATAGATATATAGATTGATGGTTAAATTTATTTACAATGTTATTTGTCACTTTAAAGTTTGGTTGGTATTAGAAGTAATTGTAATCTAAATATTTAATATATAAATTTTGATTTGATAAACGATTTTTATTTAAAGTAAAATAAAAAATTTAAAATAATATATAGATATAATGGGTCCAGAAGCGTTCTAAGAGCTAAAAAAAAGAGCTTTAATATATAGATATAGATAGATAATTTTAATTTCTGTATACTCCGTATATAACAGGAGTAGGGTGCATTAAAAAACACGATTACTTTTCGGCGCATATGCATTTTTGCCATTTAGCGCATAGGCTCCACACGTAACGTGTGGAGCCTTACCACACGTTACGTGTGGTTGTACCCCACACGTAACGTGTGGAGCCATACCACACGTTACGTGTGGGTATACACCACCCGTAACGTGTGGTATTTTAGTATATTAAATTATTTAGTTATAATATACTTCAGGGTATTTGTGTATGTCATATTATTGTATATTTTTAGTATTTATTTATGGTTCAATGTTGAATTATTGATTATTTTATATATATTATAATGTTGTGTATGAATGTTGTATCATATTATTGTTTATTTTTAGGGTTTATTTGTTTATCTAAAATTAATAAAAAAATACCCCAAAATAATCAACCTAGAAGACAGAATAGAATTGTTCATTACGTTGGATGACTACAACCACATTTATCTCAAAATAAAGTAAATAATACATGTTCTTCACATTCTTCATAAACTTAGAAACCCTAACACAAAATAAATGACATCGTCTAGTTGCGTTTGAAGAAATTATGATAGTCTCTGGTAAAAGTTCGCTTCCTATATCTCTGCTTTGATAAAATTGCTTGCTCCCTACAAAGGTTGATAGTACGTAAACAACATTACACAAAAGATACGACATCAAGGCAGTATACGATGTACATCATTATATAGTTTAAGGTTATACCTACGCATCTTATCCACATCTTGTAAAAGTTTTTGATTTTTCTTAACAAGATCTTGTTTTTCCCGCCATTGTTGTCGAATAATCGCGTGTGCCCTGTCCTCGTATATAGGATCAATCCACTTCCTGTAAAAACACCCCAGTCTTGGGCATCCCCAATACCTTATTCCGTAGTTCCACTGCAAATCCCAAGTACGGACAATGGCTTTCAAATTACACGCGCATAATGGGTTTGTTGATGATTCGGATGAAGATGTCATTATTTGTTGTAGTGTTTGGTTTCCTACAAATATCATGAATCCATTAATATAAAAAATTGGGGATAATAAATCAAAAAAAACTGGAAGAAGAAGCTTACCCACAATTGAATCTTCAAGCGTCGCTTGTGTTGGACTTGTTGTAAAGAACAGACAACCCTAATGCCTCTTATATAGTGAAAAGCAATGTGTTTGACAGCTAATATACAACTGTATATAACTGTAGTATATAATGACTTCAACCACTAGCATTAATGAACTCAACCACTAGCATTAATAACTTCTCAACAATCATTTACCACCCTAAACCCTAATTAAAAGTTCCTCTCCTCAATCTCACAAACAAGATAACTAAAATACCCGATTTACCCTTATTAATTAAAGATAAATAGTTAATCCTAACCTTAACCCTAATCCCTAAACCTAAACCACATTATCCTAAACCCTACCCCAATACCATGTCCCTAAATCCTAAACCCCAAACCCTAACCCTACCCCAAGCCCTATCCCAAACCCTAACAAAAAGCCTCATACGCCTAAACCTTGAACCACACGTAACGTGTGGAATCATCTCACACGTTACGTGTCATGCTATCCCACACGTAACATGTGGATGGGGCTCACACGTAACGTGTGGTTCAGTATGTGGCAAAACGCATTGAATTAACCGTCTTGTCCCCACCTAACTGTAATAATGACCCGTCTTCTTCCCCATCTAACGTTCCATTTCGAGCCTAAACCCTCATCTGAAACACTCACAAATTCTTGTTTTGCACTCTCATTTTTTGTAAAAAAAAATGGACAATCCGAACAACAACGAGTATTGGAGCAACAGTGGGGAAAATATTCCACTTTCGAACGAGGTAATTTCTATTATGTAACCCTAAAGTTTTTTTTTTTTTTGGAACTTGTTTAAAGTTTTTAGCTTGATGGTTAGGGTTTTGAAAGGTATGATATTTGTTATTTAGGGTTTAACCAAGCTAGACATGATATATAGCTCTCCCACACGTAATGTGTGAGAGAGTTCCACACGTAACGTGTGAAACGCTTGTAAGAGGGCACAGCCCACAACCCCACAGGCCATGCACTCCAACCCATCTCCTGTTGGGCCCAACTCCACTCAAGGAAATGGCACACCCAGACGGGTTGTTGGTGAGAGTCGAACTTGCGACCTCTCACCCTTTGTCCTCTCCACACAAGGAGAGAACACCACTTGAGCTGCAGCTCAGGTGGTGTTCTCTTCTTGTGTGGAGAGGACAAAGGGTGAGAGGTCGCAAGTTCGACTCTCACCAACAACCCGCCTGGGTGTGCCATTTCCTTGAGTGGAGTTGGGCCCAACAGGAGATGGGTTGGAGTGCATGGCCTGTGGGGTTGTGGGCTGTGCCCTCTTACAAAAAGTACACTTTGAATGAGAAGGGCTCCGACCTCATCGGGCCAATCATTTCTCTATCCATGGGCCGCAGCCCATGTACCCCAACCAAATCCCCATGGCTGGGAGGTTGTTCGTGAGTCTCGAACTCGAGACCTCACGCTTTGACAAGAAGCCTTGTACTCTCTTGCCACCAATTGCGCTGCACCTTGTAGGAACATAATTTCCTATATGCATACGAAAGCTTTAAACTGCAAATATACGAACATGAATTAAGCAAATATGAAGTTAGAAATACCGAACGAAGAACGGATGCAGAGTCGAGACCGAAATCTCTTTTCTTAATTCTGAAAACGCCCCGTAGTGTGACGGTTCTTGACGTTCCGAATCCCAGGATACAACTGCGACGATCTCTTGAACCGCACAACCCAGTAACAAGAGCCTACGAACCCACGAATGAGAGAGCTATCACTCGTTTAAAGAGTTTCGGAAGTTACGTTTCAAAAGAGGAGGGAGTTACAAATCTGCTAGTTACCCAACCCAGCCCAACCCCACCGGCCCGAGCCCGAGCACGACTCGACTCGACTCGGCGCGCGTGTGGACTTGATTAGCTAGGCCCTCTCCCCATTGAAAATGGGTAATGACCCAAGGCCACAACCTTAGGTCCATATTCCCCTTATATATACTAGGAGATTTATCTCCAAACTTCCAATGTGGGACAAGAAATTGCCCCCACATTTGCCCAAGTTTTGCACTTCATGCAAGCTACTTTGGGCCTCCATTTCTCATTCAAACGGAAATCATTTTCGTCGTATGAGTACACTACGAGAATGTACTCGCGTAGAGGAAGCCAAAGCTTCCACTTTCCGGTGTTGACAATGGCCGGAGCCCACCGGAATTGTGCCCGGAAAAGTTCTCGGCGCCACATGTGAAAATGAGTTCTAACAACGCTCCCACACGTTACGTGTGAAATCACCACCAGAAACCGGTTGTAGGTTCATTCTGTAAAATGGCACGGTTTGTCACTAACTGTGCGATGAAGCAAACATCCCATTGTTGAAGTCAATCGGGCCGTATGGCATCCACTCAACCTAAACATAATTGAATTTCAAACAACTAATCATGCATATAATTTCATATTTTAAGATACTAGATAAGGACCGTATATGCACTTACACTCTCAGCACGCATCCCATCCAGCTCCTTCCTATAATTCCTGGTCCGGTTGGGTGGCTGTGACATGTCCCATCGACTGGCGTATGAGATCGGCTGTTGGCGGTCCCAGTAAACACTCTGTGCAGGTCTAAACATGATAAAATATTGATATATCCATGCTTACAAAACAATTACATGTAAGTCAATTCCCTTAATAACAAATATTAATCTATAACAAAAATACAGATGTTTTTATTCAAGCCATTTAATACCTGAATCAGAGTGAAACATGTGGACATGACCCGCGCCTCCTTCCTAGATGAAGCAAGATCTGGCTTTTAAAGCCAGATCTCCTCCACACGTAACATGTGGCGTAAACCCACACGTAATGCGTGGATGCGCTTCACACGTAACGTGTGGAGGTTCGTCACACGTTACGTGTGGGGCTTGAACGAGTCACTTCCCGTGCGTAACGTGAGAAGCCTCTTCTCACATTACGCGCGAGCTTATGCGCCAAACGACAAAAATGTCTATACACCGAATAATACATGCCTTAAAAAGAGGTGTAAGTTAACCGTGAACTGTTTTCCAGAATATTTAATTTTCGAAATTCATAAAATAAAACACACGCCACCGCCTCCTCCCAAAAGACATCCCACCGTCACCAGTGAGCAACATCACAAAATTCGCAACCTCCCCCTCCACCTTTTTTTACCTCTCATCCGAAGCCAAACGCCGCCGCCCCTTTTGTTTCGATGCGCTTTCTCCCCAACCCAATCAAAACCTCTCTCCTCTCTCCCTCCTCCTTAAGAAGACAACCGATTCTCGCTCAATCTTCTCCTTCTCTCCATCTCCTCCTCCGATCTCTCTCTTCCAAATCTCGCTTCCGCTCGGATCTACTCTCCCCCGAACCCAAGCCGCCGATAATGACGACCGCGGCTTCTGCCAAGTCTCCGATCAACGGAGGTGGAGCCGATGTCGGAATCTCCAGAACGTTCTGGATCAAGTCCCGTAGACAGTCCATTCTCGCTCTCTACACTCCCTTCGTTGTCTGCTTGGCCGCCGGCAACTTGAACATCGACGCCTTCCGCCATTACATCTCTCAGGACGTTCATTTTCTCCGAGCATTCGCCCAGGCGTTAGTTTCCTTTCTTTTCTGCTTTCCTGTTCGCCGTTGATTGTCTGAGAATTTGGAAAGGAGTTGTTCAATTTCTTTTTTCTTCTTCTTTTTTACTTAGGTACGAATTGGCGGAGGATTGCGCTGATGATGACGATGCCAAGATTGCAATTTCGCAGCTGAGAAAGAGTGTCCTGGAAGAGTTGAAAATGCACGATTCTTTCGTTCAGGTCGGTTCATATTTGCTTCTGCTTCTCTGTTTTTTTTTATTATTATTTGATTATCGTTTTCAGATTCATGCTTTATCCAGGAAATACCGAGCTGTGTTTTGATCGTTTTTTCCTTTTAATTGGTTATCTATAGGATCTTCTAAGTCATGATCGGTCACATAAAGTAGATTTTCTGTTGGGGATTTTCCCCTCTGAATTTATCTCTTTTCGCTGGCTTTTTAATATGATTGATCCCTTCACTCATTGAGGATGCACTTCATAGCAGATAGAAAGGAAGCTACCTATTTCTCTATGAATTGAACTTTAGAAGTTCATAGAACATAGTCAACGGCTCAAGTGCTCTCTATTTATTGGAGTTCATAAGATGCGTTGAGAAACAGTTTAAGAAATGTGCAATTGAAGCCATGTTGCCCTCATAAATCTTCTTCACCAAACAACCAATGGTTTGATTTGCTAGGTACTATAGGAGGTCGAGGTGTAACTTTTGGGGAGTGTGTCTAAAATTAGGAAAGATCCAGTTGATTTACTTCAGGTTATCAAAAAACCTAGTTTTTGTCTATTTAGCCTTGTATAGATCTTCATCAATTGTATATGATGTAAATTGTCTTCTTCATTGTTATCATTTGATAAGAAATGTTGCCCCAGATTGCTGCAGCTTACTGTTTCTATTATAAGTTGCTTGAAGATTGAATTGTAGCTTACTAGCTTTGTAAGAATGAGTTATAATATCAAGGGGAGTAATGATGGCATTAACAATCTTGCTAACAGAAGGTCTTTCAATCAACAGTTTGAACCGAATTTTACAAATTCTTGAAATGCATGGTTGGACTCAGATGTCATGACACTGACGGTTACACACTCAATAGTCAATATACATAGAACACATTGCTCTAGTAGCATAAAATTGAAGAAAGAAATGCAAGTGTCAGAAGTCAGTTATGCAATGAATTTAAACTTGATATGAATGATAATAAAATACTATGCAGTATAGTTTATGCCAAGCAAGATGTAGCATAATAATATGTTCCTGAAATTTGTTATTAAGGCTTCAAACCCATCCCCTTCTCAAAGGCTCAATGCATGTCCTAGACAATGTTGATAAATTCAGTTCCACTTTGGAGAAGCCCAACAATCACTTGACCAAAATTTGTCCTCTGGGTTGGAAAAATACCCCCATTTGCTAGGAACACTAGGTCCAAGCATCTCAGAAAGGGCTGTTACTACTGTAAGAGTTGTGAGCAGTGAGCACCATTCAACTGCTATACTTATTTCTTTTGGTTTATCAGTGAAGCTCACAGCGTCACACGTTTTGGTAATTACTTGAGCACTTGAGCAGTTTCTGCAAAATGGCAGAAATCTAGGTTTGCTACTTATTGACGAGTCCATAAAACATGCACACTCTCAAACACACATATCACCTGATACACCACTATGCTTCTTTCGTTTGGTTTAGTGAGAGAGAAGAGATTACACCTACTTGGTGACTCTTGTGATGGTGGAGATGGTGACAAATAGTTGAAGAGCATAACTTCTAATGGATAACAAAACTTCGGGATGATGTTAGTACTCATCTTTTGCCTAATAATCTATCAAGGATGGTTAATGTTATCTCATGTCCTATACACTTACAGTTGACAAGAAATGTCTGCACAAATTAGTTTGTTTTACTTCTTCTGTCATGTTTGCCTGGGAAGTTAATATTTGCTTACTTGTCAAGCTTCTCCTTCATTTCTGGTATGCCATACAGCTTGCCAGTGTCTATCTGTATAAACAGCTTTAAAGGCTTCTGCTATCTGTATAATCAATTTCAGAGGTTTACTTTCTGGTTTCTTTTGGATTTCCTGATGTTAAACTTTATCTGGAATAGTGTTGCCCTTCCGAAAACTTGTCAATATATTCATATTTTCTTACGTACCTCCACCAGTTACTCAGTTATGCATTTTTTTTTTCTTTTGTCCCTTTTGATTGTTTATCTAGTTAAATGCATTCAGGTGACCTAATCATATGAAATTTGCAGGAGTGGGGTTCTGATCTTGTCAAAGATAACAGCCATAATTCTGCAGCTGCAAAGTACACAGATTTCTTGCTAGCCACATCATCAGGAAAAATTGATGGGGTAAAAGCTAATGCTAAACTTGCTACTCCTTTTGAAAAGACAAAGATTGCTTCTTACACCTTGGGTGCAATGACACCTTGTATGAGGCTGTATGCCTTTATTGGAAAGGAGCTTCATGCCCTACTAGATCCTGGTGAAGACCATAGTCACCCATACCATAAGTGGATTGACAATTACTCATCTGAAAGTTTCCAGGTCTGTCCTGACCTTGAGGTCTTGTTCTAGTTCTTTCAAAGTAACTATATATCTATGAGGATAATAGCTTCCATTCTTGAAGACTAACTTTCTATGAATCTTCTGAATCTAGGTATCAGCTAGGCAAACAGAGGACTTGCTTGATAAACTGAGTGTCTCACTAACCAGTGAAGAGCTTGAAGTCATTGAGAAGCTGTATCTACAAGCTATGAGACTAGAAATAGAATTCTTTAATGCTCAACCACTAGTGCAGCGAACTGTGCTTCCATTGTATAAAGAGCTCAAACCTACAGAATGGCGTCTTATGCTGTTTTCTGATTTTGACTTGACATGCACGGTTGTTGATTCATCTGCCATTCTAGCCGAGATTGGAATTTTAACAGCTCCCAAGTCTGATCAGAATCAGCCTGAAAATCAAATTGTTCGGATGTCATCAGCTGATTTGAGAAATACATGGACTCTTCTCTCAAAGCAGTACACGGAGGAGTATGAACAATGCATAGCGAGTATTTTAACTACTGATAAAGGTATTTCAGTTAGTCTTGGTTCTTTAAGAAGCATATTTTGTCTGATCGTGCACAGCATAGTTTTACAGATGGTATTTGTAGGATTATTTGTCTTTTGACATGTATTCACATTCATGAAAATGATTGTTTTTGCAGTTGAGAAATTTGACTATGAGGGATTGTGCAAAGCACTGGAGTTACTGTCAGATTTTGAGAAAAAGGCCAATGATAGAGTGATCGAGTCTGGGGTACTAAAGGGTGTAAACGTTGAAGATGTTAAAAAGGCGGGTGAACGTCTCATTCTTCAAGATGGTTGTAGTGGTTTCTTGCAAAAGGTTTTACAGAAGGAAGATCTGGATGTCAATCTACATGTCCTGTCATACTGCTGGTGTGGAGATCTGATTAGATCTGCTTTTTCATCAGGTAATACCATAGTTATCCTAACAGCATCCTACTTCTGTGATTTTAATATTTACACTGGTGGTTGTTATGGCAACATATGGACTATTATGATCTTTCCTTTGCAGCATTTAGAATTCCATCATTTGCTTTTAGTAAAGGCTCCAGTTGGAGTTTCAAATATACTTTTGCATGTTAGTTGGGATCATAAAAAATAACTCGATTAGTTGGGAGAAGTGTTGTTGGAGAGAGGGAAACACATTAGTACATTACACATACATACTTAGAAGATGTTAATTTGGTTATTTCTTCCTTATTATTGGGTGATGAAGTTGGTATCAAAGCTGGCTTGCTAGGTTCTGGACCTCTGGCAATACTTTTACAACAACCGCACCTAATTTGTTGTCATGCTAATACTTCCTATTCGACGGGATGGGAGCAGGTGGATTGCATGTGGCCAATATACACGCAAACGAGTTCACGTACAATGAATCTATTTCCACTGGTGAAATTGTCAAGAAGGTGGAGTCTCCACTCGACAAGGTTGAAGCTTTCAACAACATTTTGCAGAGCTGTGATGACGACAAGACTAAATTAACCGTGTACATAGGGGATTCAGTGGGTGACTTGCTGTGCCTACTAAAGGCGGACATAGGTATTGTGCTGGGGTCAAGCTCTAGCCTGAGGAAGGTAGGAAGTCATTTCGGTGTCTCTTTTGTCCCATTGTATGAAGGCTTGGTTAGGAAACAGAGAGACTGTGTTGAAGGAAGCCCCTTGAACTGGAAGGGGCTATCTGGGGTTCTGTACGTCGCCTCTAGCTGGGCTGAAATTCACGCTTTGATCTTAGGGTCGTAGATGATGATTACACCCATTGTCATTGTAGTCTAGGAAACCTGGGTAAAGAACCAATTGTTGTATCAAAGAGAAGATAAAGAACAAGTGCATATGATAGGGAGATAAACAGATTGGTGGTACTGGTGGCTGATTTTAGCTTGGGCCACCAGATGAGTTGTTGCCTTCTTCACTTTTTGGCATTCTTTTTCCCCCCTTCATGACAAGCTTTAGCGAGATCAAATCACGGTCATTTTGAAGTGTGTCAATTCTACAGTAGTGGGGCAGCTTTCAAGTTTCAACTACTTTTTTGTTTGTTTTTTGTTTTGTTTGATAAACACTAGTGCAATCAACTACTCCTTGTGGTAATTCCCATCAAACACCACAACCTTTGCTACATACCCTAGCTACTACATCAAAGATAAAAGAAAGGAATAGTTATGATCATCTAACTAAAGTCTAAAATAAGAGAGGAGAGTAGTAGAAGAATACTTGCCTTCTAGTTTTGTTGCTATTGAAATTAGATTAAAGTGAGCATCTTGATCCCATGAGACTACATTGTTTTCCTTAACCTCTTAGACCTTGTACAGTGGAGGTTCTATAATCGAGTTTTATATATAAAAAATTCTTTTTTATTTTCTTTATATCATCTTAAAAATTTATTTTATTAGATATACACGTAAATGTAATATTAAAACAACACATTAATAAAAAATATCTCATATATGACACGGGTACTAGTTTATATGAAGTGGGAGCCCGTTTACGTTATTGAAACCTTGTTTCTCAATGTTTCTTATGAAACTCTTTATCATTAGATTAATAATAAAAAAAATTACTTATGAAACTATACATGAAATCTCACTGTGAATATCCTAAATGAAGGAAAACGAAGAAAATTAGTACAATTTGTAAAAAAAATTATAAAAGGAAGAACATTAGTTAAGGCAATAATTGATAAGCCCACGCGATGCTTTTTTTTTGTAGTTGTTTTTCTTCATGTCTGATGTTTTCCTTCCTTAAGTGGCTATTTGATTATTATTTTTATTATATATTGATTTAAATCAAGTATATGTGACAGGTGGGTTGGGCAATCGGCATCAGATGACGCCAGGGGCGGAACTGAGGGGGGTCAGGGGGGTCCCGTGCCCCCTTCGTCCCGAGTTTTTTTTTTTAAAGAAATTTCGGTGGGTATCATTGAGTTTAAGGATATTTCGGTCCAACTTTACGTATTTCTTACACTCAAATTAGGAGGATTTGCTAATAAAACATCTAAATTCATTCCCGGACCATCTCAATTTGAATTCTGAAACAACAACTCATTTTCGATCTTATAAATTCGAATCGTGATGGTTAGGGTATTTTTAGGTATAGATTTGCTTGAATTAATTTATTTATAATTCAAACTTAATTTAATCTGATCGTGTTAACAAACTTTTCTTAAATTGAATTATTCTAAAAAGGAATATAGACAAATTTATTGTGCGAGTAAGAGATTATCAATTTCAAGTGTTTGAGTCTCCGACTATTTCTAATAAACCTAAAAACGTTGATGAAGATTAATGTTGGTTTTCAAGAAAGAAAAGTATGAAAGAAGAATGCATGTGAGATTGATATTAATATTATTTATAACTATTTTATTTAATATTAATATAATATAAAAAAAAATTTGTGTCCCTCTTTCAAAATTCTCTGGTTCCGCCACTGGATAACGCTTTTTTAAATGTCTCGCTTTGTACGGAAAATACAAAAAAAAAAATCTTATTTTCAGGGATACGCCCCATCAAATTTACGAAATGTGCCATTCTTACTTCTTAGTAGAATCTTAGACTCATAGTAGTGCAATCTCTTTTTATTTGCTTTTGTGTTATAAAAATGTAAAATATTCTGCAATTACTTTTCTGGGTAGCTTTCCCCCCATCTTTTTGCAAATGAATCTGATTCAGACTTGATTTGTAATTTTAAACTTTAAAGCAGGGAAACTACTCAATTGGCCACCTTGTAATTATGGAGTTAGCTTGGAAATCAAAAGGTTTTAGTTGGATTACGTTTTGTCGATTTATGATTGATTGCAGGGTTATGACTTGTTATAAGGTTTAAAGTATGATTAGGTCTCTTAATACATCACACATTTACAGCTGAAATGACAAAAAAGTAAGGTTTGATCATTCCGTTGAGCAGCAATATAAATCTTAGGTAGAAGTTGAGAAAAAGCGTACTATAACGTCTATTGCAATTTATATTTAGGTAGGCTGTCATATAACAATTCCCCTTAATTAAACTTCACTTGTTTTCCTAAATTAAGATTATGTAATGAAAGGGTGTAAATGTGTAATTAGAAGAACTAGTGATCTCCTTGTGTAAATAGAGACACTTTAGGGAATACCCTTGTATGCGTTCTGTTGGATCATCAATAACAGAATTCCAAATTCTTTCTCCTTTTCTTTCTCTTTTTCTAATCTTCTATCCTTACCTTTCGGTTTGTTTGCTTTCTGGAGGCTTGAATTCATCCTTGGAAATCCAGATCATAACAGATTATCTGTGGATATTCACTCCATTGGTATTTAGTCACTCTTTAACATTAAAGTACTCCCTCGTTCAGTAATGAATGTCGTTCTAATTTTTAATTCTTTAAGAAATGCTTTTTATTTTAGAATTTTATGTAATAATTTATTGATAAGTTATGAGTTATGTAACTGAAATTGCACCTTGATATTTTTTATGCAAATAATCTTTATTCATTGGTTAAAAGGTAGGTGGCTTATGATAAAATTATAAAATTATTAAAATATATATATAATTTATATTTTGATGATTATATTTTTTAATTATTGTGTTAAAAATTAAAATATAAGTATTTATGGAGTGTTTTTTAGGAATCAACTTTCTGACATGTTATAATACATTTAAATAACGTCGAATACTCATTTTGAATTGTTAGGTGGAGTTGCTTGACATATTGGTCGCTTGTTTGGTTTGGTTGAACGTGGAAAGTGTAATTCCTAGAAAGTTATTTCATGTGAAATCAGAACATGATAATTTAAATTAATGGGAATTGGTAAATTATGTGTGGTTAAAATCTAAATCATGGAAAATATGAGAGAATAAAATCTTACCCACCCCTCTCTAGGTGATTGCACTTTCTATGTTTTGTAGGAATTGAAAATCTCATGAATTAAATATCTGCATTTTTCAAAAATAAAAAGGTCAACCAAATACATATATTTGATATCACTTCCCAAGTAATTTAAAATCATGAGAATTTACTTCCCAACCAAACGAGCACCAAGGTATTTGCAATCTGAATTCCATATTGTTAAAACATAATACGGAGTAATAAACATTTTTTTATGAAAGGAGTAATAATGAAGAACAACGGAGCTGGAAAAGTTTACACCATGTAGAATATACTCCATCCCTTAAGATTTACATGTCTTTTTAGAGTTTTACACATTATGAAAGTCACTAAATGTGTTTTGAAAATTTATTTTTTTCTCAATTTAATCACTCACCAGTCATCACCCTTTAGAACCAATAGATGGAGAAAGAAAAATTAACATAACCAAGTTCCAATATAAATTTTATGATTTATATGTGATAAATTGCATTGAAATCCTATAAGGACAAATATATATATAAACAAATTTTAAAGGCTAAAAGAACATCTAATTACGAACGGAGGGAGTAATATTTAGTATTAAATACGGAGTATGTATTAAATATTAAGGGAGAATCTATATATAATGTAAAATGTAATCCTAGCCAATTAATGACCATCTCATTTATTGTAGATTTAAAATATTTACAAAATTACACAAAAGTTAAACATCTATATATTTATATATAAACATATATATTAAAGTAGCACTTCTCTGAATAAGTTTTGTATAATATAAATTATTTTACATGAATTTTTATTTCAAATTTGAAATTTGAAATTTATTATATAAATTACAAATTTATAATGTATTTTAAGTGAAATTGACTCATATATAAATCTCAATATCAATGAATATGCATGCCACCAATTTTAAATAATAATAATTATAATTATAGTGTGAATATTACTTAATTGTCACTTCTCATTCACCCTTAAAAAATAAAATAATTAAGTTATAACGTTCAAGATTGCCAGTATTTTCTTTACTATTAGTAAAATGATAAATATGAATGTGTTGACGTACACAATGAATAATATACATATAAACATGCAACAACTAAAAGAATTAAACACCACCATATTGTATACTATCAACATTTATTTAAATTTGAGAAATGTCTCATCCATGAAATAATTGATAATTTAGTTGTCAAAAACAAAACTGGTAATTTTTAATGCCTATAAAGTTTTTTAGTACAAATATTGACAAATATATTAACCTTTTAGTATAGTTCTTATATTATTTAAGGTTTATTTTATATTTTCTTATGTTCTAAGTCAAGTGTTATGTATTTTTAAAATAATTAATTAAATTTATTATTAGTAGACCTGTCAACTGGGTCGGGTTCGGGTCGGGTCAATTCGGATTTGGGTTGATCGGGTCTGTTTAAATTTTTGGGTCGGACGGTTTGGGTTCGGGTTGACCCAGTGGGTCGAAGGTGCCCATTTTTTTATGATTCATATTATGATTTTAAAATTTAATAATAAAAAATAATATTATATAATTATTTAATAAAGTAAAATATATGAAATAACGGGGTCCCTCGAGCTCAGATATATTCACTATTCGGGTCGGGTCCTTCGGGTTTGGGTTTGGGTCCTTCTTGACCCAGTGACTTTCGGGTCGGGTCTCGACCCAAAAAAGTCGGGTCGAGTCGGGTCGGTTTTTGACAGGTCTAACTGTTAGCATAAAATAAAAAATAATTGTATATATGATTGATTATTTTTTGTTTACGTGGTGTTTTTCTATTTATAATTGAAAATATATTGATGTTATTTATAGGCACTAACATTAATATGTTTAATATTGTAGATTACAATTTACCAATATCACCAAACTTTAAAACATTCAAACCATTCTAACTTTTAGAATTCCAACGCTTAGTATTCTTTTGAGGTAATCAATTTATTGTTCAATGGCCACAATAATTTACTTCTGAACTCAAACAACCATGCACATTAAAAAATCCATAATTAACTTCATACTAATATTTACATATACATAGCAAAACTTCTTTCCATGCATCTACATTCCATATCGAAAGTACCAGAAGCCATATAAATAAATAAATAATCATAGCCTAGATTGCATATCTTTGTCCACCGTATAGAGGAGTCACGTACAAACATCTTATACACCAACTTGTTACAAGTTTGGTTGATGGAGTTATAAGGAGAAGTTGTATCAATCATTTTTTTTTTCATCTCTTTTTTTGTCTAATTATTTGCTTTGAATTTAGGATTTTGCTATATTAGTCTTAAGATTGCAAGTGTTTGTAATCTAAAATAATAATTTTAATATTTAATTATTATTTATTTATTTGATGGTTTCATGAGATGAGTTTGTTAGTATAAGGTATTTCGATTTGTTCTGTGATTATGGGCTTTTTCTATTTGAGGGTTTTGTAATGGTGGAGCAATGTAATTTAAGCATCAAAGATACAATCATACTACAACTTCTTTCTGTATTTTAAGATAAAAAATAGTTAACGTCACGGACAATATATTTATATAAAAACATAATATAAAAAATTTCTTTAAAAAAATCTCCCATTCTTAATAGCAATTTTATAGAGTTGAAGATGTTAATGTCACTTCCAGATAAGTATGTAAAAAATATACTTAAGAAGAAAAACATCTATATCAAAGCGTAAAGAGATTGTAAGTAAAACCTATATGTAGAAAAACATATTTTTTTATGTAATTTTATTGACTTAAATTTCCTTTTCTTTACGCTTTAAAAATTTAACAAAAAAAATATCATTGTCTTAATAGACGGTGAGTCGGTGATATATTTGTAGAAGACTTAACAATCCATTCATAGTACAATATCTGATAAATAAGTAAGCAAATATAATAATTGGAGAATAAAATATATTATATATAAACTACTATCTTTCGTTTCATAATAATTATACAACTGGATTATTACTTTCTTTTGTTATTTTCCAAAATCGCAACTAATAATTTTTTCAATTTTTATTAAAAAGTGCTAAAAATAATAAAAGCATATATGTAAAAGGATAATTATTTTGAAGCATAAACACATGGTTAGAAAGGATAATTATCATAAAATGGATGGAGTATATTTTAAGATATAAGATAACTTCTAAAAAAATTATTTTGTATCTGATGTCCTATGTACACACAAATAGAAAATTGGAGTACAAATGACTAAATAATTAATTAGTTTATATAAGAAAAAAAATTGTAGTAAATGAATGCAATGGGTAAATTTGTTCAACTTTAGCTAAAATAGCTAAAGGACAAATCAAGCTAAACAAAATTTTAAGTCTAGAAAAATAATTCAATCTAAATGGAAGGATTATTATATCACTTGAATAAGTATATCGTAATAAATAAAATACAAGTTCGTAGTATAACAACATTGGTGAACTTTTAATATGAGAAGCTTGTTATTTGATATTAATTTGTTTTCCGTCGGAAAATGATAGAATATTGCTAAGTTGAAAATCGAATAATATTCTTATACAATTAAATACTATTTATTTTTTGAGAAAATATAAGCTAGCTAAAATGTAAACATTTTTATATTGAAATTTATAACCAATAATGGAAATTATAAACTTCCAACCTAAGGTATAAAGTTATTTGGAGTTTACAATAAACTACTAAGATTTGAATTATTATTTTTAATTTTACGTGACTTAGTAGTGTTCGTAGCCTATTGTACATCTCTCTTAAAAAATAACACAAAAATTGTTAGAAAACGGGATTGAACTGAGATAATAATAAAGTACATAAATGTACCTCTTTGCTCCCATTTTTTGTCCCTTTTTTACATTTTTTAAATAGTGATAGTTATAATATCATCATTGAAAATGTTATAATAAGCTGCATTAATATTTTGGCTTCAGAAAAAAGAAAGCAGTATCATTCAAATACAAAGGGATACTATATAATATAACATTTAATTTGATTAGTATATTCTTTCCACTTCTTAAGATAATTTTACGAAAAATTAATATAAATAGTAAGCCAAAAGCCTTTAACATTCTAGGAAAACAAACGGTTGTTTTAACTTACTTCTTCATGGTAATTTTCAAATGTTGAAATTTAGAAAGGTTAATATAAATAGAGAGCATAACACTTTTTGACAACGACTATTTTAAATATCCATTCACATTATGCCCCAATATATTTAAACCGAAACTTTTACTATGTAAAAATGGTTGTTATATATATTTAAATGCAAAGCATGAAACTCGATGAATATACATGCATTGTAAACTATTATAATGAAAAAATAAAGTTTACAGATGAGACCCAAATGATTAGGATAAAAGAATAGGTGTAATGATATTCATAATCATCACCCCAATTTTACAAATTCTAAAATTCTCTCTTATGAATAATATTATCAAAAAAATGAGAGAATTGTTGTTTTGGATTAACTGACCGGATTTTGTTAATTCAAATGTTTCTTTGTCAATTATAAATTAAGCTATAGTGTCATATTAATCACCTAAGATTTGGATAATATAAATAATTAAAAAAAATTAAACCTCATAATATTTAACATCCGAACTCATACATAATATTTTAAAGAGAAAACAAAACAAAAGCTCCTAAGGTAAAAATGAAAAATTGAATGTAATTAATAATGTAGATTTATGCAAAGATAACATGTAACATTTATATTTTTCATTACAAAATATAGACAGAAATATATGCTTATGACATTGTGCTAACTTTTTATTTATCCACACTTTTGTTTAAAATATAAATACAATAAAATATTATTTCATTAACCATTATATATAGGCCCATAAGGCAAATATTTAATTGTCAATTCAAGTTGTTATACGAGTCTTGTTTTGTTTGAAATATGCAAACTATGTCTAATTTGAAAACTTTCATTTAAAAATTAACACTACTAGATCCTATTGTAATTAATTTCAACATTACATATTGAATCATGAAGTTTAAAGCTTAATATATAATAAAACATTATGTATAATAGGAGGTACAATGTAAACATGATTTAATATATATAAATAAAGATATTTAAGACATATCAATTATATATATTAATAAAATGTCAAATAAAATAAGTTCAATATAATTTAATAAAACCCGTGCGTAGCACGGACATATAGTACTAGTAATATATAGAATAAAAATAGAGAGAGTAATTCTTCTCCTCCTCAATATCCACTACAAAATCGTATAACGTCGGATAAAGTCACTGATTTTAGTTAATTGATTTGATACCTGGATTAGCACTACAACTACAACATTGGCCTCCACTTTGATGTTAAAATCATTAAAATCTTTGAGCGTTTTTTTTATATATATATAACTAATCACTTCAAATGCTCTAGTGAAACAGCCTATTAGGATAAAACGAGTGTATTAATTTATGACGTTGGATGAAAGGAGAATAGGTGACTCTGATTTAATAATGGATTCTCTAATTTTATATGGTGGATGTGATCACACCAGATCCCCTCAAATCCTAAAATTAAGGGATTACAATATTCACCAAATCCCCTCAACTAGACATGAGCATCTTTGGGCCCGGGCCGGATATGGTCCGGGCTTGACTTGGAAATTTTGTCCGTTTATCCGGGCTGGGCTGAGCCCGAGAATAGGGTTTGGACAACTGTCCAAGCCCGTCCGTATTCCCGGGCCCGAATAGCCCGTCGGGACCCGTATTCGGTTTTGTATATAATTCACATCTTATAATTCATGTCCATAATTAAAAAAATATCAAAAATTTTATAAGTCCAAATAATTTTTCCACCTTACAATAAAAAATATTAAATATCCAATATCAAAGTCTACACACATGTGAGAACGAGGGGTGGAGTGGAGTTTGTAACCCATAAAAATTTAGCTTTTATATTACTTAGTTTTAGTGTTTTTTTATAGGAGTAGTAATAATATATATAAATAATATTTATATATTATATAAATAATATTTATATATTATATAAATAATATTTATATATTATATACGGGTCGGGCTTACCGGGCCTACATGACTTGACCCCTTGTCCATACCCGGCCCTCCCGGTACTCGGGCCGAGTATTTTCGGCCCTTTAGGGCTTACGAGCTTGTCCATATCCTCCCGTTTACACGGCCGGACGGGCCGGACGAGTCAGCCCATATTTGCCCAGGTTTACCCTAAACTCTCTCTCTCTCTCTCTCTCTCTCTCTCTCTCTCACACACACACACACACACATCCGTCTTCCTCTTCCACTCTCTCTATCTCGTATTACTCTCTGGTGTTGCATGGAACCATCATTGACGAACTCAACGAGCTTCGTTTCTCTTTGTCGATCGCGCCTCCTCATCAACGTCCTCTCTCTCTCTCTCTCTCTCTCTCTCTCTCTCTCTCTCTCTCTCTCTCTCTCTCTCTCTCTCTCTCTCTCTCTCTCTCTCTCTCTCTCTCTCTCTCTCTCTCTCTCTCTCTCTCTCTCTCTCTCTCGTGTTCTTCTCTGCCGCAGGATCGGTGGGGCTCGACCACCAGACGTCGTCGGATAATCAATTAGCGGATGGAATGGAGAAGGATATTGACGGTCTGGTGTTCGATGTCGACGGGAACGGGTCGATCGACGACGAGGAGTTCCGGCTGATGATGATGGAGATGTTGATCGCGCTGGCGCGGGGGATCGAGTCAATGCCAGTCGGCGTCGAGAAGGATAGCCTTTTGATGAAGGCTTATGAAAAAAAGTTGGAAAGAATTGATTGCAAATTGGATGAGGTCATCGAATCGAACGGGATTCAAGTTGTTAGGAGGGATCGCAATTTGAAGAAGAAGAAGAGCAAGAGGGTATTTGGGAACATGTGGTCTTCTAGGAAAGCATTCCATCAAACTCCTCGCCATCTCTCTCTCTCTCTCTCTCTCTCTCTCTCTCTCTCTCTCTCTCTCTCTCTCTCTCTCTCACTCATTGTCTATGTATGATATTCACAGTTTTTGTGTCGATATGCATATTGTTAACTTTCATAGATTGTGAATATGATGTTTTAAATTGGAATATCAATTACCACAAAGTGCATATATGTTCAGTGTTTTTGAATATCAGTATATATACGATTGACCATGATCACGAATAACAGTTATTCAATAATACTTGAACGGTATTCATTTAATGTGCTTTGATATTCACACATTTTATTTTCAATTCACTCGATGCATTATATACGATGGAACATGAACAAGATTAACATATATGCAAATTATATATAAGAATATTCATTTTTTTTCGTGTCGATATGCATAATGTTCATTTTCAATTCATTGAATATATTCATATGCATGAACCTCCACTGAATATGCGTATTATCTAATCACAATGTCATCAAAAAATCGAAACCAATTGAATGCACATCAATGAAAAAATAAAGTCGTTTCAAGGGAGACTAGTATGATGAAGGCGGCGATGGAAACCCTAATCTCTTAAGATTAGCAGTTATGCAAATTATATATAACAATATTCACAGTTTTTGTGTCGATATGCATACTGTTAACTTTCAAAGATTATGAATATGATGTTTTAAATTGGAATATCAATTATCACAAAGTGCATATTTGTTCAGTGTTTTTGAATGTCAGTATATTTACAATTGACCATGATCACGAATAACAGTTATTCAATAATACTTGAACGATATTCAGATAATGTGCTTTGATATTCACACATTTTATTTTCAATTCAGTTGATGCATTATATACGATGGAACATGAACAAGATTAACAGATATGCAAATTATATAAAACAATATTCATCTTTTTTCGTGTCGATATGCAGAATGGTGTAGAAATTTCTGGATCGAAGCTCTGCGTGAAAGATGGTGGTGAATAACTGCTTATTTTGGAGGATCTATGTTTTCTCTCTCTAATCTCCTCCTAACTGCCTATTTTGGAGGTTTTTAATTTTTAAAAATTTAGAAAATCAGTAAGGATATTCTATCCTATAAAAACTGTCACATACACTCTCATTATACTCTCCAAATTCAACCATCCAATACTCACAATCCGACCTCCATAATTGTACTATCGTTTTACTACAATATCCATTTCACCGGAACGTGCCTCATCAACATTTAACCATATATCAACTCCATATTAATGTATGAATCTTTGATATCTAGAATGGAGTGTTTGTCGGCCATTTCATGATTTTTTCCCTTGTTTTATGACTCGTTTAATTTTATTTATCGGTGTTATTCTACTTTAACCAGATACTTCATATTTCGATTTGTGAGAGCCTTTTTCAAATTTAATTTATCTATATACTTCATATAAGGTTTTAAACTCATATTTAAAAAATGTTTTTGTAGAGTGCCCATGAACACTCTAAATATTAGTATAAAAACTTTAGCGTTAATTATCAATTATTATAAACCTAATTAAATATTAGTATCTTAATTAATAATATACTTATATTTGGATTTCGTAGTAATTAAGGCTATTTTCGACCACCTATTTATAAAACTTTATATTAAAAATATACTTATTTTTCATTTTTTATAGCATTCAAATTTTAAAATTTAAAGTTATAATTTTCATAAAAATATATTATAAATTAATAATCTTTATACATACACTTACTAAACAAATCTTTAAGTTCTACGACTATATAACCACCACCACTATGTTGTTTGGTCAAAAGAGAGTGAGAAAAAGGAGGCTTACCAATGTGTTTCAATTTTCTCCTTTCAATGCACGTGGCACTCACCATTTATGAATTTTATCCCCTTTCAATTTTAAGTTTTTTTTTTTTTTGAGTTTTTCTCTCTTACTCTTTATTTTATGATATTCTATTTCACATTAGTGATATTTGTTAGAGTATCTTATTTTACTTTTTCAATCTATTTTTCTTATAGGCCCATAATTCTTTTCTTTTTTTTATTTGCTTTTAATATAAATTTGTTACAAAAACAAAAAGAAGAAGACACTTGTTATTCATTTGTATCATATATGGTATAAGAAATTATATAAGAGCGCCTACAATGGTGGAAATGAAATTTAGTATCAAAGACATCTAAAAAAAATAAAAAAATAGAAAAAAATCAGAATTTATGAGTAAATTAATAAAACAGTACCATATGCTTGATACTCTCCTATGAAATTTCTTTTGATTTACTAAAAAAATATGATATTACTTTTTAATTTACTTTTTTTAATATCCTAAGAGTGTGTATTCTAAGTACCACCATTAAATATGGTCTAAGAGTGTGTATCATCTTCATGGTACTTCTCTCCACTCATTACATTGATTTTATAACCAATTCTTACATTCTTTTTTATTTTATCTTTTTAAAATTGCTTATGATATCCAAAGTATCACCATTGAAGATGGTCTCAGTACTGCCCCTTCAAAAATATTGTAATATAAACATCTCACATCTAAAGTTGGGACATAACTTGCCTAGTATATAAGTTTGATGGGCTACTCCTCCTATTGTCAATTGGTTTTAGGATAGAACCTCACTGTGCTTATGTACTGGGCCTATCTACGCATATGCGCTCGTATCGATCCGCACGTCCTCAGTCATTGGGCCCACGGACTTTCACATGGTATCAGAGCTGGTTCGGTCTTGGGCCCCTTTCTTGGGTCAATTGGGTCTGGCTATAAAGAGATTGAGATGCCCACCCATACCCGTTTGTCCAAGTGTCAACTGAGTCAGACAAATTGTCCGCCCGTTGCACTTGCGAGGGCGTGTTGGAATATAAACGTCATACATCTAAAGTTGGGACATAACTTACCTAGTATATAAATTTGATGGGCTACTCCTCCTATTGCCAATTGATTTTAGGATGGAACCTCATTGTGCTTATGTACTGGGCTTATCTACGCATATGCGCTCGTATTCGCACGTCCTCAGTCATTGGGCCCACGGACTTTCACAGTTACTCCTCCTATTGTCAATTGGTTTTAGGATATAACCTCATTGGGCTTATGTACTTGGCCTATTTGTGCCTATGCGCTCGTGTCCGCACGTCCCCAGTTATTGGGCTCACAGACTTTCACATGGTATCAGAGCGGGTTCGGTCATGAGTCTCTTTCTTGGGTTGATTGAGTCTGGCTATAAATAAATTGAGATGACCACCCACACCCGTTTGTCCAAGTGTCAACTGGGTCTAGCAATTGTCCACCCGTTGCACTTGCGGGGACGTATTGGAATATAAGCATCTCACATCTAAAGTTGAGACATAACTTGTCTAGTATATAAATTTAACGGGTTATACCTCCTATTGTCAATTGATTTTAGAATGAAATCTCATTGAGATTATATACTAGACCTATCTACGCCTATATACTCGTGTCCACACGTCCCAGCTAACGGACTTTCACAATACATAAATTAAAAAAACTGATATAATTGACGAGAACAATCTCCACAAAATGAGCCCACAAATTCTATGCCGTTGGAGTGGTTGGACTCTTGCCCCAGATGATATGCTAGCTAAGATAGACGTACAACTAAGTATTTGTTTGTTAATAGTCCGTAGTCCTAAATGCTTTCCTATATCAAAAAACATTTTTTTTTTAATTTATGTTTAGATTGTCATACTACCGCCTTTAAACCTGGCTTATTTAGATTTTTTTATTCATATGAAATAAGAAAATTAAAGCTCGTAATCTTATAATCATATTTACCAATTAAAATGAAAGGGCTGGACACCTTATTTTGTTAATATACTTATTTTTTCACTCATCATATATTGGTCAACATTAATTGTAAATTTCTGTGTCACCTTGATACGATTAAAATAAATAAAAATACTCCATATATGGTTTTATTTCAAAACACTCGTATATACCTATCACCTCACATGAAATATGAATAACCAAGCACTACAAAATAAATCAAAATTGAACAGCCGAGTACATATAATGGCCCAACACGTGTCCACATGTTCATTTTATCAACGATGCCCTACTAATACAATATAATTAAACTCTAATCATTGTATTTTTGTTCTTCTTTACTTTTTCCTCCTATAATGATAGATATTTTATCAGTTTGGACCCACGCACACATACATATATAATATACATAACTGTACTAAATGCCCCCACCCAAACCAAAATTACTCACACTAAATAAACAAAACCCTTAATTCCATATAAAATATAATTTAGTTTTGAATCTTTTAAATCTCTATAAAGCATAAAAATTAGGTTTACTTAAAAGCTAATCGCATAAAACAATAGTATTTTAAACAAAACAAAATATAAACTATGATAAAAAAAAGTAGGTCTACTTTGTCTAATCCATATAATACGTAGCCATTTATGAGAATTCCACCTCAACCATGATGTATAGTTTAACTTGTACATCTTCAAATATATATATAAGCAAACACTTGTAGTTGTAGAGTTACAGTTTCAAGCACAAGATCGTGTTTTCTTTGTAACTCTTGAAACTTCAATATAGCAACTCCCTTTCTCCATCCATTCGTCTTTGATCTAATTTTGTTTTTAGAGATCGAAGATATTTTGTTTGATCAAGCGATTGAACGATGTGGGGTCCAGAGTCGTTAGATCGAAGACTAATACGACAACCAGACGGAATTTCAAGCAAGTTGAAGGCCATGATGTTTGAATTTGAAGAGCGAGTTAAGAAAACGAAGAGGAAGAAGAAGAAGAAAAAATAGAGTGTATGTATGGTGGTGTGTTTGAAAGAGATTTCACCTTCTCTAGGCAAGTCTAATGCTTGGCTCTCTCTTTTAATTTCCTTTAATTACCTGATTTTCGACTCGGCTAAAGTGGGGTGTTGTTTTTGAAATTAGTTCAAATGTTGGGGCTGTTAATGTAATAAACTTAAAAAGTCTTTTAGCATCGGCATCCCCAGCTAGCTAGCTTCTATGTGTATGTTAAGATTTAATAATCAAGTATGAATTTGGGTTCGATCTCTTTTTTCAGCTGTTGATGAATTGTGCTTCTTAATTTCATTATTCGATCTGCTTTTATATATAATGTTAATTTAATAGTTGAATCAAGCTTCACCAAACGATTATGTATCTATGGTTCCATCTGTATAGTTGGGATTAAGGAGATGCTTATCCATTCAATTGGATCATTTGATTACACGATTATGTATCTATGGTTCCATCTCAAATCGTTTAAATAAGTAACTGTATTATATCGAAATAATACTACATAACTACGTACTTTTCATTGTAGACTACTCTATCTAATTAATAAACCTCATTTATTTTTTGTCTCAATTTTGTTTGGGATTTGAATCATTATTATTTAATAAAATATATTTAATATTTAGCAAAAAATTAAATAAATTTTATTTTCATACGGGGTTCATCGAGCTCGGATGTGCGTTCAAATTGGTTTTGAGTCTTTTGAATTCATATGCATCGAGTTCGGATCTTCCTTGATCAAGTGATTTTCGAATCGGGTCTCAATCTTAAAAACTTGGATTGATCAGGTTCGATTCGAAACGGTTTTTTAACGAGTCTAACGCTACTACAACAAAGGCATCAAAACTACCCTACCGATATTCAATTTTTCTAGGGCATAGGTTAAGATCTCCTTAACATGAATTCTTAACATATGTCCTAAGGATATAAGTTAGACGAACCGATATATATTATAGCGTCTTATATGTGGTGATTAATTCGGCTAGTGAAATTCAAATTTCACGTTGCAATCGTTTATATATTTACTTAATTAATCAACTTCGAATCTGTTTACTATAGTTGATGATATTAGCATTCCTCAATATTCTACGAGTTAATTAATCCAAAACACGAATATATAGTTCCAGAACGATTGACAAAGTCTAAAACTAATTATACTCTACACCTCGATTGAATCACAATTCACAAGTTTTTGGATCATACTTAGCTTCTAATATAATCTACAAACAACAATATGTCTATACATTTGTACTAATTTGGTCTTACTAATCTAATAACTATCCATGAATACAAAACATTCCTTCACAAGGGATAAAAAGAATTTTTACAGGTTTATAACGCTTTATAGTTTTGAGCCGTAAGAGAGTTTATTACTAGCTTAACTTAGTTCCCGGAGTATAAATTAGTACATGCATTTGTTCCATGTTGTGCATTATAAAAATGTACGCTCATTTAACTCAATTGATTGGCCCGGAGTTATAAAATCCTAATATCATTCATGAATAACAATCTAAAATTTTGTGTACGATTTTTTCGGTGTATAATATTTTCTTGAACTAAACGGTAACTACGTACACAACGTTAATAAGGATTAGTCATAGGTCGGAAACACCCTATAGTCTCTGACCTTGGACTGAAAAAGTTGTACGTTCATGTAATTGATTTTTTTCATTAATTCAGAAATATCAAAGTCCTATCATCCAACATTGTGAATATGTTAACCTAGTCTAACTCTAGTTCCCTAGCTAATTAGTTAGCTCTAACTAGGGGTGAGCAAAAATATCCGATATGGCCGACCCGATCCGAGAATTCGTCAATCCGAACCCTAAAAGTCCGTATCCGAAAACATTCGTTTAAATTTAATCCGAGTCCGATCCGATCTGGCCGACCCGATCCGAGAATCCGCCAATCCGAACCCTAAAAGTCCGTATCCGAAAACATCCGTTTAAATTTAATCCGAATCTGATCCGATCCGGGTGATTTTTCCGGATACTTGGACCGGATACGGATCATGATATTTTGCTTACCGGATATCCGGGAATCCGGTACTATTAATATATAATATATATGTTTTTATAACTAGTATACAATGTTGAATTAGTTTAGATGATCTCAAAATGGTGTTTGTTCATTTTTAAGTAATTAAACCCACTTCAATTCTCCAATACAATATTTCTTATTTTATTCATTTTAATAAAAAATAACCTTGATTATTATTCTTATAAAATTAAAATCCTAAATCAATAATTCATGTATTAATTATTGCCTCACTAAACAGAGCAAATATGTTTTTTTGTCAAGACTGAGTGTTCATTATTGAATTGAATTTTGATTATATAAGTTAATGTTACAACTTTATATATACTTACCAATTCATCTTGTTATATAATATATACGTTTATGGTTCTCAATTTGAAAAGGTTGACAAGTTTAATTGTTTGAAAATTTTACCGGGACTTGCAAATGGTGTTAATGTTTGACATTTAGTTTGCACTTTGCGGATTGTTAGTTTTGATTAAATTCAAAAAAGTAACATTTTGATTTAATTTTTAATTGGTTTTCTAGTAACCGGATAATTTGGATATCCGAGTCGAATATCCGATCCGATCCGGATAATATTTACCGGATACGGATAGGAGTTTTGTGAATATTTTTTACCGGATATCCGACATACCGGACCAAACCGGATCGAATATATCCGTTTGCTCACCCCTAGCTCTAACTGTTGTACAGGATTGTTGGTTGGAGTTTGTTACGGTTGTTAACATCTAATGTCACTCTAGTAGAGTAGATAGTGACATCCCTCTACCTCCATTGTATATAAATCACTCATTATCTGTGAATAGAACTAACACATTAACTCATAAATATCTCTTTTTTTTTCCTGCTTCCGCTTATCTTCTTGCTTCAATGGAGATTAGTGTTTGATCTATTGTTTTGATCCAAGATATCTCTGTTTGCATATGGTATCAAAGCCTCAATTGTTATTGGAGAGTTGAATGTGAGATTTCATAGTGAGATTTGTGTGTTTTTGTTCCACGATCATGGCGATTTTTTATACAGAAGTTGATTCGAATGCGAATTCAAACGCGAATTCGAATGTGAATCGAGGAGATCCTCTTTTCATCTCCAACTCTGAGCATCCAGAGGCTAGAATGGTGGCCACGCTGTTCAACGGATCCAATTTCATGAACTGGAGTCGTGGAGTGAAGTTTGCTCTCAGAGCGAAGGTCAAGCTAGGCTTCATTGATGGACGATGCGCGAAGCCGGCGATTGATTTTGTGGATTATGAGCGATGGATCAGGGCTGACTACATGGTTTGGTGCTGGTTGATCAATTCCATGGTGTCCATCATAGCTTATGGCTTCATATGCATGATGTATGCGAAGGAAATGTGGAACGAGTTGTGTGAGAGGTATGCACAACTCAATGCTCCATTAATTTTTCAGTTGAAACGTGATCTGGTGAATATGCGCCAGGAAAATCTTTCTATTGGGATGAGATTCAAACAATAGAGGGAATATCATATTGTGAGTATGGTGCTTTGGGAAAGTGTTCTTGTAATCTGTTGAAATGTATAGTTGATCAAGATTCAATGAATAAGGTCATACAGTTCTTAATGGGACTTAGTGATGGCTATGAAGGCATTAGAGGTCAAGATTCAACAGATTGAATGACAGAAGATTATTACTGGTCATTCTAATGGACAACAAAGTGGATCTCAAGGTAATTCAGGAGATCTTAGTGCACTATTTGTTGGAAAGAAATCAGGTACTAGCCTGAGTAAAGTTGATTACAAGAGGATGAAAATTGAGAAAACTTGTGAACATTGCAAACAGAAAGGGTACGCTATGGATGCTTGTTTCCAAATCCATGGTTATCCAGATTGGTTCAAGGGAAAACAAGGCAAGTCAGGCCAGAAGATGACAACCAATGTTGCTCCTCAGTTAGACAACCCTCTTGATGATGAACAAGGTACCAACAGGGCAAGAACATCACATGAGCATGATCAGTCATGCAGATTTGACAGTGCTTTGATCAGTGCAGTTTGTCAGGAAGTCTTGAAGGCTTTTAAGTGCCAAGGCTATGCTAGTGTAAATTTTGCAGGTATGGTTCTAACTTATATTGCATTGCATACTTTCATGGATAGTCAGAATATTGATTGGATAGTGGACACATGTGTTACTGATCATATGAGTTGCAATTCTGATTTCTTTGTTGACTTGAGATTGCTTCAAAAGCATGTGCTAGTTGCTTTGCCTGATGGTTCTTTGGTAAGGGTGGTCAAGGGTGGTGATGTCAAGTTAAATAAGGATATCATATTGTATGAGGTTTTGTTTGTTCCTGAATTCAAACAAAACCTATTATCTGTTGGAAAACGGATTGACACAGAGGGTCTTGTGACTATATTCCATTCTAAAGGGTTCACTTTTCAGGACCCTTTAACTAAACAAGTCAAGGCAGAAAGATCCAGGATTGGAGATCTCTATAGGTTGTCATCTGCATCAGGATTTGGAAAGTCTAAGCCACTGCTTGCTGGTTGTCTTTTAGACATAAATAATTAAAATACTACATGTTTTTATCCTATGAGTAACAATTTCGGTATTGTTGACAATGTTGATTTATCTATTTTACATGCACGTTTGGGGCATGCTTCAATATCCAAACTACAACATTTACCTTTGAAAGGTTTATCTGATGTCAAGAATTTGTGTTGTGACACTTGTACTCTTGCCAAGCATCATAAAATTCATTTCTCTAGAAGCTCTTCGATTGCTTTGCACTCCTTTGATCTTATACATGTTGATCTTTGGGCCCCTATAGGAAACCTAGTTTGAGTAGTACTAGGTATTTTCTCACTATTGTGGATCCAACACATAACTGTCAATCCGGTGTTCCATGAACGAACCAAACACTTGACAATTTATTGCCATTACATTCGAGATAAAGTCCATGAAGGCTTCATTGCTACTGCACATATCAGTTCTCAACTTCAGCTCGTTGATGTTCTTACCAAAGCCCTTGGTGAACATCAACACCATTTTCTTACCTCCAAGCTTGGTCGCGTGTCTCAAGCACCTCGTCCATCTTGAGGGGGGTGTGTGAATATGTTAGCCTAGTCTAACTCTAGTCCCCTAGCTTAGTTAGCTCTAACTGATTGTGCTTAGCTGGCATTGTTGTACAAGATTGTTGGTTGGAGTTTGTTACGGTTGTTAGCATCTGATGTCACTCTAGTAGATAGTGACATCCCTCTACCTCCATTGTATATAGTCCACTCATTATCTGTGAATAGAACTAACACAGTAACTCATAAATCTCTCTCTTTTTTCTTCCTGCTTCCGCTTATCTTCTTGCTTCAATAGAGATTAGTGTTTGATCTCTTGTTTTGATCCAAGATATCTCTGTTTGCATAAACATATATATCAATAATTTTGTCAAAACTTAGTCTACCATCAATATTAGCCCATTACTTGTCTACATGTTGTATTTTGACAACTGATCTGTATCAGCTACACAATAATGTCATTAATTTTAGATTGAGCCCTTAATTGGTTGAAATGTATAACTTCTTATCTACAATCTACTATATATATATTAAACCAAAAACATTCTATGTCACATGACACTCTCTACCAAGCCTACAAATTTCTTATGCCACATGGCACACTCGTATTCATTTTGTCACATGGCATTTTCTCAAAAAAAAAATTAAAAATTAAAAATAATAATTATTTATAAGATCTTTATTCTATTTTCAAAATTCAATACTTTATATATTCGTTTCCAATTTTAAGCCTTAGGAAAATCTTTATAATTTGATTGGATATGATTTAATATATCTTGATGTAATACTTTCCTTTATTAATTCACTTAAAAGTTATTTCACATTATTAATTGATGATTACAATAAAATTTGAAATCAAATACTATATGTTTTCAATTAATCTATTATATAATATATCTATTAAAACAAAATTTCCCTACTAAAACAAAATTTCTCTATTAATTGATTATTAGTAGATATTTTTTTATCGTACTTATCTTATTTTCATTTATATTGTCAGTTTGTCACTAATTAGATATATTTTTCATTTATTTAATATTTTTAAATGTGAAATTGATATATTTTTAATAATTAAAAAATATCAACATAAAATTTATCCAAGATCCGTGCACGGCACGGAGAAACTAAGCTAGTTGAACTATATATAAAATAAAAGAAGTCGGAAATATGAGGATTCCATGTTGTAAAGAAAATATGGAATCTTCATCACCAATGAGATCATCATGCAAATTGATGATCATATTATATACATACTTACTTTTGTTTAGTTAGTATATATAGTAGATGTGTCACTAGCGGACGCATTTTTAGGTGAGACAGTATTAATAAGCAACCGGGCGTGTATAATATGGTACATATGATGTGGTGCATAAGGGAAATATATAAGTATGTACGTAATGTGGTGTATAAGGCTAAGGTATATAGTGCATATTTTATGTGTAATGTGGTGGACGTTTAAAATTAGTAGACCAGAATTGCATATAACTATGTATTATTTTTGAATGTGTTATAAATAATTATGCATAGAGTTATAAATAAGTGTATCGATGTAAAAAATTGCACTATATTACGATTAAATGTATATATACTATGTTATAAATAAATGTATGTTGAGATGAATGTAATTATGTTATAAATAAATGTAAATTGGAGTTAAATAAGTATACACTGGCGTATAAATGTATATCATCTTCTAAATAAATGTAAACAATACACATAACTAGTTAATAATAATAATGTGCACTATGTTAAATATATAAATGTACACCGTAGTTAAATGTGTATTAGTATTGACTAAATTTTACATCTTTATCCACACGAGAACGACCATTCACACTTGATTAAGTTTCAATATATATATATTTGATTATATAATTGCCACGAAGCATACTTCTTTATGTAACGAAAAAAATCAACTAGAGTTTGTTCCCCCGGTGCACATCTTAATATATATTTTCCGCCTCTTTTGAATAAGATAATGTATTGACTTAGTTGTCAATCGCATGTTCGGATTATGGATATTGAGTTAGTGTCGTCGTGACTAGCAACTTTAAAGAGGGAATAATATAATTAAATTAGGAAGTTTACATAAAAACGAAATCAATTTGCAGTTTTATAATCATTTGTGACTCATCCACTGCTTTAATGAAAGCTCAACTCCATGGATTTATTCATGCATTATCAATCAGTCCTTTTAACATAAGGTTTTTTCTAATGTTAACACATAAGCATACTCTAAAAACTCTTTTTTAATAATTATTTAATTAGCTATTAGTTTAATTTTTTTATTAAGGATTTATTAATTTTCTATTATGGAATATTTTGAAGATAAATTTTCTATTTAAGTTTATTAGCATGTGTCCATGGACACATACTAGAAAACCGTTAATATAAAGTAAAGGTTATTTATATACAGAAGAGTATTTAAGGTGCGTATGTTAATTTTAATCACGGCAGTAGATACTTAGCCACCACGTAAATATCAAGATTCATTTAAAGGGGATTCTCTTTGTTCATTTTTTTTTTTCAAATAATGAACTTCCCTTGTCAAGTTTTTATAATGGATCTTGAATTAGATCATGGGAAATCTATATAATTCAAACTTATAGGCAAACAATATGGGAAAAGATATGTGCATAACGTTGTATTTTTGTATTTTTATAAACATATATGTAAAAAGCGTACTTATAAATTAGTAGTTGTGTTCATACCCTTCTTATTAAGTGCGTATGTATTTGTTGAAAAATATGTGTTTATTAACTTTGTAGTATGTGTTTATATATATTTTTAGTATATGTTCATATATTCTTCTTATTGTGTGTTCATATGTTCCTAGGTATATGTGCATATGTCATTTTAGTACGTGTGTACCCGCTCTCTATGCAAGCATACATTTTTATAGTAAATATGTGCATAACATTGTATATCGTTGTGCATCCGGTCTAAACAATTAACAAAAATTTTACGATCCTTAGACCAGACCAAATCGATATGATTCAGTCATTGGATCTTTAATCATATTTTTTATTTAAAAATTAATTTTTTCTTATTTTTATAACTATTTTTTATAATATTAGACAATGAATTTTGTTACTAGGTTATTAATTTCTTATAATAGATAATATTTTTTTAATAGTGTTATGGAATATTGATACATGAAATAAGAATAAATAAAATAAAATTTGGTTCATCCGATCCAAACCGAAATCATAAAAAATATGGATTGCAGACCGAATCATAAAAAAGTACGTATGATATCATAAAAAGTATGATATCATACGTACTCCTTTTTTAATGTACGTAGCATTGTATTTTCACAAAAAAAAAAAAGTAGCATTAATTGTAATATTTGGCAAACTACCACCAGTAGTTGGTAAGTAGACTATATAGTTATTAACACATTATATGTTAAATTCGAAAGACATCAACCCTTATATTATCTCATATATAAGATTAACTGCTAAATTGACTTCGGGGCTTGAACTTCTATAGAAAAGAGTCGGGTTAGGAGTGTTGGCGTACGTTAATGCTTACGTCATGTCCATGTACGTGATCAAAATTGAAGTATGTACCGGGGCGGAGCTAGGATTTTACCCCAGAGGGGGCTAAAATCCTGTGCGATTTTTTTTTGTGACTTAAATTCTATTTTGTAAAAATCAATTTTAATTTTTTTTATGAAGTTTAAGGTAATTTTCACATGAGATGAGAAAAAAACTTAAGTAATTTTATTTTTTTGACTTAAATCTATTAGAATTGCTGAAATTGCATTTTCAGATGAGATGAGGGGGAGAATTTAAGGTAATTTCATTTTTATGGCTTAAATTTATGGAAAAAGATCACGTGAGGATGGCTTAGTAGGGTAGGAATGGTGATAAATCATAGCCACTCGTTCTTTTCCCTCTCCATCTAATCCTGGCCGTTCGTTCGTTTTTTCCCTGTTTCGATAAAACATAATTGAAGTTGCTCGCTTGTTCGTTTTTCCATGTTCCCTCTCTTCTTCGTGGTAATCCGTTCTTCTTCGTGATAAAACTAATTCTTCTCTCCACAAACTAATCCGTTCGCTCGTTCTATCGGCCGATCATTTCCGTCTTGCCGTCGGTGTGCTTTCTCTTCTTCGTGTTTGTTGTTTTCGTTTTATTCTCGTCGTTCTTAGTCGACATGGTTACTCCTTCTACTAATTCAGGTATAGATCTGTAACTTGTTGTTGATTTGTTTGTTGTTTAGGTATTTAGGTATGTGCTTTCAACAGAATCTCTCAATTTTTGGGATTTAGGTATGTGCGTTTCAATAGAATCTCTCAGTTTTTGGGATTTAGGTATGTGCTTGGTTGAATTTTAGGTATGTGCTTGGTTGAAATTAAGATATGTGTATTGCAATTTAATCAGATTCAAAATTCACTAAATTCAGTACCTCATGCACTTTTTTACTAGTTCATGCATTTTTGTCCACTGGTTCATGCACCTTTATTCCATGCACTTTATTTCAGTCAGTGATGCACATAACCTAACCATTGTTGATTGTGTGACTAGTACATAAAACTAACTACCTCATACACTTTACTCCATTGGTTCATGCACCTTTATTCATTGGGTCATGTACTTTCTTCCCGTCAGTTATGCAATTATAAGCTCATGCTCTATTATTAATTTCACTCTTTCATGCACTTTCTTCCCGTCAGTCATGCACCTTTATTCACTCTTTCATGCACCTTTATTCATTGGGTCATGCACTTACCAGCCAGAGGAGTGGGAGGGTGTGCATCTCCATGCATTATCGAAGGTTGCACATTTTGTTATTCTTCACTCTCTTTTAATTCATGGTGCACAAGAATTTGTTCATGCACACATTTTTAAACACAAGCACAAGCAGTTATTCATGCACCTTTGCAAACATACTTATGCACGAGTGTTTGTTTATTGGTGCATAAGTGTGTTTGTAAAGCTGCACATATAAGTGATTTTGCTTGTGACTGATACTGTTAAAGTGCATGAGTGGTTGTTTATCGGTGCACAAACTTAGTCATGCACCAACAAGTAATTACTCATGCAATATCACATATTAAGTCATGCACTAACATACCAACTCATGCACCAACAAGAAATTACTAAGAAATAACTCATGCACCAATAAGAAATAACTCATGCACTTTCAGTTATTAATTACTCATGCATTTATATTTCTATTTGACTCATACATTTATATTTCTATTTGACTTACCAGTGTCTATATATTTTTGTGATCTTGTTACACTTTTTGTTATTGATGGTGATGGCGAAGTTGTATTTGTAGTAACTGGATCTAGTTGTTTTGTTTTAGCTTGAGATCTGGATTTTCTTTGAGTTTTGCTTGGTGATGTAAGTTGGACTGGTGTTTGACTAATGATTATTGTACCATATCTTAACTCCTTTAATATATGGGGTGGATTTTTGTCATCACCATGCTTCTTTTTTCCTACGAATTATACACATATATCATTCATAATGGACAGTATTATTCACATAACCACATGTTAGGCTTATGCATCTACACACTCTTAACTCAAGCACCTGTATACAAAGACCAAGGCACATACACATATAGTTACTCATACACCATCACAAACTAAGTCATGCACCTAGAAACACTTACTCATGCACTCACATTCTCTGACTCATGCACACAGATATACTCATGCATCTAGAAACAAATTTACTTATGCACCAACGGTCATTAGCTTATACACCTATAAACACTGTCTCATGCACCAATCCATTTTCAGTCATGCACCTATACAAATAGGCTCATGCATCTACACACTCTTAACTCTTGCATCTACACACATAGTTACTCATGCACCAACACACACTAAGTCATGCACATAGAAACACTTACTCATGCAATCATATTCTCTGACTCATGCACACAGATATATTCATGCATCTAGATTCAAATTTACTTATGCACCAACGTTCATTAGCTTATGCACCTATAAACACTTACTCATGCACCTATAAACACTTACTCATGCACCAATCCATTTTCAGTCATGCACCTATATAAATAAGCTCATGAACTCTTGCATCTACACACATATTTACTCATGCACCATCACACACTAAGTCATGCAGCTAGAAACACTTACTCATGCACCAACACTCTTTCAGTCATGCATCTACACACACATGTTAGAGCAAAAGCAGCGAGTCATGCACTTTTTAATAATCTATTATGCACAGAGTTATATTCAGTCACATATATAGAAGCAAGTTCAAATCAGAGTATTCTCTATCATCATAAACTTTTGCGATTATAAATCTCTACATCTACCTTTGCATACTGTATAAAATGCATACCGAAATCGCGACGATTCATCAACTGAACAACTGAAAATATACCTTGTGATCGACTTGCAATCTTCAACCTCATTTTGTTCTTCTTTGCTGTTGATTCTTCTTCTTCCTTCTGTGTTTTAGGTTGTTGCCGAAATCGCGACGATTCGCCTTTTAATGCTTCGAAATCGCTGGAAATTGCCTTTTCTAGGGTTTTGAAGTTCGAATCGCTTGAAATCGCCACGAAAATGCTTGAGTGATCCCTTATAGGTGCAGCGGAAGTTCGATTTGAGAAATTGAACGAGAGAATCTAGAGGAGAGCGAACGGTTTGTGGTTGATTTGAGCAATTGAACGAGAGAATCGAGTAGAGAAGAGAGCGAACGGTTTTTTGGAAGCCCGCTATTTTTAATTCCCAAATTCTGGATATTGCACGCGCGGGCCCACACATCCTACACATAGCTTCTGGCCTTTGGATTAACTTCATCATACGGATGAAGTTCATCATTATTCCTTCTCTAAGAGGCCTTTCTCACCGGAATTTCACCCTAAATATATTAGGACTGACTGAAATTACATTTTCAGATTCAATAAGGATAAAAAAAACTTCAGATTTTTAATTTTTTTTTGAAAAAAAAAGTTTTTTTTTCTTTTCTTTTCTGAGGGGGCTATAGCCCCCTGGGCCCAACGTAGCTCCGCCCTTGAGTATGTAACAAAGTTTGTATCATCATTATTCGATATTTGGATAGGGACCATTTATCCTTCAAAACTGATACTTGATACACAATTTTTCAAGTCTTTTTAGAAAGGGAAAAAAACAGAATAGTGAAAAAGTATATTGTTTTATACAATTATGAACAAGATTTGACACACAGAAAAATGTATTTGGGTTTGTGGCCCAAAATTTGACAACAAACTAACCAGCTGCCAGTAGGTGCGTTAATGATTTGCTCCACCATGTCCAAAAAATTATAATGATTCGCCCACTAATTTACTATTTTATTTATTTCTTGTATCTAATAATTTTTCTGAACCATATAAAATAAGATCATAAGGTAATTTGTGTTGCTTGTTTGAAAGCAAGACTGGAAGTTGCAAATGGGCCAAGCCCATTTGCATTAGCCCACGTTATATAACGGGTATTTAGGTTAAATGTACCAGCCCACGTCACCTGATCGAAGGCAAGGCATTCCGCCGTATCATGAATTGGGCTCGGCCTAAATATACTAGCCCACGTTACACAATGCAGTTCTGAACGCTTCATGTTTTGGGCCAAACCCAACAAGAGTTTAGATGGGCTGATAGTTTTTTTATATAAAAAAAAATATATAAAATTTGAAATTACGAAGCATATATTATACACCTTTCTTCCAACTTTGGATAAAAAAGGTATAAAGTTCAGCACAAGTACAAGAGTTTACCAAACAATTATTTGTAACTCCACGTTAAAGGAATAGCTTTTCAGTTTTCTTATTGTACCCATCATATTTAGGTAAGAAACTCATTAGTTTGTTCATGTTTTTGAATTAAAAATCAAAGTAGTTATTGCGGGGATTTGCCTTCAAAGTTTATTTAAAACTATCCTCACCGATGCAGAAACTTTGCTTCATGGTTTCCTAGTCATTGAGAAGCATTAACTGTAATGTAATAAACGAGAAGTATTAGGAATATAATTAATGACATTGATATTACTTTTTGAGATATATATAAATATTCTTAATAAAATAAGCACTCTAAATTATATGTTATATTTGGAATGACAAGTAAAGTGAATAAAATTAGCACTTTACTTGTCATTCCAAATGACTTATCAATCTTGTGATGGGTTAATAGCTCAAAATCAATTTGGTATTTAGTGTCACAAAAGGAGCACAGAGCAATTAATTAAGGCACTCATTTCTTAATCAAATGCAAAATTTGCATGAACATTCTTTACAAAGCAATAATTCATATGATGATGATGATGATGACGACGGTTTAATAAAAGAAATGAGATGATGAAAATGATACAAGTATGATGGCTACGTTGCTTTGGGCATAATCCCATGTGGGAAATCTCATCCCTTATACGGAGTAGTAACAAGCCATGATTCTATTTCATATGGGCACCACCGCCCATGAAACCTCATAATTATTTTTCCAATATCTTTTTAAAAGTTCATCAATAATACAATATTGACCTTTAACCACCTTCCGTACAGGCTAGTTTTCCACGAAATTATCCTTTTTTGTTTTAAAAAATCCAAAATTAATCACTTAACTGTCTTTATTAGTATTTCAAGAATTACCAAAACAGAAATCATTACGTTCACGAATGCATTGTTTAAAGCTTATGAATTAGGCTTTAACAACATTCAAATTGAATGTGATAACCTTACAATTATTAACGTTTTGTATAAAATCTAGCATTGTTCTTGGGATATTGCAATCTTAATTTCTGATATCCTTTGTGTTTTACAACTGTTTTCTTTAGTGTAGATTTGTCACGTCTTTCAAGAAACTAACGATGTTGCTGACTACATTGCGAAGCTGGCCCAGCGAAGATTTTATAGATAATTTAGAACTTGTAGTTCTCATTCACAAGAATGATATAGACTGATAAATCATTTTTTCTATAATTTCCGGTCTAATTCTTATCATATTAAAAAAAAAAGAATACTAAAAATTCGGCTATGGAAAAAAAATCAATCAATTTTTTAAACTACAATATTTTTATTGTTAATATGAAAGTGACAGATTTTTAACCATTTTCGTATGGGGTACGTGGTGCTTTTATTTGGTTTAACTAAAAGTTTTTCGGTAACTACAACAAGCTTTTCAGTAACTAGTGTACATACACTAGTTACCCCTATACAAATCACAATCATATGAACAATAATTTGATGGGACAAAGATAAAGAAAGTGGGGACCACAAATTATAATTATGGGCCCAAAAGTGGGACCCTCGAAAATATATGGCAGTTCCGACTTCCGATGGAAGCTGCTCTCACATGGCCTCCAGCAGTATCCATCCACCATTTGCATGCCTCTCTATTATAACTCTCTCGTACAACTCCAGATGTGTGCATGTGATTTCTGGGCAAATTGTTGGAAGGCCAGGATATGGCATTTCTGAGATATTCTGGCCACTTTACTTTATTTTTTATTTTATTTTTGTTCCACCTCTGTGTCCATGAAGAAGAGGGACACAAGATAGAGAATTACTTGTCTGTTCTGTAATGGAGGATTCTGATGTCTGTGTAACATGGTGATATATATATATGCAGAATCTCCAACTCTTTGATTTCAACATGATCAATATTGGTGTTAGTTGTTATGATCCTAACTTTAGAATGATACCAATATATACACTGTTGATTTTAAGGTTCTCTTTTGCAAATAAGAAATTAAACAGGCCAGGTCATGAATTCCACTTTTGCAATTTGAAAATGTTTGTAGATATACAAAATTGGAACTTTTTGGAAATGATTTTGATGATTAAGTCTTTTCTTAGTAACTAGATCCAAATTTGCTACTGATGCCTTTCCAATATAGGAATATAACACTAAAAGGCGACTTACTTACTATGCTATTGATTCACCAATTTTATATATAAAAAATCAACAATCTTATCTTGTGATATAAAATCAGATCATCTTGCTGTTTCATATCACTCATAATAAAAAGAGAGTGTAGCTGAGCTAGCTTACAGTTTAATCGATCATGACCTTATCTTCTAGCCAGTCTCGTGCTTTCAAGAAATTTGTTTGGAAAGTACATGAAGAGAAATAATACTTCATTCCTCTAAAATTATTCCTCATTTTAGCCTTTGAGATACTTATTAAGGAATATAATTATTAAGTTAAATTAAACTTGTAAAAAAACGACCCGATCAATTTTTTTATGGCTGAAATAACTCAAAAGCTAGTGGGTCAAGAAAGATCCGAACCTAAACTCGATGGACCGAACCTGAAGCCGATGGGCCCATTATTTTATTAAATATTTATATAATATTAATTATAAAAATTATTATAATGATTATAAAACGGACCCATTAGGTCAATCTGAGCTTGACCCGACGGACTTGTTGTTGAACCCGAACCCAATCCGTTACAATCAACCAAGAAATTTTAACGATCCGACCGACTCGAACCCGAACTCTATCCAGTTGATAGGTCTAATTATAACACTACAAACTTTTCTAAATTTTACAATTTAATAACTATCTATCTCATTTTAAATCTATAAATAAAAGATCATTTGTATAAAAAAATGTCAATATGATGCAATTTTTAATAACATACATCATAATTAACCAATAAATTATTTTCTAAAATTATAAAATAAAAGTCTCTTCGTTCACGTTTACATTATCATAGAAAGTAACTTATACTCCCTTCGTCCCTTATTGATCTTCCCATTTGTTTTTTGTATACTATTCATAGTGGAAGATAATCTTCAAGTTTTCTTCCAATATATAAGAAAAAACATAGTCATGTGGGGTCTTGTTTGATTCGTCTCAACGAATATTTTAATAATATCAAAAAATTATAATTTTATTAATATATAATTAGAGATATTAACGATACAAAACACGCATCGACAAATGTACCGATGTCAAATGAAAAGATCAATAAGGGACGTAGGGAGTACTATGCTAAAAGCCAAATCCCAATTTACAACAGTTTCACAAATAATCAAATAATTATGACAAAGAAAGAAATATTAAATAGGAGTACTAGCTGTAGTAATATGCTTGACAATGAAAACCATGTCAGTTGTTTCTTACAAACACATTCCCTCCATGTTTGGCTGTCGGCAATAGAAGAATCCGCTTCTCAGTCGTTACAAATTTACAATTTTTCAAATTCAATTAAGAAGATTAATTAATCATTCGATTACTTGTAGGAGTTGGTAGTTCTAATTATAAATGATTGATAAGTTAACCAACCTGAAACGGTTTTTTTAAAAGTAAAACAAAAGACAATCAATCAAAACCAATTCATGAGTTTCATTTCCCAAGACATCACGTACACACAAAAAGTTAAACTAATCCCAATTTCCCTCTCTTGCTGTTAATTAATCTTTCCCTCTCTCTCTCTCTCTCTTGTCAAATCAATTTCAAATGATTCAGAACCTGTCATCTTCTTCACACCTTCTCCCTGTCTCTCTCAATTAAACACTCCCTCTTCTTCTTCAAACTCAGTGACCCTGCAACAATGGCAGCTTAACCCCCAATTTCCCAAACCCTAATCAAATCACACTCATTGCATACAAAACACAAGATGAACAAAATGCTAACCTACCTGTTCTTCCTCTTCTCCTTCTTCATCACAATCTCAGCTTCAATTACAATAGTAACAGCCTCAGAAGACGAAATCTCAGCCTTACAATCACTCAGGAAATCCCTAATCGACCCCTTAGATCTCCTCAAAGACTGGCGATTCCCACCCTCTTCAAACCCCTGCAACTGGAACGGCGTCCTCTGCAACTCCAATGGCCGAATTCAAACCCTAAACCTCTCCAACATGAATCTCAGCGGAAGCATCCCGCAGGAAATTCGCCTCCTCACAAGCCTCACTTCACTCAATCTCTCCTCAAACTACCTCGAATCCTCCCTCCCATCCTCTCTCTCAAACCTCACCTCTCTGACCTCCATTGACGTCAGCCTCAACAACTTCGTCGGCCCCTTGCCCTCCGGCATCGGAAACTTCAAGAGCCTAATCTACCTCAACGCCTCCAGCAACAACTTCGTCGGCGCCGTCCCTCTAGACCTCGGTTCCGCAGCCGCTCTCGAAACCCTAGACTTCCGGGGAAGTTTCTTCGAAGGCCCCATTCCGACGTCGTTTAGGAACCTAAAAAACCTCAAGTTTTTAGGGCTTTCCGGGAACAATTTCACGGGGAGGCTTCCGCCTGAACTCGGGCAGCTCTCGTCGCTGGAAACCTTGATTTTAGGGTACAACGAGTTCGAAGGTCCGATTCCAGCCGAAATCGGGAACCTCGGCAAATTGCAGTATCTCGATCTTGCCGTCGGGAGCTTGAGCGGCGAAATTCCACCGGAGATTGGTAGGTTAGAAAATCTCACCACGGTTTTTCTCTACAAGAACAAATTCAGCGGAGTAATCCCAAAGGAAATTGGGAACGTTTCGTCATTACTTTACTTGGATCTTTCGGATAATCAGATTTCAGGGGAGATTCCGAAGGAGCTGGGTAGATTAAAGAATCTCCAGCTGCTTAATTTGATGTGCAATCAGTTGACAGGCTCAATTCCAGTTGAGCTTGGTGAATTGCCCAAATTAGAGACTCTTGAGCTGTGGAAGAACTCACTTGTGGGTCCATTGCCACTGAATTTGGGGAAGAACTCACCGCTTCAATGGCTGGATGTTTCCTCCAACAATTTGTCAGGTGAGATTCCACCTGGATTGTGTGATTCAGGGGAGCTCACCAAGCTCATTCTCTTCAACAACTCCTTCTCCGGTTCAATCCCATTAGGCCTGGCGAATTGCTCGTCTTTGGTCCGAGTCAGGGTCCAGAACAATCTCATATCAGGATCCATTCCTCCTGGATTAGGGACTCTTCCTAAGCTCCAGAGATTGGAGCTTGAGAACAACAATCTGATTGGGGAAATCCCTGATGAATTCTCCTTGTCCACCTCGCTTTCGTTTCTTGATCTCTCGCGTAACAATCTCTACTCGTCGCTCCCTCAAGGGATCCTCTCGCTTCCATCCCTTCAAACTTTCATGGTGTCCAGTAATCTGATAACTGGGCATGTCCCAAATCAGTTCCAAGATTGCCCATTTCTGTCAGTTTTAGATCTCTCCCATAACAACTTCTCCGGGGAGATTCCTGAGAGCATTGTTTCTTGTGAGAAGTTGGTCAGTTTAAACCTTAGAGGGAACCAATTATCCGGGGAGATTCCTACATCAATGGCGACAATGCCCACATTATCCGTCCTTGATCTATCCAACAACTCCTTAACAGGTGAAATCCCCAAGAAATTTGGCAGCTCACCGGCACTTGAGACGCTCAACTTGTCATACAACAAGCTTCAAGGCCCGGTCCCAACAACCGGGATGTTTACAACCATAAACCCGAGTGATCTTGAAGGAAATTCGGGTCTCTGTGGAGGAGTTCTCCCACATTGTTCACATGGTGGGGATAAAGGTTCAAGAACAAGAAGGACCCACATCAAACACATTGTGATTGGATTCTTGGTTGGGATTTCAATCACATTAGGCATTGGACTAACGATATTGACAGGTAGAATGGTGTACATAAGGTGGTACTTGTACAGCAGCTCGGTTGAGGAGTGGTTCAAGAAGAACAACAAGGAATGGCCTTGGAGGCTAGTCGCGTTCCAGAGGCTCAACTTCACAAGCACCCACATTTTAGCCTGTGTTAAGGACTCAAATGTGATTGGAATGGGAGGATCCGGGGTAGTTTACAAGGCTGAGATCCAACGGCCACATAATGTAGTGGCTGTCAAGAAGCTATGGAGATCATCAGACCGCCTAGGTGTAGACGAGGAAGAGGAAGATTTGTTTGCTGAGGTCAACCTACTCGGTAGGCTTAGGCATAGGAACATAGTTAGGCTCTTAGGGTACCTTCACAATGAGACGGATGTGATGATGGTGTACGAGTTTGTCCCCAACGGTAGCCTCTGGTCAGCCCTGCACGTTAAGGAGGCTGGTGGAAGCGCGGTTTTGGTTGATTGGGTGTCTAGGTACAATGTGGCGGTTGGAGTGGCTCATGGGCTAGCCTATTTGCACCATGATTGCCGCCCGCTCGTCATCCATAGGGACATCAAGTCCAATAACATCCTCTTGGATGCCAACTTTGAGGCCAGGATTGCTGATTTCGGTTTGGCCAAGACTTTGCTTCACAAGAACAAGACTATCTCTATGGTCGCGGGCTCTTATGGCTACATTGCACCCGGTAAGCACCCCTAAAAAACGTCTTGTTATTCTACATCTGAAGTTGGGACATAACTGTTGTTTTGGTTTCACAGAATATGGATACACGCTAAAGGTGGATGAGAAGAGTGACATTTACAGCTTTGGAGTGGTTCTTCTGGAGCTGATAACCGGGAGAATGCCACTGGACGCTTCGTTCAGGGACTCGGTTGACATTGTAGAGTGGGTTCGAGAGACGCTACGTGGCAGCAGAGGATTGGAGGAGACGCTGGATGCGAGCGTTGCAGGGCAATGCAAGCATGTTCAAGAAGAGATGCTTCTTGCACTCAGGATTGCCATCTTGTGTACTGCTAAGTTACCAAAAGACAGGCCATCTGCAAGGGATGTTTTGGCCATGTTGCAAGAGGCGAAACCCAGAAGGAAAAGCATATGTGACAAGGAAAGCAATGCCTACAAAGTGAATGTTGAGAAGCCAGTGTTTACTACCACATCTCCACCAACTGGTGCTGTCTAGAGAGATTTGAGGATGCCATTCATTCTTATCAACTTTTCTTTTTTACTTATTTGTGCATATTTTTGTTTGTAGTTTATTTCCTCTGTATCTTGCCTTTTTTTTAGCCTGTTTGAGGTAATTGCATCAGAGTTGAGCATAAATTAGTTGTGGGTCAAAACAGAATGATAGGTAGAAAGAAATAAAATTGCTTATCTATCTCAAATGTATGAAACAAATATTGTATACCAGGTGATTGAATTATTAGTAGATATCATACTCTAAATTGATTTATAAAACTGACATTACTAAGGAGTGAGGACACTAGTATAAACCTACATCTTGAATTCAACAAGGTTAACATTTTGCTTCTCAAGAATAGAGCAATTTGACTTCCTTACATTATTACACCCATTCAATTTTTTCTTACATATATACTCGATATAATGTATATGATAAAAAAAAGGTGACAAATTTTCTTATAAATGCTTTTCAAACGAAAGAAGTTATATTTTGTAAAAAATAATGGAATTGTACGTTGCCTGGGAAAGAATCCCTTGCGGGCCTAGCCTATCCCCCAAACATCCCATGAGTTTTTTGGATTTTTGTTTTGCTTGTATTAATTGAAATTGGACAAACCTAGCTTGCGAAATAACTCAGTGACCTGGTAACATACAATTTACATTTACAACCCCTTAGTAATTACTTTAATTATAAGATTTTAGATTGTAAACAATATTTACCAAGAATTCATATTCATGCAATTGGTAACGACAATTGACAACAACACGCATTTTGGCGCCTTTTTTTTAAAAAAAATCTATGTCTTTTTTTCCTGCAGCTGTGTTTTTCTCTCCTCTTGTATAATTTGACGACCCTATGAAGGCCGAGCCCAAATTTCTTCAGAACTTAAAGGCAAAGTAATGGGACTTGAGTGGCCCATAAGCCCAAGCCCAGATTTAGGCAAACTTAAAATAGATAATGATTTAAATTCAATAGCCAATATTAGGCTATTAGCCCAAGCCCACGTTTTTAAAGTAGAAAAAGACCCTATCACCTAGAGGCGGATCCAGGGGGTCCTAGGGGTCCGGTGACCCCCCTTTCCCTGGATCAAGTCATATATTAAAAAAATAAATTAAAACAATATATATATTAATGTCTTGTGTATACAAATAAAAAGAGTTATTAGCTCAATTGGTTGTGGAATAAGAGTTTAACCCAAAGGTTTGAGGTTCAAGTCCCCATCTTTCATCTTTTGTATTTTTTTTTTTAGATAAATAACAATTTGTGTCCTTTATTTTCTTTTTTATACAAATGTTTGTATTTCCTATTTTTTGTCCACAATGATTATGAAATAAGTTAAAAATTTTCTAAGGTAATTGAATTAATCTTATTTAAAATTCTCACAATATATTTGATACTAATATTTTTTAGGTAGTTCTCCTTATTATTTATCCAAAAATATTTTCAGAATTGTAAATTAGTTAAAAATGTTTTTTTCAAAACATAATAATCCACCTAATATATAAGATTTGTAAAAAAAATTAGACAAATAGTAACGTAATTAATGCTAAACAATATTATATAATTTTTCATAAACGGTTTTGTGATCCCTCTTCGAACAATTCCTGGATCCGCCACTGCTATCACCTAAGGGTGTTCAAATGTGGCCCGGACCGGAGAAATTACGGTCCGGTCTCCGGTCCGGATATTTTCCTTAATCTGGTTCCGGTCCGGTCCGGTCCAAACCCGGAAAAAACCGGTCCGGACCGGTTGGACCATTTTTTAAAAATAAAAAATAATAAGTTAGGAGTTTTAATATAATTTTTTTTTAGATATTTTTCTTAAATTAATAAGTGAGGAGTTTAAATATTTTTTAGATATTAAATAGGAGTTTAAATAAATTAAAAATTCCGTACTAATCCGATCTTAGACCAGACCGAAACTTTTGAAAAAATCCGATCCAGTCCACACTTTTGAAAAAATCCGGTTCGATCCAGACCGGATGAACACCCCTACTACTCCTACTAGTATCACCTATATAATCTGTTTGAGTGATCTATATAGTCCATTTGTTTTTATTAAAACGAGTACAATAGTCTTTCTTGTATTTGGGTTTAGGCCATTAACAACGGTGGTTCCATAAATATGGGTTTCATAACACATTTCCACTTTTCTATTTCTTCCACACCAAACCCATCTTATTTTTTCTCTACATTCATGGTTTCATAACTTGGTTTCATATCTTCATATTTATTTACCAATCATATATTTATAAAATATAAATATATAGATCTTAAATTGTAAATTTGAAGATATTAACATAAGTAAAGTAGTACAATATAAAATATAATATATTACAATATAATGTCTAATGTCTTTCAATATATTCATTTTCATTATAAGATCTTTATAATATATTATTTTAGTTCATTTTAATAAAAATAAACTTTCAGATAAACATAATATTTCATATATTATGTTATAACACAAACAATTTAATCATAATAAAGAATAAAACCATGCTTATATAACTATATTGCTTATCTTAAGTCATTTTAATAAAAATAAAATTTAAGATAAATATATGCAATATGGATGTCTATTGGTAAATAAAAAAGAATTATTAAAATTAAAATTATTTTTTATCATTTTTATATTTTATATAAGCTTGAAATTTGATTTAAATGCAAAATAATCCAACCTAAGCGAGAATTTATGAGAGTCGTCCGATCTTCATTCATTAATGGCAGAAAATAGCTTCTCTCCTTGCACCAGAATGCGCCACATGTTCCTAAAGGGCTGTTTGGATGGGCTCATTTTTTCACACAAAAGCACAACATTTCTTGAATAAATTTCCCCCAAACCAAACATTGCCTTGGTTTTTTTTTGAGTTTTTGTGGGTTTTACATAGAATGAAACCCATGTCCCGGTTTCATCTTAAAATTTGTACTGTTGATATGGAATCAATTATATTTAAATGCTATGGAACCCCCATTGTAGGTGGCCTTAGGGCATGTTTATTGGTGGGACTCAACATGAGACTTTTAGTTTCTTTTTTTGGTTCAAGAGACCCATCAAAAAGTTCTATTTTATTGGTGAGACTCAATAGGGTCTCATCAAATCTATTGAAAATTACAATTATATCCTTTTACAATATATTATCAATATATCTTTTATATTAAAATATATTTATATTATATTATTAAAAATAAAATTAATTAAATATATTTTAATTCAAGAGTTTTATTATATTATTAAAAATTAAGGAAAATGAACGACAAAAGTAAATAACCGAATTTATCGAAAGCACGTACATATTAAAAACAACAAACGATGAATGCATATATTGAAGAAGAAGAAAACATTACATTAAAACAACTTAAACCAATCTAAATAACCGAACTTAACAACAAACATCATACATGACTTAAATAATTAAAAAACAACACATAACACCAGAACAACTTAATTATCGCCAAATCGCTGCCAAATGTGTTCCTTCAAATATTTCTTAAGTTGGCGGTGCATATTTTTGTCTCGAAGTCGAGTCGTCCCCGTGATGAAGTTGCTCATACTCGGTGGTCTATCGGTGGAGTATGTCCAATCCGGGTTATCCACCGATGTACTCGCTCCACTTACTCTTTCACCAAATTGTGGGATTTCGTATCCATGATGAGTGTAAGAATCTCGCTCATCTTCTACGATCATATTATGTAGAATGATGCAAGTCTTCATTATCTTTCCAAGCTTCACAAAATCCCAAGTGAGTGCTGGATTATGAATTATCGAGATTGCAACACTCCAAACGCCATTTCCACGTCTTTACGAACAAACTCTTGGTGTTGGGCAAACAACTTGGCTTTAGGGCCTTGAAGGAGACGAATTGATTGGATAAATGTCGCCCAAGATAGGTAGATACCATCAGTGAGATAATATCTCATGTTGTATAATTGTCCATTAACCGTGAAATTAACGTCTGGAGCTCTACCTTTCAAACGATTAGAATAATGGTATTTAAAAAAAAAAATTACCGATTTTAAGATAACGCATTTTTAAAAAATTAATTCCTGGCCGTCGAATGCTCGCGCGCGACGCGTGGCGCACTGTGACGCGTTTGGAAACGCGTCCAAAACGACGTCGTTTTGGGGTGTTTCTAGGCAATTTTTTTTGGTTTCCAAACAGCCCCTACCGCAAGAAACCCTCTTGAGCCGTCCCACGAAACCCACTTTTTTTGGGCCTCTCCTGCCCATCCCTTACCCAAAACCCATTATTTTAAACTCAACAAATTGATGAGAGGGCTGCCCGTCCCACCATTAAACTTGCTCTTAGAGCATTCGTAATGGGGCTTAATTCCATGGGCTTATTGGGTTTTTTTGAATAAAATAATCAAATGTTCAAATAAGCCCCTTTGAAAGGCTTAATTTTTGGGCCAAAATTAAGCCCCAAACAACCGGCTTATTCTTATGCCTCGTTTGGTTCGCTTTTATTTTTTTTGGAACAAAGCATTCAAAACGACGCATTTTGGCCCAAAACGGGTCACTTAAAGCAAGCAGCCAAACGGCTGCTTGCTTTAAGCAGCGCCACGTGGCGTATTCTTACTGGGCGCGCGAAAGCGGCCCAGATGGCGCCACGTGGCGCATTCTTACTGGGCGCGTGAAAGCGGCCCAGATGGCGCCACGTGGCGCATAATCGGACGGTCAGCGTTTTTCGCTGGCCGTCCGATTTTTTTAGTTTAAAAATAACATAAATTTTTTATCTTACATTAAAAAAAATAAAAGATTACTATAATTCTAATTGCATTTTTCTCTATCCATAGACACCAATTATGATTATGTTTCTAATATTTTTGATATTTTTTATTGTATTTTGTATATTATTAATTGAAAACAAATAATATTAATATTAATTATGGTGGTTTAACATATAAATATACACTAATTTAATTTCTTTATATTAAAATGAAATTATGGATTTATAAAAGTATAAAAATGTACTAACTAAGATTATTTAGACAAGTTTTAATATACACTCATTTAATTTATTTACAATAAAATGACATTATGAATAGTTTAAACTACAAAAATATACTAACTAAATATTTAGTATATTCTTTATATTAAATATTTAATGTATTATTGATATTAAATATTTAATGTAATCATTATATTAAATATTTATATAAAGGATATATTAAATATTTAATATAAAAAATATATTAAATATTTAATATAAAGGTATATTGGTAATTTGATATAAATAAAAGGGTATAATTATAATTTTATATAATCCATAAGCCCTTTCAATAAGCCCTCTACTAAAATTAAAAAAATGAATGAGGCTTATTGAATAGATTTATTGGCAAAAAGTCTCTAATAAGCCCACCATAACGGATGTTCTTAGATCCAAACCTGCTTTGAACTTTTGTTTTTGTTATTGGCCTTTTTGAGTTGGTAAAATGATTATAAAGCTAAAAGTGGTTGCTATATACCGATTTTAATATATTTTGATAGTACTGTGAAGTAGATACTTGTTCACATTTCTTAGAAAAAAGCTGCAAATTTATGTTTTATGATAACACGATAATATTGTGTGTAAACATTGTCCCGTGTAATATTATATACTATACATTATTATCTTTTGGATGGAAATATAGTATGCATTAATCTACCGTTCTACCAACGCAATGTAGACAATAAACTTTTTTTTTTTTTGTGGGAAAAGTAAACAATGCACTTTTGTAGGTCTATTAAGTGATCGTTTGGTTGAGAAGTAAATTTACGTGATTTTAAATTATTTGGAAAGTTATATCAAATATATGTATTTGATTGACTTTTTTATTTTTAAAAAATACAGATATTTAATTTATAAAATTTTCAATTCTTATAAAATATAGGAAGTACAATTACCTAACGATGAATGAATAAGATTTTATTTCCCATATTTCTAATAATTTAAATTTTAATCAAATATAATTTATCAATTTTCATAAATTTAAATTCTCATATTTTAATTTCACACGCAGTTTTATACTATTGTTTTCTTAAAGTTTGAACGGGTCACAAGACTCACATTTAATAGAGTACATTTAGAAGTATTTTCCCAGGAAAAGGAAAGTGTCCCAGGTATATTAAATTAATAATACTACAAAAATTCATAAAACTGTATCCAATTGAATCTGGATCTATGATCTGTACCAGACCCAGTCACCCACCCAAAAGTCAGACCAAGTAGTTACAGCAAATCCGAAATATTCTTCAGATATTTACTGTATTCTTTTGTTTTCAAATTCACTTTATTTAATTAAAAACCCTATTAGATTATCACAGAAATATCTATTAATATTTTTTTTAAATGCATAATTTATTAATTACTTATTTTAATATGTGTATTTTTAATATAAAAAAATCATAATTTACCAATAAATTATTATATAAAAATCTAAAATAATAAATATTTTTTAATAAATTGAAAGGCTACAATTATATTTTTTAATGGAGATAGTATGTATCTAATAAATTCAGTTATTAAATCCTTCATGGCCATGTGTACTTGAAGAGATAAATTAAGGGGGGTCCCACTTGCAATTGGACGCGGGTTTAGAAGTATTCAAAAAAAGTGTTCTACTCTTGCGGTCGTGCCAATGGCAGAATAACTTAGTACCCACCACTTTCAAACATCTATTGGTTTGTGGTATTAACAAAGTCATCAATATAGAAAACTTAATCAATTGCGTTCACAGACTTTTCAAAGTAGTGCTCTAGGTGTTTAAACCCACCCTAATACAAATCAAAGAAATTTAAATACTCAGCAATAAGAAATTTATAATTAGTCAAATGACTTCATATATGGCCTTCTCATCTCTATTGGTCCATCTTATCCAAATTATCTACGCAACACAGCCCGTACAAATGGGATATATTGAAATCATTTCCTCTTTTACATTATAAGCTAAGTCTATGTTCGACAAAACAAATTTTTTGAAAAGATTGAGATTTTTTGAAAGGTTATTTATAAAGTGAAGGTTTTTTAAAAGTGTTTTTATAACCTTTTAAAACCTAGTACAAAACCTACATGAATGTTTGGTGAGACAAAGATATTTATATGTTTCAAATAAAAATTATCATAAGGATTGTTTTTTTTAAAACAAAAATTTAGAGTGGTATGTGATTTTGGATATTTTGGGAATAAAATTATGATAACATTGTCAAATCTTCAATAACACTTCTCTTAGGAAGTTTCAATTTTTCATTTTTTAACCTCCTCACAAACCTCTTAAAACCTTAACCTTCTAAAAAAACTTATGCTACCAAACACATAATAAGATAGGTTTTGAATAGTACAAACATCTAATAACTTTCTATAACCTGAGCCGAACACAGCCTAAGTCTTTGTTTTATTAGTTAAAAAAGGAAAAATAACTCTAAATAATACCAACTATCACATTTGAACCAAAAATAATACAAACTTTTAAAAATTATAAAAACGTACCCAAACTATGACAATATAAACAAAAAATGGTATGAACATATTTTTCCGATGAATTTTCTAACGAGTATGCTGAGATGGAGCCGAAAATATGTTTTGTAAAAAAAAAATACACATCAAATTACACCTCATTTGCATAATCATGATTGGTTTGTTTAAAAGTGATATGTCAAAAAATATTTCTGATTTTCTTTTGTTCGTGTTGCTGTAAAATGTCAATTACTGATATTGTTTTGTGTATTTTTCGTTTATTTTCTTGTATCTTTTTGTTATATAAATGAGGTATAGTTTGATGTATTAAAAAGAAATATGACAACTCGTTTTTCCGGCTCCACATCAGCAACTCCGTCAAAAAATTCACCGAAAAATATTTTTATACCATTTTTTGTTAATATTGACATAGTTTGAATGTGTTTTTACAATTTTTAAAGTTCGTATTATTTTTGGTTCAAGGTTGAAGTTGATATTATTTTGAGTCATTTTTCCTTACAAAAATAAGGGAACTACATAATTAGAGGAACAAAACTCAATCATCCCATATCATGATATGAAAATAATGGACATACTGTTTCATTGATTGAATCAAATTTTAATATGAAAATATTGAATGTACTATTAGATACTACTTATTACCATGGAACAAAAAACTCAACATACAATTCTCATTAGTTTTTTTTAAGTGAGGCTTGAAAAATCTTCATATTTACACTGTACAAGAAAAATAGTAATAAACAATAACTTTGCTCAAGTGAAAGTATAAATAATACTTCACAAATCTTACTTATAAAGAATTCGATACACTAGGCGTCTCTAATAATTTAAATTGTTGATAAATTTGCATCCGTACAAACCGACATAAAAATAAAACTTGGAAAAATATAACAATACGCTTAAAGATTCTAATACGGTTGTTTTAACCTATGTCCTAAGGACATATGTTAAGAATTTCTATTAAGAAATATAAATCCTAAAGAAGAAAAGATAACCCATTTTTTAAAAATTAAAATATCTAAAAAAATAACACATAATTAAAAGTTTTTACATATAAAACGATTTTTCTAACCTATATCCTTAAGGTCTTTGGGAATATTTTTGTAATAGACTAAATAACTCTACACTAGCAAATGTATAATTATTTCTCCATATCATAATGATTTCCCACCTCAATTTGCAAACTATGGATAAAATAATAAAACAATTCACTCAACAGGAAAAAGAAAAAAGAAAAAGAAAAAAGGAAAGTGTTGGGAGTGGGACATTTATAAGCAAAACCCCCAGAAAATAGCAAAAAACCACAAAGCAGATCCACCAAACCACAAACTCGAATTTCTTCTCTGCAACAACAAATCCATCGCCATGACAATGGATAAATCGACCTCCCTAAACCCATCAAAACCCTCCTCGGTTCTCCCCTACGAGACCGAGCCTCTATCGGAGCTCTACCTCCTCGGCAAGAAGCTCGGGCAAGGCCAATTCGGCGTCACCTACCTCTGCCTCGACAAATCCTCCGGCGACCGCTTCGCCTGCAAATCCATCTCCAAGAAGAAGCTCATCTGCAAGGAGGACAGCGATGACGTGTACCGCGAGATCAAGATCATGCACCACCTCTCTTCAATCCCCAGCGTCGTCTCCATCCGGGGAGCCTACGAGGACTCTCAGAACGTGCATCTGGTTATGGAGCTCTGCGAAGGCGGAGAGCTGTTCGATCGGATCCTCAGAAAGGGGCATTACAGTGAGAGGGAGGCTGCCAAGTTGATGAAGACGATTATAGGGTTTTTGGAGGATTGTCATTCTCTTGGGGTTATGCATAGGGATCTTAAGCCTGAGAATTTCTTGTTCAAGAGTAAACATGAGGATTCGCCTCTTAAGGTTACTGATTTTGGCTTGTCTGTGTTCTTCCAACCGGGTTTGTTTTCTTCTCTAATTGAATTGATTTGCTAAACTTAACCATTGTCAATTAACCCTTTTGTTAATGCTAATTAAAGATAAATCACGTTACTGGATTAGTTTAGGACTGTTTTTCTTGTTTGTTTGGGTTTTTTTAACGGAAGTTGGGTGATTTTGGGTTCTGAATTTGATTGTTTTGTTAGAGTGATTTGCTACAGTATATAGACCATTGTCAACCAACCCTTTTGTTAATACTAATTAAATCTAAATCACTTATTTGGATTAGTTTAGTAGTTCTTGTTGGTTTTGTTTTGTTTGTGTTTGAAGGGAAATTGAGCAATATGGTTTCTGGGTTTGGGCTCAAATTAGAGTTAATGGTACCAAATTTGGATTTTGGTGATTTGTGTTTTGAATCTTGCTAATTTGGGGTTGATTTTTCTGCAGGTGATACATTTACAGATACAGTAGGAAGTCCTTATTATGTTGCTCCAGAGGTTCTAAAGAAGAGCTATGGCCCTGAAGCTGATATCTGGAGTGCTGGGGTTATACTTTATATCTTGCTTTCTGGAGTTCCACCCTTTTGGGCAGGTAGAAATCACTTCCTCTGCATTCTTGTTAAATGCAAATCTGTAATTTTAAGGATGTTGATTGTAAACTCTCTTCCCCCCCCTTCATTTTGTGAACTTTAGAAACAAATAAGGGCATCTTCCGTAAGATATTGGGGGGTACACTAGACCTCGTGTCTCGACCGTGGCAAGGTGTCTCAGACAATGCTAAAGATTTGATAACAAAAATGCTAGAGAGGGATCCAAAGAAGAGGCTCACAGCTTATCAAGTCCTCTGTAAGACCACTTTTTCTATCAATTGGATTTGAACAACTTCCATTAACCAAAGCTTGATCATTTGAGGGTCCTTAAATTGGATATAGTTAGCTAATATGATCCAATGCTGTTTTTATTAGGCCATCCATGGATGGCAGATGAGAGCACTGTCCCAGATAAGCCTCTTGATTCTGCTGTTCTCTCACGTCTGAAGCAGTTTTCGGCCATGAACAAGCTCAAGAAGATGGCATGCCGGGTAACTTCTTGTGCCTTTGCATATGAACAATGTCTTCTCCTCTCTTTGTTCTCACTAGTTGACTATGATCAGCATTTATGTTGACCTTCCCCTTTTTCTTCCATTTCTCAGGTGATTGCAGAGAAGCTCTCAGAAGAAGAAATAGGTGGTCTGAAAGAGCTGTTTATGAAGATAGACGCGGATAACAGTGGAACAGTAACATGTGATGAGCTGAAACAGAGCTTAAAACGAGTCGACTCTAAGCTTCTTGAGTCTGACATTGAGGATCTCATGAATGCAGTAAGCACCCAACAAGACTTTTCTGTTACCAACCACCAACTCTTGTCAAAAAGAAAAAGAAAAAAAAGAATGGAACCCATCTCAACCCATCTGAGATTTTCTAACCTAGGAAGGATCCGAATGACTTGCAGGCGGATGTTGATGAGAATGGAACCCTAGATTATGGAGAGTTTCTGGCAGCAACCATGCATCTAAACAAGCTGGAAAGAGAAGAAAACTTAGTCCAAGCCTTTGCCTATTTTGACAGAGATGGCAGTGGTTACATAACCATAGATGAACTTGAACAAGCCTGCAAGGAATTCGGGATGAGCGAACTGCATCTCGATGAAATGGTAAAGGAGATTGACCAGAACAATGTAAGTAGATATCATTCTGTTGATGCAATGCTTAACCAAAATATGGGTTTTTTTTGTTCTTGACATGGAAAAATGCCACTTTCAGGATGGGCAGATTGATTATGGGGAATTTGTTGCAATGATGAGGAAAGGCAATGGAGGAGCTGGTGGGAGGAGAACTATGAGAGACATAAACTGGGCTGCCTGGGCAGAGGCTTTTGGAGCTGAAGATACTAAAGAAGAACAGTGAAAGCACTGTTGAATTTTAGCATTTTTCCACCAATTTATAAACCAATTCAAAACATTCTATGCTAACAAGTAACAAGTCTCTTGCACGTTTGATTTCCATTTTTGATAATCTTTGCACAATGAATCTTCCAATTCCTAATCATGTATTGGCTAATTGGAACAAATTAGCAATGTCAACTCAAAAGGGTTCAGAATCAGCATATAGAGATCACAGATTGTTTTAATGTATCATCTGATTTGGAACTATTACATCTCAAGAAACAACAGTGAGATAATGAAACCCTAAAAATTAACATCACATTTTGCTTACAGCAATGTATTTGGTGTGACGTCCCTGGGCTATCATTTTACCCGTTGCTTTCTTCCTAATATCTACACTAACAGATGCAACAGTTCTTCCGACACTTAAGTTCTTAGCTTCAATCTCAATCTCCTCCTGCATCACACAGCAAAACAAATTGGTAACCAAATTAAATAGAGCCTATGAACAAAACATAATTAACCAGCCTAAACACCAATCTGTATCAAGGGCCAATTAAAATTAACAGCTTAACAATGTCTTTACAGTACAACTATCAGTATTTAACTTTAAAAAAGGGAATTCAACCTCAATTTCAGTTTGAGGCAGCAAAATCAAAGCCCTAATACCTCTTCATAAATCACGATACGCAGGAAATGAAATCCTCGCGTTATACAGATTCACTCCAGTAGAATGAAAACTCAATCGAGAGAAGGAAAGACATACATCGGCAAGAGCAGAATCAAAATAGGAAACGTTGATTTCGACAGAGACTCCAGTGGTAGGAGCGCCAGAAGTATATATGACAGCTGATCCCACCAAATCGACCAGCGCGGCAATTGCTCCTCCTTGCAGTGTATTCGCTGTGTTCTTCGAATTTCAATTCGACAATGAAATCAAATCAGTTCAACTACAAAGAGGGAAAAAATTAGGGTTTCAGGATCAGGGAAAAGAGATGAAAGAGCGGAAATCTCATGTACTAACCACGAGACGAGGAGGGACTTTGAAGGAGCAGAGAATTCGATCGGGCTCCACGTGATCCAGATGGAGTCCTTTGATGATGAAGGGGTCGAAGAATTTGTGGGGTAATTCATGGATATTCGTAAGTTCGTCTTCGTTGTTCTTCTTCTCCAAGTAGTTTCTGATCGCCTCAAAATCCATACTTTCCGTTATCCCTTCGTTTTATTTTCCCCCTCTCGCTCGCAATTGAAGGGGCGGAATTTGTGTTAGGTGGCGGGCTGCGATGTCGTAGGGCCTACCTATTCTTCTCCCATTTCAAATTTTGTCATCCTAATTATACACCCTTCTATATGTATCTTTAAATTTTACTTACTTATTTATTTCTAGAAAAAAAAGTTTTACTTATTTATTTTATATCCTAAACTTTAAATTAAAATTAATAATTAAGGTTTTTCATTTATAGTTTAAGATTTATGATTTATAATTTAAGGTTTAGGGTATAGAATTTAGAATATAAGGTTTAGCATTTAGAATCTAGGGTTTATGATAGAATATAGGATTTATGATAGGGTATATGGTTTATATTTTAGAATTTAGGATTTATATTTTAAGATTTAAAATATAAAATAAACAAATTTAACCTATAAAATACACAGAAGTGTGAATAGAAAGGGTTCATAGCCAAGTTACCGATATACTTTTGTTTCTTGAATAAAAAAAATATTGTTTCGAATTTTACATATTCCATAATAATTTTAACACAATCTTTACGCACATATACATATACTCCGTAATAAACTATGGTAGCGGATAAAATTTGGTCGTTACTTTTAATAAAATAATAGCTGGGTGAAGCTTGTACATAAACACACAAAATATGATGAAAGCCATTTTTGGATGGTGAACAACTTAGCCTTATTTTGCTACGAAATCTATGGCCTTCGTATGAGTACATATATGTTAGTGCTCCTAGTGACTCGATCTTCTGATGTCATCAATGAGGCGATCCAGATTGCAATAAGAGGCGCCGCCCTGAGCCACGCTGCGCTTGGCTGATCGCGAAACCGCCTCCATGGACGTCTCCAGCTCAGCAGCCTTACTCCCCTCCATAAGCCGATTCACCATCCTCTCCACAGTCTCCCTGTGACACGTGTCCTTCATGTCAAGGCCAATCTTCCACGTCACCTCAACGCACCTGCTGTTCAACTGCTGATCAGCAAAGAAAGGCCAACACAGCATCGGCACACCAGCCACTATGCTCTCTAACGTCGAGTTCCACCCGCTATGGGTCAAGAACCCGCCAACGGCCCGGTGGGCCAAGACCTCCTCCTGTGGGGCCCAGCTCACCATGCACCCTCTCTCCTTGGTCGCCTCTAGTATCTCCGGGTCGACGACCGGGCTTCCCGGGTCCTTCCCCGTTATCAAGTCGGGTCGGATGACCCATAAGAAAGGCCTCTTGCTCCCCACCAGACCCGCCCAAAACTCCATCAGCTCCTCCTTGCTGACCACCGTGATGCTGCCAAAGCTGACGTAGACGACCGACTTCTCAGCCTTGCCGTCGAGCCATTCTACGCAGCTCCTGTCGACCTCCCACAGGCTGTTGACCCAGCTTTCGTTAGACGGCGTCGTTTCATCGAGCCTGTACTGGAGCTGGGCGTGAAGGGGTCCGATTGTGTACACTGTAGGGCAGCAGTGGGTCCGTATGAGTGACAAGATGGGCCCCTCTAGCTCTTCAAAGGTGTTTAGTATCAGAGCTCTGGCTCGCCGAGTTCTCTGAGTCTCTATGGATACTGCTTGGAAGGACGGATTCGATAGGTCTCTTGCTCGGTAAAAGCTCGGCAGGTCTCGACGCCGGAGGAACGCCTCCATCCCTATTACGTTCTTCACCGGCTCATCCAGTGTATCATCAGCTAATTCATTTGACAACCAAATTAATTAAAACTTACTAAAATATATGCTTACCAATTAAGTTGAAAAGAGTTATGACTAGTTTACTGAACGGCCTGTTTAAATATATAGTATCTGAACGGCCTGTTTAAATAGTATCATAGTCTAATATTTAGTGATAAACAAATTGCTAAAAACATATAAAAGGCACCAAATTAGCATACAATTAGTCTATTACAAAATCTATATATTATAGTACCTCTGTTCCTTAATATAATTCCGGTATTCTTTTTTGGGTGTACCTAAAAATTGTTCCTGTTTCCCATTTTGATATACTTTTTATACCCATTTTTTCTTCATCCAATACACTTTCCTTTTTCATCTCTCCTCTAATCAATCACTTTTTACTTTCCTCTCTCATTCTCCTCTCTATCTCTCTCCTCTAATCATCAATAACTATTTTTTCCTTAATTCCTATGAAATTTGGGAAACCAGAACTATATTAAGGTAGAGAGAGTAAGTTTTTTATACTGTAAGTCCATAGACACACTTTAATAACTCATTTTTTAGTAATTATTTGTTTAGCCATTAGTTTAATCTTATTTGTTAAGGGTTTATCAATTCTCTATTAGAGAATATTTTGGAGATAAATTTCTTATTTAGGTTTGTTAGCATGTGCCCATGTACACACTAGAAAAACCGTATATTATATCATTCGTCATTACAAAAACAAAGTCATAACACATTATAAACGAACAATAAATTATGGACAAAAGTTATAATAAAATACTAAGATGAAGGTGCGAAATTAATCCCAAGAATTAATACCGATATTTTTGAAAATTAAGATAGTTGAGGATCAAAATGAAACTACATTAAACTAAATATTAAATCTTCCTAACTCCTTGAAATCACATTTGTTACCTTATTGTTTTCACTTTTCTTTTTTAGGTCCCACTACCGACATTCAAAACCCTTTTGAAAGAAAACAGGATTGTAATTGAGTAATTCAATAGGGTAAAATCAGCCAAATTATTTAGAAGTACTACTATTAGGCCTTTTCAATTGAGGCCCAATAAAGTAGGGATGGATGTTCGTTTGGTATCAATATCAAATATATGAAATATAGGATACGAGTATAAAGATATGAGTAATATCAAACAAATACATTTTATATAAATACCAAATGGTCCCTGAGCTAGTTGTATACCTGTGAAAGGAATCTCTTTGGCTTGAAGAAGTCTAGGGATGCAAAAGTAGGCCCAGAAGCAGCTAGCACCAATGGTTCTAAAAGCGACCACAGGAACGCCAACATCCTCAGCCACGTCATAAGCAAACCCAAAAATCCCATCGACAATGAACCACGTAACAGGCGCGTTGATATCATCCCTTAGGCCCATCAAGATCTCCTTGAGCACGGGCTTGGCGGTGGACTCGAGGGAGGCCACGAGCTCCATGACCCCCTCGCCGGACCTGGGGTGATCGTCGGGGAGGCCGTCGGGGATGGACTCGAGGCGGAAGCCCGGGTGGCGGGCCATGCGGGCCTGGACGTCGGTGTGGCGGAGGAGCAGCTGGTGGTTGTGGGTGGAGTTGAGGAAGGTCACTTTGAGGTTGGCGAGGCAGAGGAGTTGGGCTAGCCTTAGCATGGAGTTCACGTGGCCTTGGACTGGGAAAGGAAAGATGAGCACGTGGGGAGTTGTGGAGTCCATGTTTAAAGGAGTTTGTTTTGGTTGCAAAAACTAGGAGAATGCGAATGTGGTTTTGTTTAGTTTTGTGGATGACAGAAAAATGGCCTTATAGGCTTATAAGATACGGAGTATGATTCATGGTCTTTGTGTTTTCCTCATTTCAGGGCATCCTATGCACACGGCAGAAAATCCCTTTTTAGGGATTTCGTCTATTCGTACATTTACACTAAGTGACAAATTGAAGTATGTGCTAAATCACCCACTGAGGATATATACGAGTCACGGCTTAAGTATTTGAGGGACAAGTGAAAGAAATGTATGTTTATGCAGTATGTCGAGGAAGTTTGGCTTAACGAGCACAAAAAGAAGTTAGTTGATACATGGTCTAATCATATTCTTCATTTCGTCACATGATCATATATCAAACAAGTAAATTATATAACATATTTTCTCGTTAGATACGTATTATTTTTTATGAAGTATAACATGAGTATTATTTGTCAGGGTCGAGTCTCAACACTCTATGCTCAAGGACACCCTAAAATCATCTGTTGGAGGGTTTGACACGATCGTAGTACACATCGATAATATGTTCACGGATCAGGTGCGTGTAATCTTTTGGGCTCGTTGTATTATTTTCATTTGTACTACTTTGTGCCTATGGGAAAAACAATATGAAGTGAAATGTATGAATGATCATATATGTGTCATTAAGGGGTCTATGGAGCATAGCAGTTTTAAGTTGGCCACTGTCATAAAGGATGGGCCCCAATGGGTGAAGATTTTGTTCAGTCGCCTTGAGTACAAGATATCGGACGAGTGCATAAGATTACTATACAAACAAGCTATTCGGGCAAAGGAGGAAAAAATACCTGATGAAGAATGCCGCGATGCATGGTGGAGATCCTCGCTTAGGTTGCCTTGCTCACACACGATCAAGAGATATGTAGAGGCTGGTATCCCAATATTGCCAAGTGAAATCCATTTATTTTGGAAACAAATAAAGTGGGAAGGAGTAGGCCCTGAAGATCTCGGAAGTGATGATACTGAGCATATTTCAAGACAAGATGTCTTAATGAAGAAGATGTACCAAGACTGGGAAGGCAAGGAAATGTCCAACGGGCTGTTATACAGTCTCACAACAAGGTACGATGACTACCATAACCCGAGCACTTCTACCTTGGAAGAGCCCCCGTGCGAAGATACTAGTAAGGGGAGACCTGACCTAAGAAGGACTCGACCAAGAGGGACCCCACTTGGCTGGAGCACAAACATGAGGAGCAAAAGAAGAAGGACCAAAAAAAGGAGGAGGACGCGCAAAAGAAGAAGAAGGAGGAGGAAAAAAAGAAGAAGGATGAGGAAAAGAAGAAGAAGAAGGATGAGGAAAAGAAAAAGAATGATAAGCAAAAGAAGAAGAGGAAGTCAGATAGCATTCAATCGTCAGAACCTTCTCTGATGCATAATGGAGACACCAAAAGAGTTTCAGACGGCAAAGAGAGTGGCACTGGTCCGATCCCGCCCAAAATTGAAGTTGATCCAAGAAACGAGAAAAAAAATTGTCACCTCGATTTTAATTGGGGCGTACGAAATGTTGACCCTTTCATGTTCAACTACATCACCCGAGTAGAATACGTACAAGGTGACGGTCATTGTGGGTACCGTTCCTTGTCTATACTATTAGGGTTGGGGAAACAGAGTTACGACTACGTGCGACATGAGCTTTCAAAGGAACTGCAATTGCATCGAGATCTCTACCGACCAGCGAGTATGGTGACCGACATTGACCATCTTATCAAGATGGTCGATCATACAGGACCTTGATGGGAGAATCACTGGATGGAAATGCCGATGGTTGGGTTAGCATTTGCAACCAGATTCAAGATGGCTCTTGTCTTTCTCTCATGGAGTGGACCTCATACATGTCTCCCCATGTTTGCTCGTCCGGGTGCCCGACCTCCCACAACGATGCATATGGTAGCACTAGTAGGAAATCATGATCATATTATCCCGGTAAGCATACTTATACATCCGCGCTTTACCTTGTGAATTATGTAATACTCATTTTTTACAGGTTTGGCTAGTTGATGACCGTTGTCCTATCCCACCCCCGCCCACCGTTTGGAACAATTGGAAGCATAGTAGTGTTGAAGGGGCCATATATAGTTGTTGAAGGTTTGTTTTTCGAAACAAATTTGAATATTTCAAACCTTATACCCTAATGAATGGACCATCGCCACTACAACCCTAAACCCTAAAAAACCCTACCCTAAACCCTCTCACATAACCTTAAATGCTACAGTGTGGCGTTTAAGGCTTACACGTCACACTATAGCGTTTAAGGTTATGTGAGATGGTTTTTAGGGTTTACGGTAGGGTTTTTTAGGGTTTAGGGTCGAGGATTTAGGGTTGAGGTTTGAGATGTCCAAATTTGTTTGAGATTTCCTGATGGTCCTTCAGTAGAACGCTACGTGATAGCGTTCAAAAATGTTTTTTTTTTTACTTTTCCTAAACGCTATGAAGTAGCGTTCAATTTTTTTTATATAAATAAAATAGCGGTTCAAGTTAAAAATAGCGGATCAAAAAAATAAACCGAAGTTAAACGCTACTAGGTAGCGTTTAACTTGACCCAGTTTATTTTTTTGAACCGCTAATTTAAACGCTATATGGTAGTGTTTACATTCTTTTTAAAACGCTACGTGGTAGCGCTCACATTGCGGTGCGAGAACAAATTATTTGCGGTGCAAACAAGACTCCCGTTTTTTTATGGCAAACATTAGAATTTCTTGTTATCGCATTGGATAATTTTTAAAAAATTACATATGATCTCATATCTCAATTAAATTTATTTTTAAGAACTCATATCTAGTATTATATAGATAAAGAGTTGATGTCATGAATTGCAAGAAACCAATAATTCTGTTAAATGTGAAAAATTAAAAAAATATATTTAAAGTGATTAAGTAAGCTGAATATGTATATTAATTGAATGAATTTCATGTGGTATTTTTTAAATGTCCTTTTATGGAGTTGATGATAGGACTTAAAATATTCAATTGCGTTATTCCACCTAATATAATCCAAACGCGAACTAACAAGATGGTCTACCTACTAGTCTACTACAATGCAATGGGATGCTGAAGTGGAAGTTGTGTTAGGTGGGTTGGGCCATCTCAATTCTGAAGCGGACCAGGCTAACATTGTTTCATAGTATAAACAATGACGACTCTTGGTGTAGTGTTAGACCAGGCTAACATTGTTTCAGGCAATTTATTAGGCAGAAGCCAGAAGGTAGCCTTCCGCAGAGGACAGCAAATCAAGTTCAAAAAAAGAAGTTAAGTTACTACACTGAATATTAAAAGTGCTAAAGTCTATATATATATATATATATATATATATAATATATAGGGTACAGTTCTGGTGATAATCACTCTCTAAGAGAAAACTAAGAACCACTAAAAACCATCCACGTAGCAAGCTGTTAGCAGCTACTAACGCGTGCGTGTAAATTGAAAGAAAAAAAACAAGCGCTCATGTGAGGTCATCGACCTCCCAGACTTGTCGCCCAATCCCTTCTGTCCTCGAAAGAGAAGGGAGAAAACGCTGAATTTCTCGCTGTAAATCTCACCCCTGACGAGCAATCGCCCGAATTCGCCGGAAATCGTTCTGTTCTGTCCATTGGTTGCTTCTGGTGCTGAACGCAGTGGCAATCAGCCGCCATTCTTAGGCGACATCATTTGTGAGAAATAGCGAGGCAGGAATGCATGATGAAGGTAATGATTGTGTGCAAATTGCAAATGTGTGACATGAATTGAAATTAGGCCTTTGACTAAAAAATAAAGAACCCACAATGTTTTCCTACCTGCTCCAAATATGAAGTGATTGCCTTTATTCAATTTATCGAGAAATCGGTACATGAACTAACGTGTTTTTGAACATGAAGTAATGTTCAAGCTCATGACCATGAACATTCAGGATAACGACCACCATGAACTTTCATGCTCATTACCATGAACTTTCATGCTCATAATCATGAACTTTCATACTCAAGAGCACTAACTTGGTTAACCCTCCTAACCATAAATATTCAAGATCACGACCATGAACATTCATGCTCAAGACCATGAACATTCATGCTCAAGACCATGAACTTCCTTGCTAATTACAATGAACATTCATGCTCGACACCATGAACTTTCATGCTCGACACCATGAACTTTCATGATCACAACTGAAATACCCCAAATAAGTGGGTAATGGCATTTTGGTAAATTAATTATGGGTTTTGTTAAAAGGGGGAAAATGAGAAATTTGGGGATAAATCCCTTGTGGTTGATTTCTCTCCCTCGGTGGTCTCTCTCTCTCCCGTGTGATTTCTTCATCTGAGCAGCCAGCTCCTTCCTCCGGCGGATTCGATCCTTCTCCCGTGCCCAGCTTTCTCCTTCGGCGAGCTCGACCACCGACGACTGCTCCTCCTTCTTCTCCAGCGAATTCGCGACCCGATGCTGCTCATCCTGTTGCGTGTTGTTGATGTCCGTCGTTGCTCGTCTGGTGGTCGCTACTGCTGGTTGCCGCTGCTGTGCTCCGACGACGAGAGGAGCCATCTCCGGTGAGCCAACCCGAAGTTGCCTCCTCCTCCTCTGTCCGTGCTGCTGCCTGGCTGTGCTGTTGTGCAGTCCGTGGCTGTGCTGTTGTGGTGCTCGTGTGGTGGCTGAGGTCACCGACGACGAGAAGCCTCCCCGGTGGCTACGTAGTGGTCGACGAAGAGGTAAGCTTCGATCTGTTTCGGTAGGGGCTTCGGATGGCTGATTTTTTCTAAGTATATATACGTATATGTTGCTGAATTTTTTTGTTGGCCATTTGGTTGATTTCAGTTTTGTGCAGCAACTTGCTGAATTTGAGTTGGATTGATTATTGTGTGGGGTTTGCTTGATTGAAATTTTGAAGGTATGAATTAGGGTTTGAATTTGGGGGTTTTTCTAGTTGTGGTTTGATTTGAATTAATGCCAGGGATTTGCTCGGATTGATTTCGCAGGTTCGTTCGAGTGGTTTGGAGACCTCTGGGGTCGTTGTGGTTCGACTTAAGGCAAGAGGATCCTTGCTAACTTATATATTTTTATAAACTAATTATGTTTAATTTTACCGTTGCTTGAGCTATTATTTTAATTGGATTGTTTGACTATATAATGGCTTGGATGAGATGTGTGATAATGTGTCGGATTGAATGTGTGTGTGTGTGTGTGTGTGTGTGTGTGTGTGTGTGTGTGTGTGTGTGTGCGTGTGTTGGATCGTGTGTGTGCGTGTGTTGGATTGAATGTGTGTGTGTGTTGGATCGTGTGTGTGTTGGATTGAATGTGTGTGTGTGTGCATGTGTTGGATCGTGTGTGTGCGTGTGTTGGATTGAATGTGTGTGTTGGATTGAGTTTGTGTGTGTGTGTTGGATTGTGTGTGTGTATGTGATTATGTTATATTTGATTGGTTGTCGTATGAAGTGTTTGAATTGGTGTCGGTGTAGTGGTGGAATGTTGTTGGTTGGTGAAAGTCCTTATACTTAGGGCCTCGGTGGGTATGAACCCCCGAAGGTTGAAGGGTCAGGTGATGATAGTCTCACCAAACCGCGTAGGGTACACGCCTACGTCGTTAAGGGCCAAGGGTTGGATGGTGAAAGTCCCATCCGGAAAATGTATGTTGATTGTCTCACCCGGTGATGTGGTGGTGGAGACAAAGGTTGGATTGGAGGTGTTGGTGGTTGTGTGTGTTGATTGTCTCACCCGGTGATGTGGTGGTGGAGACGGAGGTTGGATTGGAGGTGTTGGTGGTTGTGTGTGTTGATTGTCTCACCCGGTGATGTGGTGGTGGAGACGGAGGATGGATTGGAGGCGTTGGCGGTTGGCTGTGTTGGTTATATGTTGAATTGGTTGTGTACTTGATTAAATGGTTATGTGTTGTATATTGGCTGTGTGCTTGGTTATTGATTTTTGTGTTGGATTTGTATAAGTTGGATTGTATGTGTTGACAGGTGTGTGTGTGTGGACAATTGTATGTGCTTACAGTATTGAGTTATATTATTATTGGTTACAAGTGGTCGATTATTGTGATATCTATTATAGTTTAAATGTGGACTGTTAACTGAATACATGGTTTTGTGATGGATGTTGATCGTTATTAGTTGTGGTTGTGGGCCATTGTTGGCCATTGGTTGTGGTTGTTAAATTTCGTGTGTTATAGTGGTTGATTGTAACTAGTCAAGGTTGCGAAATTTTGTTGGTATGGTTGTGTTGATTGAGTGTATTGATTGGGTTCCCATCTTGAGGTGTGGGCCAATACGAGTTGAGTTTGAGGTATGAGTTACAGTCGAGGTTGACGAACCGGCGGCACCAGAAGGGTGGCTGGCCTGGATCGTTGTTTTGGTTATGATTGTATTATGTGATGTTTATCTCGTTGATGCCTATGTGTTTGTTGTTGTGAAGGTTAATTTGTTGTGTTAGTGCAGTAGTGAGTTTTGTATTATTGGTTAGCTTCGGTTGTAAGTCAGTAGTAAGAGATGGATATGTGCTTAGGGTTGTTGATTGAGGTATTAGTAATAGAGAGAATGATGGATTGGACGTGTCAGTGAAGTTGGATTGGATCGTTTTATTCGTTTATGTTTGTGATGAGTTTGAGGATGGATTGATTGAGGTTAGTATAGTGAAGAGTTGGATAAAGATGTGTAATGAATGATATGTGATAGTGTGTATATGTTTTGACGTGTGGTTGGCATTGGTTGGTTGATATGATTAAGTATAGTTATGATATTATATATTGTGTGGCGTGTTGTCGTTGTTGTGAGTTGATTGGTGATATATGTATGTGTTTTGAACTGTTTTGGCTTGAGGAATCTTGCCATAGTCTTTCAAAAGACTGACCAATCTCGGTTTACGTGCCGTGGTTGGCTGGGGTATCGGGTCCCCCAGTCAATCAGGCTTTGCAGATTTAGCGCCAGCAAGGAGGATCTGATCACCGTCGGTTTTGGAGTCGAGAACTCTACTTTTGGTTTGAGACTTTGACTTGATTGTATGTATCGTTTTGGTTTTGGACCTTGAAGTGGTCGAACTTGTTGTATTGGCTTTTGGTCTTTGGTTGTTGGTTTCTGGTTTGTAAATTGTAGTACTTTCTGTATGTTAAGTTGATTATGGTTTCAACTTTGGACAGGTTTTACAGGTTTTTCCGCTGTGCTGCTTTTGGTATATATTATGTATGGGGATATGTTTGCAAATTTTTATTTCACCCGCCTTATAGTCCTTCGGGACTATGGCACTGTAGCACCTCTGGCCCAGGGTGTTACAACAACTATGAACATTCAAGATCATAACCATGAACATTCATACTCAAGAGCATTAACTTGGTTAACCCTCCTAACCATGAACATTCAGGATCACGACCATGAACATTCATGCTCAAGACCATGAACTTCCTTGCTAATTACAATGAACATTCATGCTCACGACCATGAACTATCATGCTCAACACCATAAACGTTCATGATCATAACCATGAACATTCAAGATCATAACCGTGAACATTCATACTCACCAACACTAACAGTTTGCCAAGGCTACTTTTTATTGAAACAAACTGAACGATTATGATAAACACCATAAACTGTAATGTGCCAACACCACAAACAATAGTCAACTGCATCAACCTAAATTACATCAAACTATAAAAGATCAAATTGTTTCAACTACATCAACCTAAAGTAACAAAATGTCATACTACAACACTACAAAACACATGAGCTAAACATCAAGGTTCTTTCTTTTAAAGATCCTCTCTTGTTCTCTCAACTATTTACATCCTTTTACATCCATGTTCAAGGACATCAGTATAAACGTTCAAGGATACTTAAATGACAATTCATGGATTTTTTCTCTCAATTGTTTTCAGCCTTTTACATCCATGTTCAAGGACATCAGTATAAACGTTCAAGGATACTTAAATTACTGTTCATGGACTTTTTCTCTCAACTGTTTCCAGCCTTTTACATCCATGTTCAAGGACATCAGTACAAACGTTCAAGGATACTTAAATGACAGTTCATGGACTTTTTCTCTCAACTGTTTCCAGCCTTTTACATCCATGTTCAAGGACATCAGTACAAACGTTCAAGGATACTTAAATGACAGTTCATGGCACGAGCTTCTCGAAATATCTACAATCTAAGCATATATGGAGGATCCCACGGCCGCAGAGACTCCTCCGAGCGCCTTCTCTCTTCTCTCGAGTCACCTCCTTCAATTTCTCCGGCAACTCCTATGAATCTGCTCCGCCGCCGGAGAATCAACCGTTAATCGCTCCCGTGCCTTCTTTCCTCTCGCGGATGACGTCATTTAACAGCTTATATCTCCACAGATCCGTCAAATCGGAGACTTCTCCGACCGATGAAGCGGTTTCACAACCGCAATCGGAGGAGATTATTTAAGCTCCGTCTCTCCTCGCTAGAATGACGTCATTCAATCGCTTCTCCCTCAACAAATCCGCTGAATCGAAGAATACTCCACCGCAATCAAAACCGGATACCGCGCACGCTCCTTCTCTGCTCTCTCATATGGCGTCGATCAACTTCTCTCTCCACAGATCTACGGAGCCAGCGTCGGAAATCTCAACCGTCCGATCCATTTATGATCAACGGTCTAGGTTATTTCTCAACTCTCCTATTTTATTGTTCTTATAGGAAGCTTCTCCATAATATATATATTTATATATATATATTAAAGCAAAGGAATTTAGAGTCATCATATTGATTTTGGCCCCACAAATCCTATGTATCAATTTGTGATTAATCCACTTTTTTTTTATTAACAATTCTATTCAATTTAAATCACAATATCTAATCACAACTAACTTCAAATATTAAAAAAAATTAAATCACAATATCTAATAACAACTAACTTCAAATATATAAAAACTATATACAACTTTTTTATAAAATTTGATTTCTACAAATTACACATACAATAAGCTTATAATATATGTCAAAATAATATACGATAGATTGTCTACTAAACTTATATATAAAATACATCTTATATTCATTTATGTAATTAGTAATATTATTTTCATGAGTTTTCGTATATAATTTGACCTATATAAAATCATACAATATATATAATTTCCAACTCATAGTACATGTATTTTTATAATCAAGCCCACTATAAAAAAATATTACACATACAAATTTTATGGCCCATTTAGAGTAAAATGACCCGAATAAGTTTTATGGCCCATCAATATATATATTACAGTTATTGAATTTTGAGTCATCAGAATGCTTCTGGCCCTACAAATCATACGTGTTATTTTGTTATTAATCCACTTTTTTAACATTATATTTCAATTTAAATCATAATATCTAATCACACCTAACTTCAAACATATAAAAATTATATACAACTTTGTTGAATGATTATATACGTTTTTTATAAATTTGGATTTCCACAAATTGTAAAAAAATAAGCTTATATATGTCAAACTAATATATGATAGATTTCCTACTAAACTTATATATAAAATACATCTTATATTCATTTATGTAATTAATAATATTATTTTTATGACTTTGCATATATAATTTATGAGCCAAAATCATACAATATATACAATCTTCAACTCACAATACATGTGCTTTTATAATTCAACCCACTAGATTATATTATTACACATACATATCTTATTAACAATTTAGTGAAATTTCAAACAAATGTATCTTAACAAAATTAATTTATATAATCTTGAGATTTTTTCTAAACCTTTCAATTTTAACAACTCATCTTAACAACAATTATATCATATCAGATTTTTAACAAATTTGGTATATTGTACGTTCTCATTTAACAATTTTTATTTGATTATAATTTTCTATAAAAAACATACATGGTCTCCATTTTCTGATTTTATAATGTTTCTTTGGGCTTATTACTTATCATTTTGCTAAATATAATTTTCAGTTTTAAAAAATTAAATTGAGTTTGTTAATCACCAAGAACATACTCACTAACAAACCGTGAAATATCAATTATAAATTACCAAGAAAATTTTGATAAATCAAATAAAAAGTTTAACTAAAAAATCAAGGTAAATCTTTGTCGTAACAAACTTTCAATTTCATATGATTATACATATTATCAAAAGTAAATTAAAATGTAGTACCTATACAAATTTTAAAAGTATTTGAATTTGATATAACTTTACAACTACATAAATCAGCCACTACTAATTAATTAATTATTGAAATAGCTTTTTAATTATCGTTTTTTAGAAGTAAGGATATAAATTAAAATCAAAATTTTAAACTTTAGATGGGTCCATTACGTAATTAGAAAAAACTAAAAAATGTGATTTATCTAGCTGATTTGTAATGATATTTTTTTTTTCTGAATTATTTCATATATTTATTTTAACAAAAAGTTGAAATATCAAAGATATCATTAGACCAAATCATTTTTAAACTTTGAATATTCTTAATAAACTGAATTACAAATTTCTAAATTACACTTCCTCTTAATTGTTTAAAAAAATGAAAATTGTGAATAATTTGCACGAGGCTATAAATTTTGTGTCTTCGTCTCTCAATACTATCCCATGCCCATTCGAGATATGTAATTTCTTTCATTCTGTATCTAAGTTGTTAACCATCATTTTTTTGCTTTATTAAATTCTTTAATTTTTTCGTCATTAATTTTATTTGTGTTATAACATATTTTGTAACCATTACCTTAAAATCATGTGAAGTAATCCTATTATTTAAGCAACGTAAGAGTGACGACCATTTTACAAGAGAAAGTAATTTTTTTTGTCTCCATTCATCGAACGTAGGTCATAGAAATTTACATCTCATTTTTAAGCCATTCATGAAATATCAAAAATATTTTGTTTCTTTTCCGTTCGTTTGATTTCATATCCCCTTAAAATCATGCAATATTTATCATAGCTTGCTATGATAAATATTGGTTTCGTAACTAATTTTTAGTATATTATTATTTTCATAAATAATTAAGAAATAATTGTTTTATATTGTGATTTTTACAAGTATCGTTGATGGTGTAACAACAATTTTGAATCCCTATTGTTTACCTATATATATTATCTTGAAAAACATAAATCTTATTTTAATATAATTTGTTTTTTTTTTTAATTTACATTGGCTTTATTCATTAATTATACATAAATTTTAATTTTTATAATTCTAAAATCTTTACCTCACTTTATTTTCACCTGACTTTTATTCATGTTTAACCAAAAACTTGATTTAAAGGTATAATATAGTAGTTAAGATTTGAAAATTTGATTATGAATTGTTCAAATATCAAACTAAAAAAACATAAAAAATAAAGATTTTGTTACAATACTTAATATTCAACATAAAGAGAATCATGTTCACGAGTTTGTCAAATTTTTTCCTTTAAATTTTTTTCTATTATAATCCAAACACGTGTTATACATATTATGAATATTTTTGGCTTCTTATTCAAAAGATATAATTACTAATCTAATAGGTTTTGTCTGAACCAGGCATTAATTATTTGTTTGAAATCTGTTTAAATTGTTTTAAAGACCATCTATTATATATCCCACGTATAAATAATTTGTAAATCGGGAATAATTTTATCGAGATTTTTAGATTAATAACATTATAGTACTTCTATATTAACTATTCTCTAAATGAGTCTACATAAATCCCTAAACATCATAGCATATTATTTCGAATGATCTGACGAGAATTATATTCTTTATATAAAAAACTTCAATATAACATTAATTTAATTTTTTTTTTTGATTTTCTCAAATTATATTACCCGTACAAGATACGGGTTCTACACTGGTCAGAATCTAAATTAAAAGATAATTGGACGAGCTCATGAGCCATGGTATTATTGGTCCTCCGAGTATGCAGAAACCTCACACACCACGGATTTTCATCAATAATCCTCCGGCACCTCATGATCAAGAAATAGTCAGGGTGGGTAAGTAATCTGCGTTGTTGTTCGTCACGTGCTTGGAATACTGTTGGGAAATTGTCATTATATTATAAATTTAGCCTAACACAAATTTCTATAAATAAACCAAATTTTATAGTGAGTTGCAGACAAGATCTCACACTAAGCGAAACTTGAGCATTACTTGCAAATTAGTTTATTTATATCAACATTGATTGACTGTTTAATCAGAGATACCATCATCAATCAATCAATCATCATCAATATCATCATCAATCAATCATCAATCATCATCAATCAATCATATCTAATATAAACTTGTCCGATGAAAAAAGATTGAAAACTTAAATTAATTCCTCTTGCTAATTCATAGGCTGTAAAACTGAAACCCTGAATTGAATTGTTACACGTTTCAGCCAATTGGGCCATTAACAAATTAAAACCCTGAATTGAATTGTTACACGTTTAAGCCCATTGTTACACGTTTCAGCCGTTCACAAATTAAGGAAATTAAGGAGTACAAATAAATGCCCGTTACTGTTTCAAACCCTCTCAGCCGTTAGCAAATGTTTACTACCAATTACATGGGCCGTTATGTAACGGGCCCAAATTAATTGCCCATGTTACAATTCTCAGGCTGCGATCTACCTCCTATAAACGTGGCTAACGATGCATTAGAGCCAAGTTTTCAACTCCCTTGCCCCAGATACAACAAAAAATGGCTTCATCTTCCTCGAAAAAAACGAACAGCTTGAGCTCCTCCAAGAACCCACCCCAGAAGGGGCTGTTAAAGGCCATCGATGATTTCCTAGCGGCGTCGTACACCCCTTTTTCTGATCTGGCCCTAGGCATGGACTGCACCGTAAAGGCAATGGTGATCCGCAAGTGGGATGTCATCACCTTGCAAAAACGTTATATAAGCATAGACTATATCCTAGCCGACCATACGATAATAAAAAATTGCACCTACGGCCACCCCCACTTTTTAACATGATTTAGCATCTAACCTTATTTGCCGTCTGTCTCAGGGAGGCGCTATTCACTGCGTAGTGAGGGCCAACATCAGCCATTGCTTCACCGGGAAGCTTGTGGTCGGAGAGGTGTACTCCATTAGGCGGTTTACCGTTGCGCCACCGAAACCTGCTTATTGTCTCCGCAACGGTGACCCGTTTGTAATCCATCTAGAGGGCAACACCATTGTCAGCCATATTGACTGCCCCCCGATAGGATTTGACAGATATCCGCTCCAGCTGGTCCCGGTTCAAGATATTGCGCTCAACGGTTCCAAATTCCTTATAGGTCAGTCATGCTTCAATTATACTCCCGATGTTGAATATGACAGCAAACATAACCAGTACTAGGGAGCAAACACAACCAAGAAACTCTACTGTATCAGTTTTCAATCAAATAGCTAAAAGCATCAGTTTTTAATTTCCCCCCTATTTCACCAATGCACATTTCAACCTTACAAATGACCTCTAATTGAAACAATTATCCCTACAACATTGATAAAATCTCCTCCAAGATATGCTTATTCGAGTTTAACTCCTAACTCCAAATATTCAATGCAATAGTAAAATGCCAACTCATGTAAACTCATGCAAACAAAACCCTGCTATTATTCGTAACTACAAATATGAAATGCAACAACCAGCAAGCAACAAGCACAGTAAGGAAAGAAGCATATATATTTTATTTTCATATATAGTATTTGTTGGTGAGATAGGAAGACAGAGATATAGACTCTTAGTCTCTTTAGTTTGCCTTTCTTAATGAAAAATCACCTCTAATTGAAGAATTATCCCTACAACATTTATTATCCCTACAAAGAGATTTCGTTTAAATCAACCTAATGCATCCAAATCATCTATTAACACCTAATTAACAATCAACTGCACCTATAATTCCTCAATTGACAAATAAACTCCAAATTGATAAAGCTAGGGTTTATGAAATTGGGGAAAATTCTATACCACACAAATTGGAAGCCTATGAAGCTTGGAAGAGACTCATACACGATTTGAGAAGTAGCACACAATTGAAGAAATGAGAACTGGAATTGGGGAACTTCAAATTAGCACACATAACCCACAAAAGAGTGAAATTGAGGTGCAGTCTTATTCTATCCACTCAACCTAAAAACCCTAGATTCAGAAACGAACACATACAACAATTACCCAAACCCTAGGAAACTAAGGCAACACAGAATGACCAAAACTAAAAAATCAACGAAGAATCACCAATAATCCGAAAATCTTACACAAGGGTAATCAAATCCAAGAATCGAGCGCAATCAAAATAAGAAATCTGACCAAAAAGTTTCGAACTCACCTGCAAATCGCGAACCATCCCTGGCTCGAAAGGGCGCGGCGCGCGGAGAGAGCTCCGAGAGGCGCAATTTGGAGAGATGTGAGATGCGAATTTGATGTTTGAAACTTAGAAGCGAAGTTTCAAGCAACGTGATGAGAAGCGAAATATGAAAAATCGGAGAATGAAATCGTCGAGGAAAACTTCATGGCGAAGTGTGAAAAGAGGTTGAAAAGTCAAAACCAACTGAGTAATTAAAGCCGACTGTTGATTCGTGATTTATTATGTATACGAGTGGTGATGCCCGTGCTATGCACGAGAGAGTATTTGTTTGAGGATATAAGTAGTTTAAAAAAATTTAGTTTAGTTTGTGTTTTTTGTCTTATTAGTTGATTGTGGGTTTTATATATATCTAATTTTCAAAAAAACAATGGACGTAGTTTTTTATTTATGATTGTAATTGTTTTAAACTATTTTTTAAATATCATTCATACCTTTCAAAAAATCATTTATAGATAAAGCTCTAATCCATGGCCATTTTTTATTTAGAGCTTTTTAGTATAATAACAATTCTCTCATGAACATACTTTTTTTTATATATTATTTCGTTGTATTTCTTATAATATTTTCATCTACTTCTCTTTTGTGTTATAGAATTTCTAAGAAAATAAAACGGTCATTCATTTTCATCGATTGAAATATATTTTAGTATCATTTAATTCGTTCATTACAGTTTTCATAAGTAGTGCATACCTCGAGATATTACATGCTTCACATACTTTTCAAATAGTATCTAAAAATCCATTAATACATACTTCATTTGATTAAACAAATAAAACTACGATAAAATTATTTGCATAACTCTTAATTTTTACGGTAACAATTATGTTTTCAAAACTACTATTGATTTTGGTTGGACGGATTTAGTTTACGTTTATATATCATAAAGATTTGACATGACATAAATTCCAAATACCCATAAGCTTTTTTGTTCAAAAAATACAATATAAATGAGAAAAGTGTTATAATATTGTCTGACAAACATGAATTGCTTACGAAAAAAACTTTTGCTATAAAAAAAATTGCAACACACCCTTTTGAGAATTGTATGCTAATATAGTTATAAAAAATCCTAACGTATAATAAATAATAATATTTGAGGAAAGTAATCATTGTTTGGGCAAGAAGATAAGATATTCTTCATCGACCGATACACTACGTGACAATACGTGTTTCTGTAGTAATGAGATAAAAAATCATGCATGTTTCAGAAAGTTTATAGCTCGAAATTGATCTATGCTTTACACATTTTGCTAGCACACTGCTTACCCGCGTTTGGAGGAATGGACATTCCATTACAGCTAATTACAAGAAATATCACACGACCGGACGGGAGGGTTGATGTTTTTTGCGGCCTGAATGTCATGCACACAAGTATCACATAAAGCTCATCACTTGTGCGTTTTAAACACCTCATAATGCCGAATTTCCTGCGTGTATTCCTGCCATGAATTGTAAACACAAGTACCTTTTGCCATTGCCAAAGGAAACCGCATTCCCAAATAATATTGTTACCAACAACAGCCCCCATTTGTGCCTCTGTATATGTCCACACCACACCCTCTAAGCACAAGCGTCGTTCACTTTTGTAGTTTTACCAGGCGAGCATGGGCGGCCATCCACGATGCATAACTCATGCGAAAGTGTGGTCGATACTGTCGAACTTGCTGGCCGACATGCAGCGCTTGATACCCCGAGTAAGATTTGTATGACACAATTATGTTTATGCATGCAAGTCATCAACTCTGAACACGCACGTCTTTGTTGTTGTTTACTGCATCAGGAAGGCGTGCCCGACCCCCCAAGCCGAAGCACCTAGAGGACAGTGTGGTCGGTGCTTCCCTACTTGTTGGCCAGCCCGCACAAGTGGAAACCCCAAGTAAGAATTGCACAATAGGAAAACTATGTCCAATGCACTATTGCCACCCCCTATTGAACGAAAACACATGTCTAATTGTTTCTTGGAACAGAGCCACGTGGGCGCCCCCCTAAGGCGAGAGGGCCAAGTGCGGCCGTTGCGCGCCACTCAATTAGTAAGTATCTTCATAACATAGCTGAGTACGCCAGTATTTCATTGCCAATATCGTATATTATCTATAATCGCAGACGTACAAGTGAGCTATGCAAAACTAAAGGCGCCGACAACCAGATGTTGTTTCTGTAGCGCAAGGATGTGGCCAGAGGAAAAGGCTGAAAAAACAACTTTTGCCAATTTCACTACGTCAATCTGCTGCCAAGAGGGCAATGTCATCTTACCCAAGCTGAAGGAACCACCTAAGCCGTTGAAACACCTCTTGTGCAGTTTCGCCGCCGATGCTACTTTGTTCCGGCGGAATATTAGAGTCTATAACAGCCTATTTTCCTTTACATCCTTTGGTGCCATGATAGATGAACACATCAACCGCACCAAGGGCCCGTACACCTTCAGGATTTCTGGACAAAACTACCACCGCTTGGGCGCATTGATGCCTGGTGAAGGGACCCCGCCAAAATTTGCACAACTATACTTCTACGACACAACGAACGAACTTCAAAACAGACTTGGATGCATGAACGTCGACAGCGACATAGATGCAAACACAGTTAAGAGTTTAGTTGACATGTTGGATGCCACGAGTGTGGTAGCCCAGGCGTTCAGAAAGGCAAGAGATTGGTCTCATGCTCATGAATCTTTGGATTTCACGATCAAACTAATAGGAGAGAGGAAGCCCGATAAAAGACAATATAATTTACCCACTGCGCCAGAAGTAGCAGCACTCATTATAGGGGACTTTGGGCAGAGCAGTGCACCTAGAGATGTGTACGTCCAAACAAAAGCAGATTGGCCTAGAAGAATATCCGAGCTGCACCCGTTGTACATGGCTCTTCAGTACCCTTTATTGTTCCCTCACGGCGAGGACGGTTATCACTTACAAATCCCGTATAAGACAAACTCAGGGCGGAGAGAAACAAAAAGGGATAATGTAACAATGAAGGAGTACTATTCATACAGGCTCCAACAAAAGGCAAACGAGGCTACCACACTAATACGCAGAGGCCCACTATATCATCAGTACATAGTAGATGCCTACACCGCTATTGAAGAAGAAAGGTTACATTGGATTAGGGACAACCAGGCGCAGCTACGGGTAGACCTATACAACAACATTTGTGATGCTGTTACCAAGGGTGATACAGATGCCAGAATGGTCGGTAAACGAATAGTGCTCCCAGCTACCTATACAGGAAGCCCCCGATATATGATTCAGAATTACCAAGACGCAATGGCGCTATGTAGAGCATTTGGGAACCCTTCACTGTTCATAACATTCACTGTTAACCCTAAATGGTTTGAGTCAGCTGAAATGCTTGAAGAATTAGAGGTCCAACACTCGAATGATAGGCCTGAAGTCATGAGCAGACTTTTTAGGCACAAGGTGTGTCAGTTGATAAAAGATCTTAAAACACACGAGATATTTGGGCCCACAGCGACAGGTATGTCACCGCTAAAATGAAATGGTAGAAATCTTGCTTTTGGTTCATACCCGCAATTACTTGCATACGGATGGTATTGAAAGCATATATCCCATTATATTGACTTCCCTCTCATTCCACATGTGCAGCTATATACACTATTGAATTTCAGAAACGCGGCCTTCCCCATGCACATATACTCTTATGGTTGCACGAAGGAGGCAATGCCAAAACAGGAACGGACGTAGATGATTTCATTTCAACTGAAATTCCATGCAAAGACACAGATCCGGAGGCGCACAAACTTGTGACTGAGCATATGTTGCATGGCCCATGCGGGGACACAAACCCTAATGCACCGTGCATGCACAATGGGAAATGTAACAAACGCTTTCCTAAGCCCTACTATGCAGAAACAACGCTTGACGAGGATGGATTTCCAGTTTACCGGCGCAGAAACAATGGAACTATAGTGAAGAAAGGGCGAGCCACATTCACCAACAACCACGTCGTGCCATATAACCGGTACTTACTACTGAAATATGGTGCACACATCAATGTCGAGTGGTGCAATAGAACAAGAGCCATCAAGTACTTGTTCAAGTACATAACCAAGGGTCCAGACAAGGCAATTGTCGTCTTCCTGCAGAAAGATTCAGAAGCACACGGAAGTGACGCTACCAAAATCCCCGACGTAAATGAGATCAAGCAATACTTAGATTGCCGCTACTTATCTGCATGTGAGGCATCTTGGCGTATTTATGGGTTCGACATTCATTACAGTTGGCCTGCTGTAATACGGCTGACTTTCCATCTCCCAGAGCAAAACTCAGTAATAATGTCGGACGCTCAGAACCTGCCAGCTGTGATACACCGAGAAGGAGTGCAATCTACGATGTTTACAGAGTGGTTTACCCTCAACTGTAGAGATGATGACGCACGGAAATTGAAGTATGCAGAAATACCCAGACATTACACATGGGATGCGTCACAGAGGGTGTGGGGGCCAAGGCAAAATCTCAAACCGATTGGGAGAATTGTGTATGCCCATCCCGCCTCTGGCAAAAGGTATTACCTACGCATGCTACTGAATGTTGTTGCAGGACCTCGAACCTTTGAAGAAATCCGGACAGTGAATGGAGAACAATATGACACCTTCAGGCATGCGAGCTATGCCCGTGGAATGCTCAAGGAAGACAATGAGTGGACCGACGCAATCAAAGAAGCACAAGTGTGGGCAACATGGGTACAGCTGCGAGATTTGTTTGTCACGATCTTGACTTTTTGTGAAGTGACCGATCCGGGGAAATTTTGGGACAATAATTGGGTTGCGTTATCAGAAGACATACTATACCAGAAAAGAAGAGACTTCAAATTCCCGACCTTAGAGCTCAATGAAAACCAGCTAAAAAACTACTGCTTGCTTGACATTGAAGAGCTCTTTGCCAAAAATGGGAAAACATTAGCTGACTACCCGGGAATACCGATGCCAGATAAATAACTTCTCACAGCAATGGACAATCGCCTTATAAGGGAGGAACTCTCCTACAATGCAAAGAAAATGGGAGAGTTGCACGCGGCCATGTTCGATTCACTGAATGCGGACCAACGAGCAATCTATGACAAGGTAATGAATGCAGTGAATAAGCAAACCGGAGAGTTCTTCTTCATTTATGGGGCAGGCGGAACAGGGAAAACTTATCTCTACAAGACAGTAATGGCCCGCATAAGATCACAAGGGAACATCGTTCTTGCCGTAGCATCGTCAGGTACGTACTCAACTACTGCCTTCATACACACAAAAAAGATACATCGCACATTCCATTACGCTCACATCTAACAATTTTGTTTCGCACATGTATTGCTTCCCTTCTATTACCAGTCGGACAACCCACAGCAGGTTTCTAATCCCAATCGAGTTGCTTGATAATAACACATGTGGTATTAAACAAAACACTCAATTAGCACACCTGATGCATGAAGTCAGGCTGATTATTTGGGATGAGGCTCCAATGACTCATAGAAATGCATTTGAGGCATTGAACAGGACATTGAAAGACATCCAAAGCATCAAACATGGCAACAACAAACACAAGTTGTTTGGCGGTATAACAGTACTACTAGGAGGAGATTTCAGGCAAATATTACCAGTAATTACCAAAGGGAAACGACAAGACATCATTCAGGCTTGCATCAACAACTCACCTATTTGGAGCCATTGTCAGGTTCTCACTTTAACAAAGAGCATGAGGGTGAATGACCAGCATGCCAATGGGGAGATTGACATCCATAAACAACAATTCAACAAATGGATTCAAAAGATCGGAGATGGAAATGCTGAAGCAATCGCGCTAGACAATGGAGAGGAAGAAACATGGACTGAGATCCCACAAGAGTTCATAATCGGACCAGGGACAGATCCGATTGAGCAGCTAATTGCCAAAGTTTTTCCAGATTTCATGGCAAACGAAACCAACCCGTCATACCTCCAAGACAGAGCTATCCTAACCCCTTTAAATGAAGATGCAGATCAGATAAACCGCTACATGTTCAACCGTCTGCACGGCCAAATGAGGACATACAAAAGCGCTGATGAAATTTGCAAGGCATCTACTGATGTGGCTAAACAAGATCATTTGTACCCACCCGAATTCTTGAACAACCAAGATTTCCCTGGTATAGTTCGCTTACATTTCCATACACTATGCCTAATAAGTTGTAAACTCATCAACTAATGAAAATAACATGGACGCTAAATTACAGGAATCCCACCACACGCACTTGAATTGAAGGAAGGGTTGTCGGTGATGCTTCTAAGAAATGTAAACCCTTCACAAGGACTGTGCAACGGCACCCGTCTCATCATTACGCATTTAGGGGAGTGGGTGGTTGAGGCTGAGATTATTACTGGCACGTGCGTAGGAAATAAAGTCCTAATTCCTAGGATAACACTAAACGCCACCCAATCTAAATGGCCATTCGTCATGAAACATCGTCAATTCCCACTAAAAGCTTGCTATGCTATGACTATCAATAAAAGTTAGGGGCAATCACTCAAGCATATGGGGTTGTATTTACCAAGGTCAGTTTTCTGTCACGGCCAGCTCTATGTGGCAGTTTCTCGAGTTACACACCCACAAGGACTCAGTGTCCTATTACTGCCAACGGGGAAAGAGCCAGCTAACTATACACGAAATATAGTTTTCAAAGAGGCGTTCAATCACTTGGCCACCGAAATGAATGTAAGTACTATAACCCACTACGTAAAATATGTCCGGACCCACTAAAATCTATAAACCTGGCGGAAATGATCAGCACATAGGATTATAATGTTACACAACACATACTTGGTGCGCACTATATCCATCATAATATAACGCTTTCACCGTAGCTGGCTCAGATATATTTACTCATGTCCCAGGTCTAGCACCGTATGATACAACACATTTGTCACCATTGGATAGCATAGAACGCATATCAACCAATCCGGCAAACATGAGGTACGTGAATGTAATGTTTTATTCAAATATGCGCTTTGAGAATCTTTTTGTGCTCAAACATTTTAAATAGCTTTAGAAGAATAAATCAACTAGCTTAACCAGACGAGCTTCTATTATCGCAGGTTTGGGGCATTGTAGACTCCTCAGTTGCTTCATTTGCAAGCTCTCACGCTGAGCGACGTGCTCATTAAACAGAGTTCATTGTTGCATAGCATTCCAATATTAGGTATTAGGCATACAACTTCTCTCGTTGTCCCCAACATGGAACTTTTAGTACAAGCAAAGTTTGACACAAGACAACACCTTTTAGGCTCTTAGACCAAATACATATAATCAAACATCATACTATTACGCGTACAACCAAACTTTAAACATTCGGATGCAAAACCAGGCAAATCCCCGCCATAAACTCAACAAGACATTAGTTTAGGTCGTTCTACATACCCCCTAACGACAATGCTTCACCGCACACCCAAGCACCAACTCAATACGTCCTCAACAAAAGTAACAAATTGCCCCGTGCGTAGCACGTGGCTATGATTTCTAGTATCTAATATAAACTTGTCCTATTGAAAAAGATTGAAAACTTGAATTAACTCCTATTGCTAATTCATAGGCTGTTTCATCCATTACTTGAGAAAGAGTATTCCCACGTGGGCAGGCCAAAACTGAAACCTTGAATTGAATTGTAATTGAATTGTTACACGTTTCAACCGTTAATAAATTGAGGAGTACAAATAAATGCCCGTTAGTGTTTCAAACCATCACAGACGTTAGCAAATGTTTACTACCAATTACATGGGCCGTTACAGCCCATTAGCTGTTTTAAAGCAGATGTAACAGGCCCAAATTAATTGCCCATGTTACAATTCTCAGGCTGGCATCTACCTCCCTATAAGTGTGGCTAACGTTGCATTAGAGCCAGGTTTTCAACTCCATATAACAAAAAATGGCTTCATCTTCCTCCTCGAAAAACAGAACAGCTCGAGCTCCTCCAAGAACCCACCGCAGAAGGGGATGTTAAAGGCCATCGATGATTTCCTAGTGGCGTCGTACACCCCCTTTTCTGATCTGGCCCTAGGCATGGACTGCACCGTAAAGGCAATGGTGATCCGCAAGTGGGATGCCATCACATTGCAAATACATTATATAAGCACAGACTATATCCTAGCCGAACATACGGTAATAAAAAAATTGCACATATGGCCACCCCTACTTTTTAACATGATTTAGCATTTAACCTTATTTGTCGTCTGTCTCAGGGAGGCGCTATTCACTGCGTAGTGAGGGCCAACATCAGCCATTGCTTCACCGGGAAGCTTGTGGTCGGAGAGGTGTACTCCATTAGGCAGTTTACCATTGCGCCACCGAAACATGCTTATCGTCTCCGCAACGGTGACCCGTTTGTAATCCATCTAGAGGGCAACACCATTGTCATCCATATTGACTGCCCCCCGTTACGATTTGACAGATATCCACTCTAGCTGGTCTCGGTTCAAGATATTGCGCTCAACGGTTCCAAATTCCTTATAGGTCAGTCATGCTTCAATTATACTCCCGATGTTGAATATGACAGCAAACAAAACCAGTACTAGGGAGCAAACACAACCAAGAAACTCTTCTGTATCAGTTTTCAACCAAATGGCTAAAAGCATCAGTTTTTAATTTCCCCTCATTTCACCAATGCACATTTCAGCCTTACAAATGACCTCTAATTGAAAGAATTATCCCTCCAACATTGATAAAATCTCCTCCAAGATATGCTTATTCGAGTCTAACTCCTAACTCCAAATATTCAATGAAATAGTAAAATGCCAACTCACGTCAAATTACAACTTTTAATCAAAGCGCTGAAAGCATTAGTCCCCCCCCCCCCCCCCCAACATTTCATCAGTGCACATTTCAGCCTTACAAATCACCTTTAATTGAAAGAGTTAGCCCTACAACATTGACTAAATCTCCTCTAAAATATGAGTCAAGTTACCAAAACCCAATTCCTTTTAAAATTACTAAAAGGGCCAGTTAGTTTTCACTTTTAAACTCGAAATTTACCTAGAATTAAGATGGGAGGTAAGTGTGAGACTACATCAAACGGGACCTCATACCAATTTCCCTTTTTCAATTTACTAAATAGTTAACGAACATGGCACAGTTAAAATTTCACAAACAACAAGCTACACCTGCTGTCAACAACAGAGCCCCCAAAAACACATAAGGGAATCAGAAAAACCCAATTCTCCCTTTTCAATTTACTGAATAGTTTAAGAACATGGTACAGTTAAAATTGCACAAACAACAAGCTACAAAACCAATTAGCATGTAAACTACCTCTATGTGAAACAAGGATCTGTTTAAGAAGTCTTAATGTAGGAAACACATGCCAGAATCACAATAAGCCAAAGTAGAAATTACCATAACAAGTTTAAACCCAAAATTAAATGGAATTACCTTGAAGTGAACTTGCATCCATCATGACCTGCACACAAATTCCAATCAAACCATCCAAAATTGATCATAAAATAAGCAATATTTAGAAATACAGATTGGCCAGCTGCAAACAAAACCCTGCTATTATTCGTAACTACAAATATGAAATGCAACAACCAGCAAGCAACAAGCACAGTAAGGAAAGAAGCATATATATTTTATTTTCTTGTATAGTATTTGTTGGTGAGAGAGGGAGATAGAGATATAGAATCTTAGTCTCTTTAGTTTGCCTTTCTTAATGAAAAATCACCTCTAATTGAAGAATTATCCCTACAACATTTATTAAATCCCTACAAAGAGATTTCGTTTAAATCAACCTAATGCATCCAAATCATCCATTAACACCTAATTAAGAATCAATTGAACCTATAATTTCTCAATTGACAAATAAACTCCAAATTGATAAAGCTAGGGTTTATGAAATTGGGGAAAATTCTATACCACACAAATTGGACAAATTGGAAGCCTAAGAAGCTTGAAAGAGACTCATACACGATTTGAGAAGTAGCACACAATTGAAGAAATGAGAACTGGAATTGGGGATCTTAAAATTAGATACTTGAGCTTTGATTTGGTGTGATTCGATTCAAATCTCCATCGCTCATAAGAATAACATCAAATTGTGGCTAAGCTAGATATAAGAACAATTGTTTATATGCCGATGATGAAATGAAAGGAACCTATCCGAATTTCGTCAGATCTCAACGAATTAGAAGCCAAACACAGATTCATATGCTAAAAAAATCCAGGATTGAATGTAAAGCAACACTCGGAATCAAATCGAAGTGAAATCAAGCTAAATCGATCGATCGGAGAAGGAAACGAAAAAACCCTAAACCACGAATTATCATGAATCTGAAAATTGCTAATCAATCGAGAACAAAAGGAATTTTTTGCGGTCGATCAAGAGAAGGAATCGAGATGGGAGAAAGAGACTTACAGTGATAGGGCAGGGGTTATGACCGGCGGTGGCTATGCCAGGGGATATGACCGGCGGCCGGAGTTTGGAGGACAACCAGCGGAGGAGGGGATGACGTGGCATGACGTTGCACACCCATGGAAGAGTGGTATAGAATCCAAGCGAGAGTGCGCCGTTTCCTGGTTGATTTAGGGCATTACCGAGCTCCATGGGCCTGTGGAAATCGGTTGAAGTGGAGCGCAGATCTGAAAGGCATGCAGAAAGGAGAGCAAGGGGAAGTGAAGGAGGGAGATTGAGTATCAGACAGATATCCACTAAAGGGAAAAAAATAATTAACAAGAGCAATAACATTCACTTTTTATTTTCTGGGAAAAACCCAAATTATTGTATTTTTGATATATGGGGCCTGCCAAATCCGGCCCTTACAAATATTAGCTTAGCCCAATCTATAACCCATACCAATATATCATACGTAAATGTAATCGCGAGCCTAAAATTAAATATTGTTCAACGCTTCGCTGGGGTTAAACTTGAACATTCGTTTATAGAGTGGTTTACCCTGCCAGTTTTGATACACCAAGAAGGAGTACAATCTACGATGTTTACAGAGTGGTTTACCCTCAACTCTAGAGATGATGATGCATGGAAATTGAAGTATGCAGAAATACCCAGCCATTACACATGGGATGCGTCACAGAAGGTGTGGGGGCCAAGGCGAAATCTCAAACCAATTGGGAGAATTGTGTATGCCCATCCCGCCTCCGGCGAAAGGTATTACCTACGCATGCTACTGAATGTTGTTGCAGGACCTCGAACCTTTGAAGAAATCCGGGCAGTGAATGGAAAACAATATGACACCTTCAGGCAAGCGTGCTATACTCGTGGAATGCTCAAGGAAACAATGAGTGGACCGACACAATCAAAGAAGCACAAGTGTGGGCAACAGGGGTACAACTGCGAGATTTGTTTGTCACGATCTTGACTTTTTGTGAGGTGACCGATCCGGGGAAATTGTGGGACAACAATTGGGTTGCGTTATCAGAAGACATACTATACCGGAAAAGAAGAGACTTCAAATTCCCGACCTTTAGAGCTCAATGAAAACCAGCTAAAAAACTACTGTTTGCTTGACATTGAAGAGCTCCTTGCCAAAAATGGGAAAACATTAGCTGACTACCCGGGAATACCGATGCCAGATAAACAACTTCTCACAACAATGGACAATCGCCTTATAAGGGAGGAACTCTCCTACAATGCAAAGAAAATGGGAGAGTTGCACCCGGCCATGTTCGATTCACTGAATGCGGACCAATGAGCAATCTACGACAAGGTAATGAATGCAGTGAATAAGCAAACCGGAGAGTTCTTCTTCATTTATGGGGCAGGCGGAACAGGGAAAACTTATCTCTATAAGACAGTAATGGCCCGCATAAGATCAGAAGGGAACATCGTTCTTGCCGTAGCATCGTCAGGTACGTACTCAACTACTGCCTTCATACACACAAAAAAAGATACATCGCACATTCCATTACGCTCACATCTAACAATTTGGTTTCGCACAGGTATTGCTTCCCTTCTATTACCAGGCGGCCGGACAGCCCACAACAGGTTTCTAATCCCAATCGAGTTGCTTGATAATAGTACATGTGGTATTAAACAAAACACTCAATTAGCACACCTGATGCATGAAGTCAAGCTGATTATTTGGGATGAGGCTTCAATGACTCATAGAAATGCATTCGAGGCATTGAACAGAACATTGCAAGACATCCAAAGCATCAAACATGGCAACAACAAACACAAGCTGTTTGGCGGTATAACAGTACTATTGAGAGGAGATTTCAGGCAAATATTACCAGTAATTACCAAAGGGAAACGACAAGACATCGTTCAGGCTTGCATCAGCAACTCACCTATTTGGAGCCATTGCCAGGTTCTCACGTTAACAAAGAGCATGAGGGTGAATGACCAACAGGCCAATGGGGAGATTGACATCCATAAACAACAATTCAACAAATGGATTCAAAAAATCGGAGATGGAAATGTTGAAGCAATCGCGCTAGACAATGAAGAGGAAGAAACATGGACTGAGATCCCACAAGAGTTCATAATCGGACCAGGGACAGATCCGATTGAGCAGCTAATTGCCAAACTTTTTCCAGATTTCATGGCAAACGAAACCAACCCGTCATACCTCCAAGACAGAGCTATCCTAACCCCTTTAAATGAAGATGCAGATCAGATAAACCGCTACATGTTCAACCGTCTGCATGGCCAAATGAGGACATACAAAAGCGCTGATGAAATTTGCAAGGCATCTACCGATGTGGCTGAACAAGAGCATTTGTACCCACCCGAATTCTTGAACAACCAAGATTTCCCTGGTACAGTTCGCTTACATTTCCATACATTATGCCTAATAAGTTGTAAACTCATCAACTACTGAAAATAACATGGACACTAAATTACAGGAATCCCACCACACGCACTTGAATTGAAGGAAGGGTTGCTGGTAATGCTTCTAAGAAATGTAAACCCTTCACAAGGACTGTGCAACGGCACTCGTCTCATCATTACGCATTTAGGGGAGTGGGTGGTTGAGGCTGAGATTATTACTGGCACGTGCGTAGGAAATAAAGTCCTAATTCCTAGGATAACACTAAACGCCACCCAATCTAAATGGCCATTCGTCATGAAACGTCGTCAATTCCCACTAAAAGCTTGCTATGCTATGACTATCAATAAAAGTCAAGGGCAAACACTCAAGCATGTGGGTTTGTATTTACCAAGGCCAGTTTTCTGTCACGGCCAGCTCTATGTGGCAGTTTCTCGAGTTACACACCCACAACTCAGTGTCTTGTTACTACCAACGGGGAAAGAGCCATCTAACTACACACGAAATATAGTTTTCAAAGAGGCATTCAATCACTTGGCCACCGAAATGAATATAAGTACTACAACCCACTACGTAAAATATGTCCGGACCCACTAAAATCTATAAACCTGGCGGAAATGATCAGTACATAGGATTATAATGTTACACAACACATACTTGGTGCGCACTATATCCATCATAATATAACGCTTTCACCATAGCTGGCTCAAATATATTTACTCATGTCCCAGGTCTAGCACTGTATGATACAACACATTTGTCACCATTGGATAGCATGGAACGCATATCAACCAATCCGGCAAACATGAGGTACGTGAATGCAATGTTTTATTCAAATATGCGCTTTGAGAATCTTTTTGTGCTCAAACATTTAAATAGATTTAGAATAATAAATCCACTGGCTTAACCAGACGAGCTTCTATTATCGCAGGTTTGGGGCATCGTAGACTCCTCAGTTGCTTCATTTGCAAGCTCTCACGCTGAGCGACGTGCTCATTCAATAGAGTGCATTATTGCATAGCATTCCAATATTAGGTATCAGGCATACAACTTCTCCCGTTGTCCCCAACATGGAACTTTTAATACAAGCAAAGTTTGACACAAGACAACACCTTTTAGGCTCTCAAACCAAATACATATAATCAAGTATCATACTATTACGCGTACAACCAAACTTTAAACATTCGGATGCAAAATTAGGCAAATACCCACCATAAACTCAACAAGACATTACTTTAGGTCGTTCTACATACCCACTAACGACAATGCTTCACCGCACACCCAAGCACCAACTCAATACGTCCTCAACAAAAGTAACAAATTGCCCCGTGCTATGCACGGGGCTCTGATTTCTAGTTACGAATAAACTTGCAGTCCATTTTAAACCCTCTCAATGTAGTCCCTTAAGAACTGAAGACTTCAGTATTATACCCTCTTTGGTTTCTGATTACGATAACATCCAATTATGCTCTCCACCAACTCATTCAGAAATCAAAAAAACAGTTTTCACAATGCCTGCAAATAAGACATCGAGTCTAGATGGATTTACTGTTGAGTTTTACCAAAAAATACTGGAATATAGTTGGGAACTCTCTTTCTTCTGCAATTCAATCATTTTTTCATTCAGGACAATTACTTCGCGAGGCAGCTCAGTCATTCATTACTTTAATTCCTAAAATTGATCAATCAACTTCAATTTGTACATGCCTATTACCCTTTGTAACACATCCTACAAAATCATAACTAAAATTATGGCAAATCGACTATCACCAATTCTCCATAACTTAATTTCTCCTTTGCAATGTGCTTTTGTTCCGGGACGACTGATCCAAGATAACATCCTCATTGCGCATGAAATCTTTCATTCATTCCACAAAACAAAAAAAGGGAAAAACTGGATGGATGGCTCTTAAACTAGATATGGAAAAAGCATATGATAAACTAAACTGGAACTTCATTACTCTTGTTCTTCGCAGTTTTGGGTTTTCAGATCTATGGATAGACCGTGTCATGACTTGTATCACTAGTATCTCATCCTCCGTACTGGTCAATAACGAGCCGGGAAATGTCTTCCACCCTCTCTGTGGCTTACGACAAGGTGACCCTATAACACCATTTATTTGTGTTCTTGCAATGGAATATTTGGCCCGCACACTTACTCAAGAATCACGATTTTCTCACAGAAAGGTTGGTATTCAGATAATTAAACATGGAACTTGTATTCCTTTCTTAAATTTTGCAGATGACACATTAATTTTTGCAAATGCTACACAGGAGAATATGCTTTTTATCAAATCAATCATTGATGACTTCTCTCTTAAATCTGGACTTTCTATAGATTACCATAAAAGTACCTTTCAAACATCCTGTAATATTTCTAGACAATAATCTCTTTCTCTTGCACGTATTTTAAACTTACAGGTTACTCGTTCTATGGAAAAGTATCTAGGTATTCCTATTATTAGGGGACGAGTTAAAAATGAAATTTTCTCTGAAGCAATTTCCAAATTACAAAAACAACTATTAAAATGGAAAGCTAACTCAATGTCCCAGGCATGTCGATGTGTCCTAATTCAATCAAATTTACAATCACAAACAAATTACCTAATGCAAAGTTTTCTTCTTCCAAAAGGAGTTTGCCAAGAGATTGATAGAATTAACAGAGAATTTTTCTGGAATCATTCAAATTCGAATTATCATTCACTTATTAGGTGAGAGAGTATTTGTCAGCCTAAGACGTTTGGTGGGCTTGATCTTGAACTCTCTCAGAACATTAATAGCGCTATGCAAATGAAACTTCTCTGGAAATTGATCTCAGAAAAATACTTAAGGAATTCTAATATTTTTTCATACAAAAAAAAGGCTTCTGACTCATGGCAATTCTCCAGACTTCTCGAGTTACGAGAACAATTCAAGAAAGGATTGTTCTGGCAAATTGGTGATAGAAACCATATCAAGTTTTGGGAAGACCATTGGATCTCTGACTGTATTCTTTCACAGTTTGCCGCAAGTAATGATCGAAGCAGCACGATTTCACAATACATTACTACCGATAAAAAAGTGGGATCTGGGAGCCCTTCAGCGTGTTCTTCCATCGCACTTAATCCCAATAATTTTGAACATCTTCATACCTACAACTTACATACCTGACAAACTAATTTGGTACCTATCTACGGACGGTAAGTTTTCCGTCAAAAGTGCCCGATCATTAACTACTTATCCGACAACCTCTCTTGGATTCCCGACTTGGTTCTGGAAATTAAAGATTCCTCCGAAGAATAAAAAATTTCTTTGGAAATGCTTCAGCGACTATTTGCCTACTACAGAACGCCTAAATAGGTTCTTCAACAGGGTCTCATCTAGCTACGCCCTCTGTAATTCTCCCATCGAGGACTTGAACCATTTCTTTTTTAAATGCCCATTCAGTTTACAATCTCTACAATTTCTTGAAATACTCTTTGGTATCACTTTTAGTATCGACTTTGACAGCGATTTCTACATCAATATGGAATTCTTTCATTCGAGAAACAGAAATATAATTTCAGTTCTTTTTCTTTGGTGGACAATCTGGAAAGACCGTAATGCTTTAATCTTTAGATAGATCCCGCTTGACATTAAAAAAATAGTCAACAGTGCTTTCATTTCTTACAAGGACTGGATGCAGTCCTTCATAGAAGAAGAAGCCTTTTCCTGCAAAAAAAAGGTTTCAAGGGAATTTTTTCGATGGAAAAAGCCTCCTCTATATTGCATTAAATTAAATTTTGATGCTTCAGTGAAACAAAATGGTTCAACACACATTGGATACGTATTCCGTAACCATTCTAGTGAGGTGGTCTTCTTGGACCACAAGCAGATTCTCTGCTCTTCACCTATTAAGGATGAGGCTTTGGCCGCTCTTGAGAGCCTTCGTAGGGCTATTTCGCATCGTTTTAGGCGAATAGTTCTTGAAGAAGATAATCTTTCGGTCATTAATTCGATCCGTGGAATTTGGAAAATTCTGTGGGAAATCTCTCCGATAATTATGGAAATTAGATCTCTATTATATGGTTTGGATTATTTTCAGGTTCATCATTGATACCGAGAGTCTAATAAAGCAGCTGACTTCTTGGCTTCTACTACCATCCCTTCCACTGTTCTGCGTAGTGCAATTAATGAGTTCATTTTGAAGAGTCAAGACACGACTCAACAGCTTTGTTCTCGACGAGACTACTTAGAGTTGAGATCTAGCATCCCGTTAGCTTGTAAATCCTTTGTAAAAATCATCCGTTGTGATGATTTAGATATGTCTTCTGGTATGTAAGGATACCTTCTGTTTGCCTGTATAAAAAAAAACATTGAATGGATAAAAAAATTAGTATATCATAATATCATAGTCATAACTTAGAAGTGAATGTGTTTTCTTTTTGTCCATAAAACGCACTAAAACCTAGTTACAAGTACTGAATCTTTGCCTTATTACGCTTGAACGCCTTGATAGAGTCCTTCTACATCCGTATATTTTACAGCACTATAACAATGTCATCGTTCAACACCATCCCTTCACTACTTCAGATCATTGCCTTATTACGTTCTCTTTAGATATTGTGCAGTCTTTCAAAAAAGCTCCATTTTGACTAGAAAATGCCTGGTTGGGTGAACCTTCTTTTGCTAAATTAGTGTCCAAAGTTTGGCACTATAAACATAAAGGATCCTACATGTTCAAATTTTATATGGAACAAAAACTACTCAAACCTTATTCTAAGTCCTGGAAACGAAATAATGCTTCTAATACACTTTATCAATTAAAGATGACACAAGAAAAATTATCTAGTTTCCAAATACAGCTTCTTCATGATCCAACAAATTCTCGAATACAACATTTGTACAATACTCATCTCCTGAAATATAACAAATTGTTAAAATTTCAACATGATTATTGGAAACAACGTGCTAAAATAAAACATAACCTCAACGCAGATATGAATACACGATATTTTCATACGATTTCAAAAATAAGAAGTTACAAACAAAAGATCACTTCTTTCACTTCTCAAAACGGAACTCAATTGTTTGACGACTCCTTAATTAGAAGTACAATCACGGATGAACTAGCAACTCGATTTAAACCATCACATATTGCTCCCTTAACAGGCATGGATTTCACAATAATACCCTCTCTAATTTCTGAACACGACAACCATAAGTTATGTTGTCCTCCAACAACAGTGGAAATCAAGAAAATTGTTTTCAATTTGGCAATGAACAAGACACCTGGCCCATATGGTTTTACTGCTGAATTTTATCAAAAATACTGGAATACAATTGGAAATTCACTCATTTCTGCTATTCAATCTTTCTTTCATTCGGGACAACTACTTCGTGAATCTACTCAGTCCTTTATCACTTTAATTCCCAAAATAGAAAGCTCTTGCACTATTAATCACTATAGACCTATCAGCCTTTGTAATACTTCTTACAAAATCATAACTAAAATTATGTCTAACATGCTATCACCTCTTCTCCATAAATTAATCAGTCCTCTTCAAGGAGCGTTTGTTCATGGATGTCTAATTCAGGACAACATTTTATTAGCTCATGAAATTTTTCACTCCTTCCATAAAAGAACTAAAGGTAAACAGTGATGGATGACTCTTAAACTAGACATGGAGAAAGCATATGATAAATTCAACTGGAACTTCATTACTCGTGTCCTCGCCAGTTTCGGATTTTCTGACTTATGGATTCACCGGGTTATGACTTGTATCACAATCATTTCCTCGTTTGTCCTTGTCAATAACGAACCCGGATATGTATTCCACCCTCAATGCGGTTTACGACAAGGTGACCATATAGCCCCTTTCATTTTTATTCTTGCGATGGAATATCTGGCACGACAACTTACTCATGAATCCTGCTCTTCCCGTAGAAAAGTTGGCATTCAAATAACGAAACATGGAACATGCATTCCCTTCTTAAACTTTGCTGACGACACTTTAATATTTGCAACTACAACCCAGGACAATTTGCTTTTCATTAAATCTCTACTTGATTATTTCTCTCTTAAGTCTGGACTCTCTATTAATTATCACAAAAGTACATTTCAAACATTCATGAATATTTCCAAACAACAATCTCTCTCTCTTGCTTACAGGTTCGCTTCAGTCTTCTTTTTTTCGCTTCAGCTTTTCTAATTATTTTTTTTCAAATTTTTTTTTGCATTGTTACACGAACTTGCACTTTTTTTTATTCATTTGCACTTCCTTCTTAACCACTTGCACTTCTGTTTAACAGCTTACACTTTCGTTCTATTCGCTTGCACTTATTCATCATTCTGATGCACTTTCTGTTCGCTTACTTGTATTTTAAATATTTTTTAATATCATATTTGCTTGCACTTTCTGTTCACTTACTTGCACTTTACTCTGTATTTCCATGTACTTTCTTCCTATTGGCTTGCACTTTCGTCATTTCACTTGCACTTATTCATTATTCTGATGCACTTTCTGTTCACTTACTTGCACTTTACTTCGTATTCCCATGCACTTTCTTCCTATTGGCTTGCACTTTCTGTTATTTAATCTCTTGAACCTAAAGTGCAAGCATATAAGAAAAAAGTGCAATCAGAAAACATAAAGTGCAAGCATATAAGAAAAAAGTGCAAGCAAATCAACACAAAGTGCAAGAAAATAAACACAAAGTGCAAACAAATACAATGTGCATTCGAATATACACAATGTGCAAGCAGAATAAACAAATGTTCAATGAAAACATAAAGTGCAAGCATATAAGAAAAAAGTGCAAGCAAAAAAATACAAAGTGCAAGCGAATAAACACAAGGTGCATTCGAATATACACAATGTGCAAACTAATAAATAAAAGTGCAATCAGAAAACATAAAGTGCAAAAAAATAAACACAAAGTGCAAGTAAACATAAGGTGCATTCGAATATACACAATGTGCAATCAGAATAAACAAATGTGTAATGAAAACATAAAGTGCAAGCATATAAGAAAAAAGTGCAAGTAAAACAAAACAAAGTGCAAGAAAATAAATACAAAGTGCAAGCAAACATAATAAAGCGGGTGTAATGACACACTCCATAGCGCTGGCCACGGTGGACGGCTGAAGATCTTTCGTATTTTGTATTTTAACAGCCTTTCACACCCGAACCGCGTCCTTATTATTATAAACTTATATGTTAACTTTAGTTGGTTGTACTTCGTACATTTATGTAAAGTCCGGAGGTCCAGTCTTTGACATACCAAAAGGAAGGAAGGATGGGACTAGATCTAAGATAGAAGACATCGTCAACCTTTCTTCCCCAACATTCAATACCTCTGATCTCTTGAAGGTGTTTAGACAACGTGGTTTCTCTGCTCAAGACCTCGTTGCTTTATCAAGTTAGCAGTACTGATCAATCTATTAGTTATGGAGTCAAGTCTTTCCAACTTAACTGACAAATATAATATTTCGTGATCACGAGATCAAATCCACCCTCACTTGTTGTAACGGCCTAGTGCCTCCTGTGGACGGAGAAGAATTTGTTAGTTGTGCTTGATCCTAGCTAACCTTAGAAGTTAGAACTGCTCTAACGTGGTTAGGTGGACACACGTTAGGGGTGGCAAGATGCTCGTCTTTCAAGACTAGGCTCACGAGTGTTGATACAAACATGGACTCTGACTTTGCCAAGACCCTTTCGAGCACTTGTGCCAATGGAGACACAACGGAGCAACCCTTTGATGAGACTAAGAACATGTTCGACAACCTCTACTTTGTGGCCTTGCAGAGTAAGATGGGGCTCCTGAACTCAGACCAAACCCTATTCGGATCCTCAAGAACCGTAGGGTTTGTGAGCGGATATGCCATGAACCAGGCTAGATTCTTCCTTGATTTCCAACAAGCGATGATCAAGATGAGCCTTCTTGACGTCAAAGAAGGCTCCAAGGGCGAGGTTCAAAGAGATTGTCGTAAGATCAATTAGGCATGCAATGTCATATAGTAATAAACATAGACTTATTACTTGTGCATACATTTGTGTTGAAATATAAACGTTCTACATCTAAAGTTGGGACATAATTTGTCTAGTATATAAGCTTGATGGGCTACTCCTCCTATCGTCAATTGGTTTTAGGATGGAACCTCATTGGGCTTATGTACTGGGCCTATCTGCGTCTATGCGCTCATATCCGCACGTCCCCAGTCTATGGGCCCATGGACTTTCACATGGTATTAGAGCGGGTTCGGTCTTGGGTCCCTTTCTTGGGTTGGTTGGGTCTGGCTATAAAGAGATTGAGATGCCCACCCACACTCGTTTGTCCAAGTGTCAACTGGGCCTGACCAATTGCCCGCGCGTTGCACTTGCGAGGGCGTGTTGGAATATAAACGTCTCACATTTAAAGTTGTGACATAATTTGTCTAGTATATAAGCTTGATGGGCTACTCCTTCTATCGTCAATTGATTTTAGAATGTAACTTTATTGAACTTATGTACTTGACTTATTTGCGTCTATGCGCTCATATCCGCACGTCTCCAGTCTATGGGTGGGTCCATGGACTTTCACAATTTGTGTACGTACCTTTTGACAAAAAAAAAAAAAAAAAATTCGGTACGTACCTATGTAGCATCAAGTAATTAGTAGCTAGTAGCTAGCAGCTAGCTAATACGAATTAAGGTCTTGAGTCTAATTTTGCTCTCCCGACATTGTAATAAAAATAAGCATCATGGATATATATCAATTTCTGGTTTGTGTTTTTTGTAGGTTGATGCATCCAGTTTGAATACGGTTAAAACGCTACGTTTTTTTGTCGCATATACGTACGTGGATAGTGACGTGGTGCAGGTCATGTCAAAAATATTAATATGCTTGAAAATATATGAAGCATGTACGGATTCTTTGATATTGCAAAATATATCATCTGAGCTATATAATTGTGGTATAAGTATGTCTATTTAAATGGTAGAATCGTACGTGTTAGCAATTAAAGGAAATTGAGAGTCCAATTCCTTAGCAGTAGAATAAATAAATAATAACAGAATCAAGACAAGTTTCTTAGAGTGTGAACCTTTTATAATCAACTAGTTATCCAAGATAAAATCCACTACCTCTCTTTTAAGAGGATTTCAAAGTCTACTTCTTGTATTAATACTTCGATTACAATCAACCAGGATAGAACACACAGATTAAGTCTTAGACACACTAATGACTCTCTACCTAGTTCGACCAAATCAAGCAAGCAACAAGACAATCGACTTACAGTTCTTCTTCAAAGAACTAAGCTCTGTTTCTTCTTCTTCGTAAGCAATGTGAGTGAATGCGTAAGTGAGAGAGAGTTTAACTACTCTATTTATGTAATTTAATTGATGGAAGAAACAAATCTCCAACAACCAGATTACACAAATAAAATAATCAAAAAGTAATCAAAAAAATAATATTTGTTATCAAATATAATCTTTCACGATTTTACAAATTTCGTTTTCATAAAAGATATACTTTTAACTCCTAAGATAATATGAAAATAGGATAATCTTTGATTTCTCTCTCCAAGTAAAGATCTACCCTAATCGGATCGCCGCCGCCCTTTATCACTTGTTCCAAGCTCTTCCAGCGTCAGCGTCCTTCAGTTCCTTACGCCAGTTCCCAATTTTGGCATCTTGGTCTTTGTCTTGTGCTTTCCAAATTCAGAGTTTTTTGTTCATGTTCACTTGTGAAAATATTAATAACAAGAATTTTAGGGAACTGGAGTTTTTAAAAATTCACTTCCTAACATAAATTATATAGTTTATCCATCACTACGTCTTCTATGAAACCTACTAATTTGAACCCAAAATCTCTTATTGTGTGTTTGTCGTCGAATTAACCGAAATTTTAATTGAAAAATGTATCGATTGTTAATCTAAAATTTAGGATTATGTTTTATATATTATTGAAAGTTGATACTATTATTTTGGTGATTTTTCAAGAGCCGCTAAATTGAAATAAAAAGTGATCATGTAAGTATAAAGATAAACACAAAGATCGATTTTGACCTTTTTAAGGGCTGAGAGGGCAATCAATGAAGCGCTCGCTTATCTTTCTGTCATTATGTATATGATCACGAGATTGAGCTGCTCCTCTGCTCCCTCCTCTTCTCTTTCTTGGCTGCAGTGATGCATCAGCAGCCTCTTGATTCGTGTCGAGGGCTGATGATGATCCGTTATGCATCACCGCGCCACAACAAAGATCCACGTCACTTGAGAAACAAGGGCTTCCATTGGTGGGTCCATTCATATCTTCAGTTCCCTGTACAAAGTTTTTTTAATGCAAAATGACACCTTTCATCAACTAATTGCACGGACAGAGGGCAAGCTTAATTAGTTAGGCCAAAATTATTGTTACCTACTTATGCTTTTCTAAGTGCATAATTCACTAACATTAATTTTGGTGCCCCACATATGAAATTAGATAGCTTATAACGTATGATCCCATTATATGATCCATAAATTAGTGTACATAAGTGTTATATTTTGTATAACTTCATAATTTTTGATAATTTATGTAACTTTACTTCTACACGAAAAGATAATTTGTGTAACTTTATTTCATAATTGTTTATATTTTGCCGTCGCACAAAACCTACACAAAAAGATAAAATCTACGTACACAAATCATATTATCCTATACGATCTTACACGATCCTACACAAATCATATTAGCTTACACATAATCATATTAGCATACACGATTTTATTTTATGTAATTATACATGTAGCTTACACAATCTTATTGGCCTACACAATCATATTAGCTTACACATAATCTTATTGGTTTGCATGGTCATATTGGCTTACTTCATAATTGTCGATAATTTGTGTGACTTTACTTCATAATTATTTATATTTTGTCGTCACACAAAGCCTACACGAAAATGTAATATCTACCTACACAAATCATATTATCCTACACGATCCTACACAAATCATATTAGTTTACACATAATCATATAATTAGCCTACACAATCATATTAGCTTACACAGAATCTTATTAGCATAAACAATCATATTAGCTTACACAGAATCATAATAGCCTATACAATCATATTAGCTTACACAGAAGCATATTAGCCTACACGATCTTGCATTCTACACGATCTTGCATTCTACACGATCCTACACAAGTCATATTAGTTTACACATAATCATATTAGCCTACACAATATTATTTTATGTGACAATCTTTACACAAATTACACGAAATTATGTAGATTACACAAGATAGAGGTTACATGGAATTAGATAGGTTATAAGATCCACGAATTAGTGTGCATGAAGAGTTTTGTATAACTTTATATTTTGTGTAACTTCAATATGAACAAAACTAGACAAAGACCTATACGATAAGACCTACACAATATTTAATCTATCTCGTCTTTCACAAAAAAAAAAAACTTGATTATGCGGTAACAACGAGATTCTATGGCTAATCTAATTTATATGAAACACTAATATAACGTGAGAGATATTGTGGTTAGAATATATTAGAAAAGATTGGGCCTCAAGTAAAATTAGGGTATAGGATTATTGTGGTTAGAATATCGTATAGGTCTGGCTATAAAGAGACTTTACTTAGCAAGATAAAATAATCCTAACGCCTACCGAATCTCTGTTTATGGAAACAGACTTTGGAGAAGCAACTTGGGCCTCAAGGAAAAGATCTCGTTGGAGATATTGTGGTTAGAATATATTAGAAAAGATTGTATAGGATTATTTTATCTTATTTTCATAAGTAAAATTAGGATAAATCAGAGAAAATACCTAGACTATATATTAGAGAGTTGCCAACTTCATTTAAAACACGGAACACAGAGCATTTTCAGTGAGCAGAGTATTCGGAAGAAGAAGAAGACTTACAAGGACGAGACTTTTGGTGAGTTGAGTACTTGTTAGGATTTTGATTGTCTTAGGTGTTGTTAGGAACGTTACATCTAAAAGTCTAGATATCTAAGAGTAAATTAGATTGAGATAAGACTTGCTTGTTTGTAATTCCGGGATTAATAACACAAGTAGACATTCGAAATCCTACTACGGAAACCTAGAGGTAGAGGTTTTTCTTAGTCAACTAGTTAATTGATTAAGTTTTCCTCTCTAAGGAACTGAGTTCGTTACTTTGTCATTCTGTTATTATTTTCCGCTGTCCAAGGAACAGTTCTACCGTTCCTTGCACTAACACACTCGATTCTACATAGTGATTTATAATCCTTCTTTTTATTGATTATATTTAGTTTGATATATATATATTTTCCCTGTAATATATTGATTATGAAATAGCATTTTTGTGATGACATTTAATATTACCATCAGAGGTCAAGTATCTCTATCAGCCGATCAAAACTTCGATGAAAGATGGATTAATTAAGGTAGAGATATTCTGTCTTTTTCCCCATGTAGAAACAGTCATGTCTCTATCACCTTATATTGGCATTTTCTATTGCAGATAACAAATACACAAATTTTCGAAACAACAAGAGGAGCAGTGGACCACGATGGCCGGCGGAGCAATGGAGCACGATCACGTCCGGCGAGGCTAGTTGGCCAGCAGTGGAGGCGTGGAGACGAAGGAGACGATCTCAGTGGAGAGGGGAGACGAGTACAACCTGGGCTTTGTTCGGTAAAACAAGGTTTTTAAAGAGTTTGAGGTTTTCTGAAAGGTTTTTCACAAGATTAGGGTTTTTTAGAGATTTTTTTATAATATTTCAAAACCTTATAGAAATCTATTTGAGTGTTTGATGAGACAAAGTTTTTCAATATATTTCAAATAAAAATTACCATAAGGGTTGTTTTTTTTTAAAAAAAATTTAACACCAGTATGGGATTTTGGGAATAAAAAAATAATAATCTTGTAAAACCTTCAATAACTTTTCTCTTAGGAGGTTCTTATTTAACCTCCTCAAAAACCTCTTAAAACCTTAACCTTTTAAAAAATCTTGTACTACCAAACACATAAAAAGATAGATTTTGAATAGTACAAACCTCTAATAACTTGCGTCGAACATAGCTTAAGGAGACGTACGGTGAAGGGGTCTATTTTTAAAAGAAGATTATAAAAAAGGGTTTATTAGGGTATTCTTGTAAAAAAAATATGAGAAATCAAATTAGAAATTTGAAAAGGAAAGAGAAATTAGAAAAAGTAAGAGTATATAAAATATGGAATTTATATTCTAAACATCGAATTATGAGGAATTTAAAAAATGTAAAATCTAAAAACTATATATGTAAGGACATCAAGTAAATTATAATATTTAGGTTTAAAAAATCAAATATTGTAAGAGTTCAAATCATGAGAATTCAAATAAAAATGTCTAAAATCAAATAATGTAAGAGTTCAAATCATCAAGTAATAAATTATAATATTTAGAATATGAGTAGTGAATGTAACAATAGTAAATGCTCGAGTTTTTTGAATATGAGAAATTAAATTTGAAATTGGAATTGGAATAGCCAAATTTGAAAATTTGAAATAACAGTTTTTAGAATATGGAATTTAGATTGTAATATATCAAACTTTGAGAAATTAAAAGAAGCCTAAAATAAAAATTTGAAAACCCAGTAATAATATAAGTAAACTATAATATGTAGATTTAAAAATTCAAATACATGTAAGAGTTCAAATTATGAGAAATCAAATAAAAAAGTTTGAAATCATATTTTGAGATATATATGAAGTAAATGTAAGAGTTAAGGAATATGAGAAGTGAATGTAAGAGGCATTAGAATATGAGAAATTAAATTTGAGAAATTAGAAAAAGTAAGACTTTTAGAATATGATAATTAATTTTTTTCGTCAAACTATGATAAATCCAAAAAAGAATCTAAAATCAATTGTAGAAAACGATATCAAGTAAATTATAATATGTAGATTTAAGAAATCAAGAAAATGTAAGAGTTTAAATCATAGAAATCATATTTTGCAATATCAAAATAATGTAAGAGTGTCTAAATATGAGAAATTATTTGATTAAGTATATGTGAAATTAATTAATTCACTACTTGAAAACCAAATTTTGAAATATTAAAAAAAGTATTGAGTTTTTAGAATATAAATTTTAGATTTTTAGACATTAACTCAACATTAAAACTTAGATTTTAATGCAATAAGTAAAATTGGAATTAAATATGAGAGATGAAATCGGAATTCCAAATTCTTACACAAAGTAAATATCCATAATTTGAAACATCAAATAAATAACAATTTGGATTTTTAGACATGAAGTCAACGTCGGAATTTAGATTTTGAGGCAATAAGTAAAAACTGGAAGTAAATTCAAGAGATGAAGTTAAAACGATGGAATTCAAAATTCAAATACATCAAGTAAATATCCAAGCCCAAAATAGGAAATAATTCCAAGTGAGAATTCTAGATATAAAGTTAATGTTGGAGTTTAGACTTTGAGGCAATTTTATAAAGGAAAAATAACTCTAAATAATATCAAATATCGCATTTGAACCAAAAATAATACAAACTTTAAAATTGTAAAAACATACCCGAACTATGTCAATATTAACCCAAAACGGTATGGTCCATTTTTCCAGTGAAATCTTTGATGAAAATGCTAATGTGGTACCATAAAACATGAGTTGGCAAATTTTTTCACACATAAGCTCATTTATATAAAAAAAAAACAAAAGAATAAACTTCTTCAACAATTTGCATTTACTGAAGCACAGACCCTAAAATCTCAGCAATCAGTTTTACAATGATGACGGAGATTGACTTTCGGACCTTCCTCTTCGAGTGCCCACTTCGAGCCCTATTCGAGGGACTGTGTTTTTGGTTCATGTTTCAGTAGATGTAAATTGCTGAAGTTGTTCGTTTTTTGGGTTTTTTTCCTTTTTCAAATTTTTTTCTAATGATATAAATGAGCTGATGTGTGAAAAAAAATTGTCAGCTCATTTTTCGTATTATTTTTTGTTCATAGGCGATAATTGATGTTTTAGACTTATTTTTCGTATTATAAAATTTTAATTAAATTTGAGAGATAAAGTAAAAATAGATGGAATTTCGAATTCCAAAACTTGATGTAAATGTCCAAATCTAAAACATAAAATAATTAACAATTCGGATTTCTAGACATCAACTTAACATTGAATTTTGGATTTTGAGACAATAATTAAAAATTGAGAGTAAAATCGAGAGATAAAATAAAACAATGAAATTTTAAATTCCAAAATGTCAAGTAAATGTCCAATACCGAAAAATCAAGTAAATAATTATTCAAAATTATAGATATTAACTTAACGTTTGAATTAAAAACTCTAAGCAATAAGTAAAAAGTGAAATTAAATTCGAGAGATAAAGTAAAACGTGAAATTTCAAATTCCAAGACATGAATCAAGTAAACGTCCAAATCCGAAACATAAAGTAAATAGTTATTCGAATTTCTAGACATCAACTTAAGTTGTAATTTAGAATTTTCGATGATATAAAAAAATAGGAATTTAATTTAAATTTTGAAACCCAAAATGTGAGAATTTAATAAAAAAGTATTCATTATTTGGAATTTTGATTTCTAGACTCAAACTATGAGAAATTTAAAAAAAAAATGAAATCAAAATTTGAAAACCATTCAGGATATTAACTATTAAGTAAATTATAATATTTAGATTTGATTAAAAAAAATAGTTTAAATTATGATAACTCAAATAAATATGTTTAAAATCATATTTTGAGATATAGAGTAAATGCAAAAGTTTTAGAATAAGGGATATTAAATTTTATATCCGAATCTAAAATTTGTGAAATTAAATAAAGTGGGAGTTTTTAGAACATTTAATTGAAGTTTCTAGACATCAAACTATGAGAAATAATTTTAAAAAAAGTCTAGAATCACATTTGAAAGTCACGTAAGGACATCAAGTAAACTATATTATTTAAGTTTAACAAATCAAGTAAATGCAAGAGTTCAAATAATGAGAAATCATATAAAAATGCTAAAATCGTATTTTGAGATATCTAAATAATGTAAGAATAAAATATGTAAAAGTTTTTACAGTATGAGAAACTAAATTTAAAATTTGAAAACCAAATTTGAGAAATAGGTAAGAGTTTATAGAATATGGAATTTAGATTTAAAGACTTCAAACTATGATATAACAATAGAAATTTAAATTCAAATTTTAAAAACCATGTAAAGACATTAAGTAAATTATAATATTCAGATTTTAAAATCAAATAAATTTAATAGTTGAAATTATGAAAAATGAAATAAAAATATTTAAAATCAAAATTTGAGATATCAAGGGTAAACGCAAGAGTTTTAGAATTTGAGAATTGAATGTAAGAGTTAATAGAATATGAAAAATTACATTTGAAATTCGAAAACAAAAATTTAAGAAAATAAAAAGTAAGAATTTTTATAATATGAAATTTAGACTTCTATATATAAATTTTGAGAAATTTAGATTTTGAGATGATAAGAAAATATTGGAAATAGATTTGAGAGATGAAGTAAATCGAATTCCAATGCATCAAGTAAATATCAAATCTCGAAATATCAAGTAAATTATAAGTCGGAATTTCAGACATAAACTTAATGTTAGAATTTAGATTTTGAGCCAATATTATATAATTGGAATTAAATTCCAATAATGAATTAGAAGTTCAAGTATGAAACATAAAGTAAATATTTTTAGACATTTACTTGACATTGAAATTTAGATTTTCATGAAATATATAAAAATATGAATAAATTCAAGAGATAAAATAAAATAATGAAATTCCAAAGTCCAAGTAAATGTCCAAAACATCAAATAATTAGCTATTTGGATTTATAAGCATTAACTTAATGTTGGAATTAGAATTTAAGTGAAATAAAATTCGAGAAATGGAGTAAAACGTGGAATTCCAAATTCCAAAACATCAAGCAAATGTTCAAATCCGAAACATCAATTAAATATATATTCGGATTTATAGACATCAACTTAACGTTGAAACTTAGATTTTTATGTTATATGAGATAGTAGAAATTAAAGTCAAAATTCGAAACCCGATATTCGAGAAATAACAAATAGAATATGAAATTTTGATTTCTATACACCAAACTATGAAAATTTTATAAAAAAGTCTAAAAATCAAATTTTAATCCAATTAAGAAATTATAATATTTCATTTTAATAAAAAAGTAAGTAAATATAATACTTCAAATTCAGAGAAATAAAATAAAGACTTAAAATCTTATTTTGAGATATCATATATATGCAAAAGTTTTTAGAATATGAGAATTTAAATTCGAAATTTGACAAACAAAATTTGAGAAATTAAAATAAGTAAGAGTTTTTAGAATATGAAATTAAGATTTATAATTAGGCATCAAACTATAAGAAATTAAAATAACTTAATGTTAGAAATTAGACTTAACGATGGAATTCCAAATTCCAATGCATCAAGTAAATTAGACTTAACGATGGAATTCCAAATTAGACTTAACGATGGAATTCCAAATTCGAAATTTGACAAACGATGGAATTCCAAATTCCAATGCATCAAGTATATGTCCAAACTCGAAACATCAAGTAAATTGCAAATCGGTTTTCTATACATTAACTTAATGTTAGAAATTAGATTTTGAGGCAATATTATAATATTAGAACTAAATTCGATAGATGAAGAAAAAACTAGGGGTGTTCAAAACATGACCGAACCGGACCGGTGAAATTACGGCTCGGTCTCCGGTCCAGGTTTTTCTCTTAATCTGGTTCCGGTTCGGACCGGGTTTTTAAAAAAAATAAAAAATAATAAGTTAGGAGTTTAAATGTTATTTTTTTATAGATATTTTGCTTAAGTTAATAAGTTAGGAGTATAAATGTTTTTTAGATATTTTTTTAAGATATTAAATAAGAATTTGATTAAATTTTTTTTAAAATAATATCCGGTCTAAACCGGTCCGATCTCCGGTCCAGACTTTTGAAAAAATCCGGTTTGGTCTGGACCGGATGAACACCCCTAGTAAAAACGATGGAATTCCAAATCCCAAGTAATGTTCAAATCTGAAACATAAAATAAATGTTTTTAAACATATACTTAACATTGAAATTTAGATTTTGAGACAATAAATAAAAATTGAGAGTAAATTCGATAGATAAGATAAAATAATGAAATTCCAAATTCCAATCGCCAAGTAAACGCGCGTAACCGAAACATCAAGTAAATATCTATTCAGAGTTATAGACATTAACTTAACATTGAAATGTATAATTCAAGGCATTAAGTAAAAACTAAAATTAAAATTCGAGAGATGAAGTAAAACGTGGAATACCATATTTCAATACATCACGTACATGTTCAAATCTAAAACATCAAGTAAATAGTTATTCGAGTTTCTAGACACCAACATAACGTGGAACTTAGATTTGTATGTTATATTAGAAAATAGGAATTAAAGACGATATTTCAAACCCAATATTTGAGAAATTCAAAAAAAAAAGTATTGGAATTTAGATATCTTTTTTTTTTGTTAGAAGAAATTTAGATTTCTAGGATCAAACTATGAGAAATAAAAAAAAAGTCTGAAAATAAATATTAGTAAACCAAGTGAGGAGATCAAGTAGATTATAATATTTAGATTTTAATAAAAAATTAAGTAAACATACGAGTTCAAATTAAGGGAAACAAATAAAGATGTGTAAAATCTAATTTTAAGATATAAAGTATATGCAAGTTTTTAGAATATGAAATTTATATTTTTAAACATCAAATTATGAGAAATTTTAAAAAATAATTAAAGCAAAATTCAAGTAAATAGTTATTCGGATTTATAAACATTAACTTAACGTTGGAATTTAAAATTCAAGACAACAAGTAAAAAGTGAAATAAAATTCAAAAATGAAGTAAAAACAACAGAATTATAAATTCCAAGGCATCAAGTAAATGTCCAAACCCGAAATATCAAGTAAATTGCAAATCGGATTTCTAGACATAAACTTGATTTTGGAATTTAGATTTCCAAATCATAATTAAATTCGATAGATGAAGTAAAAGACCATGAAATTCCATAACATGAAGTAAATGTTCAAATTCAAAACATAAAGTAAATATTTCACTTAACATTGAAATTTAGATTTTGAGGCAATAAATAAAAATTAGGGAGTAAATTCGATAGATAGATTTTCAAATCATAAAGTCATAAAATCATAATTAAATTCGATAGAAGAAGTAAAAAACCATGAAATCCAAAACATAAAGTAAATATTCAAATAAAAAACATAAAGTAAATATTTTTAAAATATAATTAAAATTGAAACTTGGATTTTGAAGCAATAAATAAAAATTTGGAATAAATTCGAGAGATAAAATAAAGAAATTCCAAATTCCAAACGTCAAGTAAATGTCAAAAAACCGAAACATCAAATAAATAGTTATTCGGATTTATAGACATTAACTTAACGTTAGAATTTAAAACTCAAGACAACAAGTAAAAAGTAAAATAAAATCTAATTTTAAGATATAAAGTATATGCAAGTTTTTAGAATATGAAATTTATATTTTTAAACATCAAATTATGAGAATTTTTAAAAAATAATTAAAGCAAAATTCAAGTAAATAGTTATTCGGATTTATAAACATTAACTTAACGTTGGAATTTAAAATTCAAGACAACAAGTAAAAAGTGAAATAAAATTCAAAAATGAAGTAAAAACAACGGAATTATAAATTCTAAGGCATCAAGTAAATGTCCAAACCCGAAATATCAAGTAAATTACAAGTCGGATTTCTAGACATAAACTTGATTTTGGAATTTAGATTTCCAAATCATAATTAAATTCGATAGATGAAGTAAAAGACCATGAAATTCCATAACATGAAGTAAATGTTCAAATTCAAAACATAAAGTAAATATTTCACTTAACATTGAAATTTAGATTTTGAGGCAATAAATAAAAATTAGGGAGTAAATTCGATAGATAGATTTTCAAATCATAAAGTCATAAAATCATAATTAAATTCGATAGAAGAAGTAAAAAACCATGAAATCCAAAACATAAAGTAAATATTCAAATAAAAAACATAAAGTAAATATTTTTAAAATATAATTAAAATTGAAACTTGGATTTTGAAGCAATAAATAAAAATTTGGAATAAATTCGAGAGATAAAATAAAGAAATTCCAAATTCCAAACGTCAAGTAAATGTCAAAAAACCGAAACATCAAATAAATAGTTATTCGGATTTATAGACATTAACTTAACGTTAGAATTTAAAACTCAAGACAACAAGTAAAAAGTAAAATAAAATCTAATTTTAAGATATAAAGTATATGCAAGTTTTTAGAATATGAAATTTATATTTTTAAACATCAAATTATGAGAATTTTTAAAAAATAATTAAAGCAAAATTCAAGTAAATAGTTATTCGGATTTATAAACATTAACTTAACGTTGGAATTTAAAATTCAAGACAACAAGTAAAAAGTGAAATAAAATTCAAAAATGAAGTAAAAACAACGGAATTATAAATTCTAAGGCATCAAGTAAATGTCCAAACCCGAAATATCAAGTAAATTACAAGTCGGATTTCTAGACATAAACTTGATTTTGGAATTTAGATTTCCAAATCATAATTAAATTCGATAGATGAAGTAAAAGACCATGAAATTCCATAACATGAAGTAAATGTTCAAATTCAAAACATAAAGTAAATATTTCACTTAACATTGAAATTTAGATTTTGAGGCAATAAATAAAAATTAGGGAGTAAATTCGATAGATAGATTTTCAAATCATAAAGTCATAAAATCATAATTAAATTCGGTAGAAGAAGTAAAAAACCATGAAATCCAAAACATAAAGTAAATATTCAAATAAAAAACATAAAGTAAATATTTTTAAAATATAATTAAAATTGAAACTTGGATTTTGAAGCAATAAATAAAAATTCGGAATAAATTCGAGAGATAAAATAAAATAATGAAATTCCAAATTCCAAACGTCAAGTAAATGTCAAAAAACCGAAACATCAAATAAATAGCTATTCGGATTTATAGACATTAACTTAACATTAGAATTTAAAACTCAAGACAACAAGTAAAATGTAAAATAAAATTCGAAAGAAGAAGTAAAACAACGGAATTATAAATTTCAAGGCATCAAGTAAATGTCCAAACCCGAAACATCAAGTAAATTGCAAATCGGATTTGTAGACCAAAACTTAATGTTGGAATTTAGATTTCCAAACCATAAAATCACAATTAAATTCGATAGAAAAAGTACAAAACGATGAAATTCCAAAACATGAAGTAAATGTTCAAAAGAAAAAGAAAAAGTAAATATTTCACTTAACATTGAAATTTAGATTTTGAGACAATAAATAAAAAATTAGGGAGTAAATTCGAGAGATAGATTTTCAAATCATAAAGTAATAAAATCATAATTAAATTCGGTAGAAGAAGTAAAAAACCATGAAATCCAAAACATGAAGTGAATATTCAAATAAAAAACATTAATATTTTTAAAATATAAATAAAATTGAAACTTGGATTTTGAAGCAACAAATAAAATTTTGGAGTAAATTCGAGAGATAAAATAAAATAATGAAATTCCAAACGTCAAGTAAATGTCAAAAACCGAAAAATCAAGTAAATACCTATTCGGATTTATAGACATTAACTTAACGTTGGAATTTAAAACTCAAGACAACAAGTAAAAAGTAAAATAAAATTCAAAAAAAGAAGTAAAACAACGGAATTATAAATTCCAAGGCATCAAGTAAATGTCCAAACCCGAAACATCAAGTAAATTGCAAATCGGATTTCTAGACCTAAACTTAATGTTGGAATTTAGATTTCCAAATCATAAAATCATAATTAAATTTGATAGAAAAAGTAAAAAACGATGAAATCCAAAACATGAAGTAAATATTCAAATAAAAAACATAAAGAAAATATTAGGGAGTAAATTCCAGAGATAGATTTTCAAATCATAAAGTTATAAAATCATAATTAAATTCGGTAGAAGAAGTAAAAAAACGATGAAATCCAAAACATGAAGTAAATATTCAAATAAAAAACATAAAGAAAATATTTTTAAAAATCTAATTAAAATTGAAATTTGGATTTTGAAGCAATAAATAAAAATTTGGAGTAATTCGAGAGATAAAATAAAATAATAAATTTCCAAATTCAAAACGCCAAGTAAATGTCAAAAAACGAAACATCAAGTAAAAAGATATTCAGAATTATAGACATTTACTTAACATTGGAATTTAAAATTCGAGACAAAGAGTAAAAAGTGAAATAAAATTCGAAAGATAAAGTAAAACAACGGAATTATAAATTCCAAGGCATCAAGTAAATGTCCAAACACAAAACATCAAGTAAATTGCAAATCAGATTTCTAGACCTAAATTAGGGAGTAAATTCAAAACAAAAAGTAAATATTTCACTTAACATTGAAATTTAGATTTTGAGGCAATAAATAGAAATTAGGGAGTAAATTCGAGAGATAGATTTTCAAATCATAAAGTCATAAAATCATAATTAAATTCGGAAGAAGAAGTAAAAAACGATAAAATCCAAAACATAAAGTAAATATTCAAATCAAAAAAATAAAGTAAATATTTTTCAAATATAATTAAAATTGAAACTTGGATTTTGAAGCAATAAATAAAAATTTGGAGTAAATTCGAGAGATACAATAAAATAATGAAATTCCAAATTCCAAACGTCAAATAAATGTCAAAAACCGAAACATCAAGTAAATAGCTATTCGGATTTATAGACATTAACTTAACGTTGAAATTTAAAACTCAAGACAACAAGTAAAAAGTGAAATAAAATTTGAAAGAAGAAGAAAAACAAAAGAATTTTAAATACCAAGGCATAAAGTAAATGTTCAAACTCGAAACATCAAGTAAATTGCAAATCGGATTTCTAAACCTAAACTTAATGTTGGATTGTAGATTTCCAAATCATAAAATCATAATTAAATTCGATAGAAAAAGTAAAAAACTATGAAATTCCAAAACATGAAGTAAATGTTCAAATTCAAAACAAAAAGTAAATATTTCACTTAACATTGAAATTTAGATTTTGAGGCAATAAATAAAAATTAGGGAGTAAATTCGAGACAAATCATAAAGTCATAAAATCATAATTAAATTAGGTAGAAGAAGTAAAAATCGATGAAATCCAAAACATAAAGTAAATATTCAAATAAAAACCATAAAGTAAATATTTTTAAAATATATTTAAAATTGAAACTTAGATTTTGAAGCAATAAATAAAAATTTGGAGTAAAATCGAGAGATAAAATAAAATAATGAAATTCCAAACGTCAAGTAAATGTCAAAAACCGAAACATCGAGTAAATAGCTATTCGGATTTATAGATATTAACTTAACGTTACAATTTAAATCTCAAGACCACAAGTAAAAAGTGAAATAAAATTCGAAAGAAGAAGTAAAACAACGGAATTATAAATTCCAAGGCATCAAGTAAATGTCCAAACCCGAAACATCAAGTAAATTGCAAATCGGATTTCTAGACATAAACTTAATGTTGGAATTTAGAGTTCCAAATCATAAAATCATAATTAAATTCGATAGAAAAAGTAAAAAACGATGAAATCCAAAACATAAAGTAAATATTCAAATAAAAAACATAAAGTAAATATTTCACTTAACATTGAAATTTAGATTTTGAGGCAATAAATAAAATATAGGGAGTAAATTTAAGAGATAGATTTTCAAAATTAAAAAACGATGAAATCCAAAATATAAAGTAAATATTCAAATAAAAAACCTAAAGTAAATATTCTAAAATATATAAAAAATTGAAACTTGTATTTTGAAGCAATAAATAAAAATTTGGAGTAAATTCGAGAGATAAAATAAAATAATAAAATTCCAAACGTGAAGTAAATGTCAAAAGCCGAAACATCAAGTAAATAGCTATTCGGATTTAAAGACATTAACTTAACGTTAGAATTTAAAACTCAAGACCACAAGTAAAAAGTGAAATAAAATTCGAAAGAAGAAGTAAAACAACGGAATTATAAATTCCAAGGCATCAAGTAAATGTCCAAACCCGAAACATCAAGTAAATTGCAAATCGGATTTCTAGACATAAACTTAATGTTGGAATTTAGAGTTCCAAATCATAAAATCATAATTAAATTCGATAGAAAAAGTAAAAAATGATGAAATCCAAAACATAAAGTAAATATTCAAATAAAAAACATAAAGTAAATATTTTTAAAATATAATTAAAATTGAAATTTTGATTTTAAAGCAATAAATAAAAGTTTGGAATAAATTCGAGAGATAAAATAAAATAATAAAATTCCAAATTCCAAACGTGAAGTAAATGTCAAAAACCGAAACATCAAGTAAATAGCTATTCGGATTTAAAGACATTAACTTAACGTTAGAATTTAAAACTCAAGACCACAATTTAAAAGTGAAATAAAATTCGAAAGAAGAAGTAAAACAACGGAATTATAAATTCCAAGGCATCAAGTAAATGTCCAAACCCGAAACATCAAGTAAATTGCAAATCGGATTTCTAGACATAAACTTAATGTTGGAATTTAGAGTTCCAAATCATAAAATCATAATTAAATTCGATAGAAAAAGTAAAAAACGATGAAATCCAAAACATAAACTAAATATTCAAATAAAAAACATAAAGTAAATATTTCACTTAACATTGAAATTTAGATTTTGAGGCAATAAATAAAATATAGGGAGTAAATTCAAGAGATAGATTTTCAAAATTAAAAAACGATGAAATCCAAAATATAAAGTAAATATTCAAATAAAAAACCTAAAGTAAATATTCTAAAATATATAAAAAATTGAAACTTGTATTTTGAAGCAATAAATAAAAATTTGGAGTAAATTCGAGAGATAAAATAAAATTTCCAAATTCCAAACGTGAAGTAAATGTCAAAAACCGAAACATCAAGTAAATAGCTATTCGGATTTAAAGACATTAACTTAACGTTAGAATTTAAAACTCAAGACCACAAGTAAAAAGTGAAATAAAATTCGAAAGAAGAAGTAAAACAACGGAATTATAAATTCCAAGGCATCAAGTAAATGTCCAAACCCGAAACATCAAGTAAATTGCAAATCGGATTTCTAGACATAAACTTAATGTTGGAATTTAGAGTTCCAAATCATAAAATCATAATTAAATTCGATAGAAAAAGTAAAAAATGATGAAATCCAAAACATAAAGTAAATATTCAAATAAAAAACATAAAGTAAATATTTCACTTAACATTGAAATTTAGATTTTGAGGCAATAAATAAAATATAGGGAGTAAATTCAAGAGATAGATTTTCAAAATTAAAAAACGATGAAATCCAAAACATAAAGTAAATATTCAAATAAAAAACCTAAAGTAATATTCGAAAATATATAAAAAATTGAAACTTGTATTTTGAAGCAATAAATAAAAATTTGGAGTAAATTCGAGAGATAAAATAAAATAATAAAATTCCAAACGTGAAGTAAATGTCAAAAACCGAAACATCAATTAAATAGCTATTCGGATTTAAAGACATTAACTTAACGTTAGAATTTAAAACTCAAGACCACAAGTAAAAAGTGAAATAAAATTCGAAAGAAGAAGTAAAACAACGGAATTATAAATTCCAAGGCATCAAGTAAATGTCCAAACCCGAAACATCAAGTAAATTGCAAATCGGATTTCTAGACATAAACTTAATGTTGGAATTTAGAGTTCCAAATCATAAATCATAATTAAATTGGATAGAAAAAGTAAAAAACGATGAAATCCAAAACATAAAGTAAATATTCAAATAAAAAACATAAAGTAAATATTTCACTTAACATTGAAATTTAGATTTTGAGGCAATAAATAAAATATAGGGAGTAAATTCAAGAGATAGATTTTCAAAATTAAAAAACGATGAAATCCAAAACATAAAGTAAATATTCAAATAAAAAACCTAAAGTAAATATTCTAAAATATATAAAAAATTGAAACTTGTATTTTGAAGCAATAAATAAAAATTTGGAGTAAATTCGAGAGATAAAATAAAATAATAAAATTCCAAACGTGAAGTAAATGTCAAAAACCGAAATATCAAGTAAATAGCTATTCGGATTTAAAGACATTAACTTAACGTTAGAATTTAAAACTCAAGACCACAAGTAAAAAGTGAAATAAAATTCCAAAGAAGAAGTAAAACAACGGAATTATAAATTCCAAGGCATCAAGTAAATGTCCAAACCCGAAACATCAATTAAATTGCAAATCGGATTTCTAGACCTAAACTTAATGTTGGAATTTAGAGTTCCAAATCATAAAATCATAAATAAATTTGATAGAAAAAGTAAAAAACGATGAAATTTCAAAACATGAAGTAAATGTTCAAATTCAAAACAAAAAGTAAATATTTCACTTAACATTGAAATTTAGATTTTGAGGCAATAAATAAAATATAGGTAGTAAATTCAAGAGATAGATTTTCAAAATTAAAAAACGATGAAATCCAAAACATAAAGTAAATATTCAAATAAAAAACCTAAAGTAAATATTCTAAAATATATAAAAAAAATTGAAACTTGTATTTTGAAGCAATAAATAAAAATTTGGAGTAAATTCGAGAGATAAAATAAAATAATAAAATTCCAAACGTGAAGTAAATGTCAAAAACCGAAACATCAAGTAAATAGCTATTCGGATTTAAAGACATTAACTTAACGTTAGAATTTAAAACTCAAGACCACAAGTAAAAAGTGAAATAAAATTCGAAAGAAGAAGTAAAACAACGGAATTATAAATTCCAAGGCATCAAGTAAATGTCCAAACCCGAAACATCAAGTAAATTGCAAATCGGATTTCTAGACATAAACTTAATGTTGGAATTTAGAGTTCCAAATCATAAAATCATAATTAAATTCGATAGAAAAAGTAAAAAACGATGAAATCCAAAACATAAAATAAATATTCAAATAAAAAACATAAAGTAAATATTTCACTTAACATTGAAATTTAGATTTTGAGGCAATAAATAAAATATAGGGAGTAAATTTAAGAGATAGATTTTCAAAATTAAAAAACGATGAAATCCAAAATATAAAGTAAATATTCAAATAAAAAACATAAAGTAAATATTTTTAAAATATAATTAAAATTGAAACTTTGATTTTAAAGCAATAAATAAAAGTTTGGAATAAATTCGAGAGATAAAATAAAATAATAAAATTCCAAATTCCAAACGTGAAGTAAATGTCAAAAACCGAAACATCAAGTAAATAGCTATTCGGATTTAAAGACATTAACTTAACGTTAGAATTTAAAACTCAAGACCACAATTTAAAAGTGAAATAAAATTCGAAAGAAGAAGTAAAACAACGGAATTATAAATTCCAAGGCATCAAGTAAATGTCCAAACCCGAAACATCAAGTAAATTGCAAATCGGATTTCTAGACATAAACTTAATGTTGGAATTTAGAGTTCCAAATCATAAAATCATAATTAAATTCGATAGAAAAAGTAAAGAACGATGAAATCCAAAACATAAACTAAATATTCAAATAAAAAACATAAAGTAAATATTTCACTTAACATTGAAATTTAGATTTTGAGGCAATAAATAAAATATAGGGAGTAAATTCAAGAGATAGATTTTCAAAATTAAAAAACGATGAAATCCAAAATATAAAGTAAATATTCAAATAAAAAACCTAAAGTAAATATTCTAAAATATATAAAAAATTGAAACTTGTATTTTGAAGCAATAAATAAAAATTTGGAGTAAATTCGAGAGATAAAATAAAATTTCCAAATTCCAAACGTGAAGTAAATGTCAAAAACCGAAACATCAAGTAAATAGCTATTCGGATTTAAAGACATTAACTTAACGTTAGAATTTAAAACTCAAGACCACAAGTAAAAAGTGAAATAAAATTCGAAAGAAGAAGTAAAACAACGGAATTATAAATTCCAAGGCATCAAGTAAATGTCCAAACCCGAAACATCAAGTAAATTGCAAATCGGATTTCTAGACATAAACTTAATGTTGGAATTTAGAGTTCCAAATCATAAAATCATAATTAAATTCGATAGAAAAAGTAAAAAACGATGAAATCCAAAACATAAACTAAATATTCAAATAAAAAACATAAAGTAAATATTTCACTTAACATTGAAATTTAGATTTTGAGGCAATAAATAAAATATAGGGAGTAAATTCAAGAGATAGATTTTCAAAATTAAAAAACGATGAAATCCAAAATATAAAGTAAATATTCAAATAAAAAACCTAAAGTAAATATTCTAAAATATATAAAAAATTGAAACTTGTATTTTGAAGCAATAAATAAAAATTTGGAGTAAATTCGAGAGATAAAATAAAATTTCCAAATTCCAAACGTGAAGTAAATGTCAAAAACCGAAACATCAAGTAAATAGCTATTCGGATTTAAAGACATTAACTTAACGTTAGAATTTAAAACTCAAGACCACAAGTAAAAAGTGAAATAAAATTCGAAAGAAGAAGTAAAACAACGGAATTATAAATTCCAAGGCATCAAGTAAATGTCCAAACCCGAAACATCAAGTAAATTGCAAATCGGATTTCTAGACATAAACTTAATGTTGGAATTTAGAGTTCCAAATCATAAAATCATAATTAAATTCGATAGAAAAAGTAAAAAACGATGAAATCCAAAACATAAACTAAATATTCAAATAAAAAACATAAAGTAAATATTTCACTTAACATTGAAATTTAGATTTTGAGGCAATAAATAAAATATAGGGAGTAAATTCAAGAGATAGATTTTCAAAATTAAAAAACGATGAAATCCAAAACATAAAGTAAATATTCAAATAAAAAACCTAAAGTAAATATTCTAAAATATATAAAAAAATTGAAACTTGTATTTTGAAGCAATAAATAAAAATTTGGAGTAAATTCGAGAGATAAAATAAAATAATAAAATTCCAAACGTGAAGTAAATGTCAAAAACCGAAACATCAAGTAAATAGCTATTCGGATTTAAAGACATTAACTTAACGTTAGAATTTAAAACTCAAGACCACAAGTAAAAAGTGAAATAAAATTCGAAAGAAGAAGTAAAACAACGGAATTATAAATTCCAAGGCATCAAGTAAATGTCCAAACCCGAAACATCAAGTAAATTGCAAATCGGATTTCTAGACATAAACTTAATGTTGGAATTTAGAGTTCCAAATCATAAAATCATAATTAAATTCGATAGAAAAAGTAAAAAACGATGAAATCCAAAACATAAAATAAATATTCAAATAAAAAACATAAAGTAAATATTTCACTTAACATTGAAATTTAGATTTTGAGGCAATAAATAAAATATAGGGAGTAAATTCAAGAGATAGATTTTCAAAATTAAAAAACGATGAAATCCAAAATATAAAGTAAATATTCAAATAAAAAACCTAAAGTAAATATTCTAAAATATATAAAAAATTGAAACTTGTATTTTGAAGCAATAAATAAAAATTTGGAGTAAATTCGAGAGATAAAATAAAATAATAAAATTCCAAACGTGAAGTAAATGTCAAAAACCGAAACATCAAGTAAATAGCTATTCGGATTTAAAGACATTAACTTAACGTTAGAATTTAAAACTCAAGACCACAGGTAAAAAGTGAAATAAAATTCCAAAGAAGAAGTAAAACAACGGAATTATAAATTCCAAGGCATCAAGTAAATGTCCAAACCCGAAACATCAAGTAAATTGCAAATCGGATTTCTAGACATAAACTTAATGTTGGAATTTAGAGTTCCAAATCATAAAATCATAATTAAATTTGATAGAAAAAGTAAAAAGCGATGAAATTTCAAAACATGAAGTAAATGTTCAAATTCAAAACAAAAAGTAAATATTTCACTTAACATTGAAATTTAGATTTTGAGGCAATAAATAAAATATAGGGAGTAAATTCAAGAGATAGATTTTCAAAATAAAAAAAACGATGAAATTCAAAACATAAAGTAAATATTCAAATAAAAAACCTAAAGTAAATATTCTAAAATATATAAAAAAATTGAAGCTTGTATTTTGAAGCAATAAATAAAAATTTGGAGTAAATTCGAGAGATAAAATAAAATAATAATATTCCAAACGTGAAGTAAATGTCAAAAACCGAAACATCAAGTAAATAACTATTCGGATTTAAAGACATTAACTTAACGTTAGAATTTAAAACTCAAGACCACAAGTAAAAAGTGAAATAAAATTCGAAAGAAGAAGTAAAACAACGGAATTATAAATTTCAAGGCATCAAGTAAATGTCCAAACCCGAAACATCAAGTAAATTGCAAATCGGATTTCTAGACATAAACTTAATGTTGGAATTTAGAGTTCCAAATCATAAAATCATAATTAAATTCGATAGAAAAAGTAAAAAACGATGAAATCCAAAACATAAAGTAAATATTCAAATAAAAATCATAAAGTAAATATTTCACTTAACATTGAAATTTAGATTTTGAGGCAATAAATAAAATATAGGGAGTAAATTCAAGAGATAGATTTTCAAAATTAAAAAACGATGAAATCCAAAACATAAAGTAAATATTCAAATAAAAAACCTAAAGTAAATATTCTAAAATATATAAAAAATTGAAACTTGTATTTTGAAGTAATAAATAAAAATTTGGAGTAAATTCGAGAGATAAAATAAAAAAATAAAATTCCAAACGTAAAGTAAATGTCAAAAACCGAAACATCAAGTAAATAGCTATTCGGATTTAAAGACATTAACTTAACGTTAGAATTTAAAACTCAAGACCACAAGTAAAAAGTGAAATAAAATTCGAAAGAAGAAGTAAAACAACGGAATTATAAATTCCAAGGCATCAAGTAAATGTCCAAACCCGAAACATCAAGTAAATTGCAAATCGGATTTCTAGACCTAAACTTAATGTTGGAATTTAGAGTTTCAAATCATAAAATCATAATTAAATTTGATAGAAAAAGTAAAAAACGATGAAATTTCAAAACATGAAGTAAATGTTCAAATTCAAAACAAAAAGTAAATATTTCACTTAACATTGAAATTTAGATTTTGAGGCAATAAATAAAATATAGGGAGTAAATTCAAGAGATAGATTTTCAAAATAAAAAAACGATGAAATCCAAAACATAAAGTAAATATTCAAATAAAAAACCTAAAGTAAATATTCTAAAATATATAAAAAAAATTGAAACTTGTATTTTGAAGCAATAAATAAAATTTTAGAGTAAATTCGAGAGATAAAATAAAATAATAAAATTCCAAACGTGAAGTAAATGTCAAAAACCGAAACATCAAGTAAATAGCTATTCGGATTTAAAGACATTAACTTAACGTTAGAATTTAAAACTCAAGACCACAAGTAAAAAGTGAAATAAAATTCGAAAGAAGAAGTAAAACAACGGAATTATAAATTCCAAGGCATCAAGTAAATGTCCAAACCCGAAACATCAAGTAAATTGCAAATCGGATTTCTAGACATAAACTTAATGTTGGAATTTAGAGTTTCAAATCATAAAATCATAATTAAATTCGATAGAAAAAGTAAAAAACGATGAAATCCAAAACATAAAATAAATATTCAATAAAAAACATAAAGTAAATATTTTTAAAATATAATTAAAATTGAAACTTTGATTTTAAAGCAATAAATAAAAGTTTGGAATAAATTCGAGAGATAAAATAAAATAATAAAATTCCAAATTCCAAACGTGAAGTAAATGTCAAAAACCGAAACATCAAGTAAATAGCTATTCGGATTTAAAGACATTAACTTAACGTTAGAATTTAAAACTCAAGACCACAAGTAAAAAGTGAAATAAAATTCGAAAGAAGAAGTAAAACAACGGAATTATAAATTCCAAGGCATCAAGTAAATGTCCAAACCCGAAACATCAAGTAAATTGCAAATCGGATTTCTAGACCTAAACTTAATGTTGGAATTTAGAGTTCCAAATCATAAAATCATAATTAAATTTGATAGAAAAAGTAAAAAACGATGAAATTTCAAAACATGAAGTAAATGTTCAAATTCAAAACAAAAAGTAAATATTTCACTTAACATTGAAATTTAGATTTTGAGGCAATAAATAAAATATAGGGAGTAAATTCGAGAGATAGATTTTCAAAATTAAAAAACGATGAAATTCAAAACATAAAGTAAATATTCAAATAAAAAACCCAAAGTAAATATACTAAAATATATAAAAAATTGAAACTTGTATTTTGAAGCAATAAATAAAAATTTGGAGTAAATTCGAGAGATAAAATAAAATAATAAAATTCCAAACGTGAAGTAAATGTCAAAAACCGAAACATCAAGTAAATAGCTATTCGGATTTAAAGACATTAACTTAACGTTAGAATTTAAAACTCAAGACCAGAAGTAAAAAGTAAAATAAAATTCGAAAGAAGAAGTAAAACAACGGAATTATATATTCCAAGGCATCAAGTAAATGTCCAAACCCGAAACATCAAGTAAATTGCAAATCGGATTTCTAGACCTAAACTTAATGTTGGAATTTAGATTTCCAAAACATAAAATCATAATTAAATTCGATAGAAGAAGTAAAAAACTATGAAATTCCAAAACATGAAGTAAATGTTCAAATTCAAAACAAAAAGTAAATATTTCACTTAACATTGAAATTTAGATTTTGAGGCAATAAATAAAAATTAGGGAGTAAATTCGGGAGATAAATTTTCAAATCATAAAGTCATAAAATCATAATTAAATTCGGTAGAATAAGTAAAAAATAATGAAATCCAAAATATAAAGTAAATATTCAAATCAAAAACCTAAAGTAAATATTTTTAAAATATAATTAAAATTGAAACTTGAATTTTGAAGCAATAAATAAAAAATTAGATTAAATTCGAGAGATAAAATAAAATAATAAAATTCCAAACGTGAAGTAAATGTCAAAAACCGAAACATTAAGTAAATAGCTATTCGGATTTAAAGACATTAACTTAACGTTAGAATTTAAAACTCAAGACAACAAGTAAAAAGTGAAATAAAATTCGAAAGAAGAAGTAAAACAACAGAATTATAAATTCCAAGGCATCAAGTAAATGTCCAAACCCGAAACATCAAGTAAATTGGAAATCGGATTTCTAGACATAAACTTAATGTTGGAATTTAGAGTTCCAAATCATAAAATCATAATTAAATTCGATAGAAAAAGTAAAAAACGATGAAATTCCAAAACATGAAGTAAATGTTCAAATTCAAAACAAAAAGTAAATATTTCACTTAACATTGAAATTTAGATTTCGAGGCTATAAATAAAAATTAGGGAGTAAATTCGAGACAAATCATAAAGTCATAAAATCATAATTAAATTCGGTAGAAGAAGTAAAAAACGATGAAATCCAAAACATAAAGTAAATATTATTAAAATATAATTAAAATTGAAACTTGGATTTTGAAGCAATAAATAAAAATTTGGAATAAATTCGAGAGATAAAATAAAATAATGAAATTCCAAATTCCAAACGTCAAGTAAATGTCAAAAAACCGAAACATCAAGTAAATAGCTATTCGGATTTATAGACATTAACTTAACGTTAGAATTTAAAACTCAAGACAACAAGTAAAAAGTGAAATAAAATTCAAAAGAAGAAGTAAAACAACGGAATTATAAATTCCAAGGCATCAAAGTAAATGTCCAAATCCGAAACATCAAGTAAATTGCAAATCGGATTTCTAGACCTAAACTTAATGTTGGAATTTAGAGTTCCAAATCATAAAATCATAATTAAATTCGATAGAAAAAGTAAAAAACGATGAAATTCTAAAACATGAAGAAAATGTTCAAATTGAAAACAAAAAGTAAATATTTCACTGAACATTGAAATTTAGATTTTGAGGCAATAAATATAAATTAGGGAGTAAATCCGAGAGATAGATTTTCAAATCATAAAATCATAATTAAATTCGATAGAAAAAGTAAAAAAACGGTGAGTTGCCAAAACAAAAAATGATGAAATTCCAAAACATGTAGTAAATGTTCAAATTCAAAACATAAAGTAAATATTTTTAGACATCTACTTAACAATGGAATTTAGATTTGAGACAATAAATAAAAATTGGGATTAAATTTGTGAAAATATTTAGATTTTACTAAAAAATAGTAAATATTAGAGTTCAAACATCAAATAAAGATGTGTAAAATCTTATTTTTGAGATATTAAGCATATGCAAAAATAAAGGTAAATTAAATTTATAATTTTAAAACCATTTTAATAATTAAAATAAGTAAGAGTTTTTAGAATATAAATTTTAGATTTCTAAACATCAAACTGTGAAATTTTTCTAAAAAGCTTAAAACCAAAATTTCAAAAACAAGTAACGATATCAAGTAAATTATAATATCTAGATTTAAAAAGTAACTAAATATAAGAGTTCAAGTTATGAAAAATCAAATAAAAAGGTTTAAGGTCATAACCTGAGATATCAAGTACATGAAGAGTTTTTAGAATATGAGAAATAAAATTCGACATTGAAACTAAAATTTTGAGAAATCATAAGGTAAAGAGTTTTTAGAATATTGAATTTAGATTTCTAAATAGAAAATAACGAGACATTTAAAAGAAGTCTAAAATCGAAATTTGAGAACAGTTTAAGGACATAAGTAATTACAATGTTTCAATTTCAAAAATGAGAGCTAAAATTTTGAGAGCTCAAATAAAAAGGAATATCAAGCAAATGCAAGAGTTTTTAGAATATGAAAAGTGTAACAGTAAATATAAGTGTTTTTATAAAAGAAAAAAATAAAATTTACCAAAATTTGAGAAACTAAAATAGGTAAGAGTTTTTAGAATATGAAATTTAAATTTCTAGACATCAAACTCTGAAAAATAAAAAAACAAAGGCTAAATTCAAAAACCATGTAAGGACATCAAGTAAATTGTAATATTTAGACCTAAAAAATCAAGTAAATGTAAGATTTCAAATTATGACAATTCACATAAAAATGTTTAAAATTATAATGTAAAGAGTATTTAGAATATGAGAACTTAAATTTGAAATTTGATAACACAAAATTGAGAAATTTTAAAACAATAGTTTTCAGAATATGGAATTTAAAATTCTTGACATCAAACTATGAGAAATATTTAAAAAGTCTAAAATCAAAATTTAAAAACAATGTAATAATATCAAATAAATTATAATATTTAGATTTGTTAAAAATCAAGTAAATATAAGAGTTTAAATATGACAAATGAAATAAAAATGTTTAAAATCATATTTTGAGATATCAAGTAAATGCAAGAGTTGAAGTAAACGCAACAATTTTTAGAATATGTGAAGTGATTGTGAGATTTTTTAGAATATGAAACATTAAATTCACTAAAATAAGAGTTTTTAGAATAAGGAATTTATATTCAAGATATCAAACTATGGGAAATTAAAAAAAAAAAAACTAAAATCAAATTTTGAAAAATCATGTAAGGACATTAAGTAAATTATAGTTTTTTTAGATTTTAACAATTAAGTAAATGTTCAAATATGAGAAGTCAAATAAAAATGTTAAAAATCACATTTTGAGATATCAAGTAATGGTGAGTTTTTAGAATAGGAGGAGCTGTGAAAGAGTTTTTAGAACATGAGAAGGGAATGTAAAAGTTTAACTTTTGAGAAGAAAGTAATTGTGTAAATTCAGATTTTAAGGCATCAAATAAATGTAGCACTCTAGCAACCCCTAATTTGTTCACTATCCCCTATAATTGAGAAGTACTCGGTCAGTTGTGACTACAAAATAGAGGCATAAAATGATTAAGAAGTTTCGCCTACAAGATGAATTTCAGGAGCTATAACTCAAAAGTACTTGAATCATGCTAATTTAACTCTTCTAGTGCATGCATAACCTTTACGAGATATATATCAAAGGACTAAGAAGAATAATCATTACCTCGTTACTCTTCTAGTGCATGCATTACTCTTCTAGTGCATCCATTATATAGTTTTGTACATACATTGCCTGCAACGATCCATTGTAACATTAGCTAATTGGAAGACATCAAGGAATTAAAAGAAGAGATAAATCAAATTAATAGCTAATTCCAATGTCTTGCTTCAGATTTTACTTTATGCAATGAAAAACATTATTGGTCTATATCATGTCATATAAGTACAATCAGACCACAATTAGCAAATAGTTTCTTAGTTTATGACTGCTATTAAGTTGATTTTCTGAACTATGGAGTTAAAAATTGCAAACAGAGAGCCATGAAAAACATTTTTGGGTCTATATATTATGTCATACAAGCAGTCTAAGCACAATCAGACTATAATTAGCAATTAGTTCCTTAGTTTATTAGGGCTATTCATATGATTTTCTGAACTATGGAGTTAAAAGCTGCAAACAGGGAGCCATGGGAAACATTATTGGTTTTCAAATTCTGATTTTCTGAAAAATGGAATTAAAAACTGCAAATAGAGAGCCTTGTAACAACACATGTCATTCCTAAATCCTTAAAGCTAACCTAATCACATCATAACTTGCACTAACCCATCAAAACCAATACTGTCACTCACATTAGCGTGTATTATTAGCGCACACACAAAAGTTTGCAACCAGAACGGAACCAAAAACAAACGGAAGAACAGAACAAGTAAAAACCACAGTAGCGAAATCGTTAACTTACATCAAGTAAAGATAGCCAAACGAGTTGGAAGAAGGATCTAGTTAGTCGAGGAAAGAAGCCAAGGCAGAAGTCCTGGGATTGTTTGAGGACAGAGTGGAGGTGAGAGATATCCTGTAGAGTTCCCGATAACGCTTGGATTTGCACGACCAGAACTTCCATGGCACATTCTAGATCTCCGCCGAAAACAGAATTCAACAATATTCTTTTTCAGGAAATCAAAAATCAACTGATCGCGAGAAGGCGAAATCGAAAAACGATCAATCCACTCCAAGCAAGGCCTCAATTCTTCACAGCCAACATTCACAACCACCGATCTAACACCGTACACCTCTAATCCTCGCAAAACCCTAACAATTTTACCCTACGCCAACACTCGCCTCAAGAATCTCGCCGTTACTAAGCTTTTCGCCGGCGGCGGGTATAGAGGCGGCGGAAACGAACTCAACGACGCAATGATCGCAGCCACTGGTGTACGAGATCATCAAATTTGCGATCTGAATTGAGAAGTGGAGGGAAGGAATGTCGGTTTCCAGTGAGATGAACGATTTGTGTTGGATTTTAAAGGGAGGAGATACGAATTTAGGAAACTTTCCAAATTAGAAGATCTTGTTGTATTGACGCGGTCATCTCACTTTCGTGATATTGTAAAATCTGATGAACCGAAAAGGCTGAGGCGGTTTGTTAGCCTAGTCAGCAAAATATCAATTTTTATTTTCTAAACAAAATCCTAAAATAGACTATGTTCTTAATGTCGGTTGTAGTATACATAACCGACCCAAATGTAACAATGAGGAATCTGGTTTATTGTATATAGCATTAAACTTTTGTAACATTTGTAATATGAAAACAGTTCTTGTAACATTAAAAATATTTGTGTAGAGAGAATATTAATGATTTAGGGTTTTTTAAAACTAAATTTGTAAATTAATTTGGGATAATATTGGAGTTATGTGATAATATTATTTTATGTGAATTAAATTCGTGTAAATTAAATTCTTGTAAACTAGTGGGTGTAAACTATTTTTATGTTAACTAAATAATTAAGCTAATTCGTGTAAGAATTTTCATGTAAGTAGATTTGTTCGTGCAATATTTATAAATTTTGATGTTGACACGAATAAATTTTTTTACTGTAAAGTTGCCACCTTGTGTTAGTATTATGATGTTTTATGTAAATTGGTGTAAGTTAATTGGGGATAATATTGGACTCGTGTACCACTAGTTTGTGTAAGTTACTTAGTGTAAACTAAATCCGTGTAAGCTAATTAGTGTAGACTAAATCCGTGTCATTTAATTTGTGCAAACTAAATTCATGTTACATAAAATATTGTTTCACATAATCTCACGTTACACAAAATTTCGTGTCACATGAATTACATTTGTGTTGCAATAGATTCATTTATTATCAATTAACCAATTTCGTGTAACATTTAATAATTTTGTGTAAGCTAATGTCTTGTTATATTAATTCACCTTAAAGTAAATTATTTTAGTCACCAAATTTAGTGTTACATAAAATAATGTCATGTTACAATATAATATAATATATTTGTGTAAACTTACCAATAATATTTTGTATAGCAATAACTACTAGGTGAGGAAAACAATGCGAAGGTATTTTACTTCATGTTGGAATTTGCAATAAACTATTAGTGACACCCAATTTCGTATTACACAAAATACTTTTGTTCTAATAGATATAAAAGAGGGTACGTATTTTAGTCTAACTTTTTTATAAAGAGTTACTGTACTTTGAAGGTAAAAATATTTCAATCAGTTTTATATAATTGTTAATATTATCTCAAACAATAAGCTTAATTGTAATAAACTCATTAAAAAGATATTTAATATCTTTAAAGAGATTTAACTTCTCATTCCATCTAATTTCATATACTCTGAAATCCTAATCTCCCCTCATTCACAAGACTGACTTGAGTATCGAAGGTGAAACGGGGAACAAGCTCCACCTTCGGCATTTCTCTATGTTTGCAGGTTATAGGAAAGATGATCGAATGGTACTGGAAATCGCCGAAGTTGCGGATTGTCGTCGTCGTCATCAACAATTTATTATGGTACAAATTTATACTACCACATGTTATATTTATAAAAAAAATACTAATGCAAAGGATATAGTATAGTTTTTTACCCAAACTTCTTTGCAGTAACAATCAAAGTTGACCACTTTATTAAGTATGGAGGTTTTTCTTTTCTAAACTTGACATATGTGGATATTTCACATCTAAAGTTGTTAAGAAGAAGAGAGAACGAAAATGTTATGGCCTTGTTCGGTGGTGCGTAACACACTGTAACATATTATAATATGTAATTAGGTGAAAGCCGAACGACACCGTATATGAAACTTTTTGTTTTTTGTCCAAAAAGGCTATGAGGGAGTATTTGGCTAATGTTTTTTTAATTTATATTGTCATTTTTATAAATAAAGACATTTTAATATATTAAATATTTTGTAAAACAATAATCTTGAAAATTATGACTTATAAAATTTGTTGAAACAAATTAAACAAAAAAGACATTATTTATAAAATATATTTATCAAACCAAACATACTTACTGACAAATAAATACTTATCATAAAAATATATTTGTAATATGTCTAGACAAACAAACCCTAAATGTTTATTTGACATATCTTATTGATTTATTTTATATACTAAGCTCACTTGTAGATTAAACATATAAAGATAATACAGTGTAGAAATATTTGTCTTTGGTACAATTAAGATATATAATTATTAAGTTAAAATATTATAACTTTTTAAAAAGTTTATACTTTAATAATTACTGACTTTATTTTAACCAATTAAAGAAAATAACTTGCATAACAATTATTAATATGGTATAGTTTTAAATAACATATCTCATAATTTACCAATAAACTATTATCTAAAACTCTAAAATAGAAAATATTTTAAAAAATATCTAAAATAAGACTTATTACAGGTTGAGTACAATCTTTCGATATTTTTTATCACGAGAGTATAGGGATGAAAATCATGCACGAATATCCGATTCACCAAACACCTGGTCCGAATAAATGGATGAAAATCCGATCTAAGGCGGCGATAACTGGATGACGGGTGGAGCGGGTGGTAGTCGGGTTGGATGCGGGTGGAGGTCCATCAGACCCACCACTTGACTCGACACCCATCTCACCCATCCCGTTTCACCCGTTTATTATTTATATACTTATTTGAAATTTATTATTTAATTTGTTTTAGATTATTGTATTTATGTGAAGTGTTTTATCATTCAAAGTACTTTTAATATTTGTATATATTAAATGTTGGATAATTTTCTAGTTTTATGTTTTTTTCTAGTAATTTTGTATATTACATGTTTTCGTATATAAAAATATAAGTACTAGAAGTTTGAACCGAGAAATTACAAACATCATAGCACACTCGTTTATTTCACTCGATTCATCGGGTTCCGATGCATGATGGTGAGTTGGATGCGGATGATAAATTTCACGGGTGACAGATAGGTTGAATAGAGCAATTAATCCATTTTCATCGGGTTGCGAGAATGTTTAAAATCTGTTTGGTAAACATCACATGCCCTAAAAGTTATAGCACATGTATTACCCATATTAGCCTTCATCAATATGTGTTTACCAAACACATCCAAAAGTAATATAAGATGAGATATTTAACCATCTTTGCAAAATTAAAAAATAAAATAAAAAGGCCTTCGAAGGCTTGAGTCTTTGAGAGGACTATCAAAACAGCTAGAGCCTAGAGAACACATAAAGAATCTTGGAATTAAAACGCTCCCGTCCGTGCCCTGGAATCCCAACAGTAATCCAGCGGATCCTTGCCGCCTCTCCCCTCATGGGCCCCAGTTACTGGCCTCACGCCGGAATCGGAGAAATGGGGCGACGAAGAGTAAGCTTGTCCTCTTCCCCACCCACCTCTCCACAACCCTCTAATCCTCTCGCTAGTGGCCAGAACTCCCTTCTGTCCCAGAATGGCGCCAAACCACCATTACACCCTCAGGCTCCAACTGCGAGAATGACTCGTACTAAACCTCAAACCCTGAGCCTCCTCGGGAGAAACCAGAATGGCGAGGTTCTTGTAAGTACTGAAATTGTTGATGCGAAAATAAAGGCAGTAGAAGTGGAAGAAACTGAACTGGTCGATGTGGAGGTGAGATTCGACCAAACTCCATTCGGTAGTCAATTGCCGGTGGAGGAGGTCATGGGAAGATCCAAGGAAAATGAGCCCCAAATCCAAGTGAAAAAAAACGGAGAGTTCTTGGAGCCAATCTTGCCTGAGTTTGTCGAAGAGACACAGGAGTGGCAGGATGGAACAAGGAGTAAAAGCACGGCTCTGCATGTTACTCCTGATAATAGCACCAACATCAATAAGGAGGATGAGCACGACAGTTATGATAAGGGGAGACAAGACAAAAATGGGGAAAGATTGAAAGTTTCAGACTTGCAGGAGAAGGAACAAGGTGAAGATGAAGCCCCGCAGAGGCTATGGAAAGACCTGGTAGGGAAGGTTGACGAGGAGCACGAGGAGAAGAGCTCCCTCTCGGATGGGGAAGGAAATATTGGCATCAGCTTCCCGGATGGGAAAGGAAGTGACCCGGTTATTACGATAGAGAAAGAGGTGCTGGATGCGCTGGCTATGGAATGGAAGCGATCTATCATTGTGAGGACATTAGGAACACTGATCCCATACGAGGTGATGAGCAGGAAGGTCAAGGAAATCTGGAGGCCAACAGGAAAGACCAGACTAATAGATTTGCCGAAGGGGTTCTATTTGGTCAAATTCAAGGAGGAGGACGACTACATGAAAGTGCTCACGGATGGTCCATGGAAGATGTTTGATCACTATATAAGCATCAAGCCATGGTCCCCTAACTTCAATCCCCTGACGGATACGATTGCAACAACACCGGCCTGGATTCGCATCTCGAATCTGCCAATCATGCTATATGATGAGAAAGTGCTCATGCACGTAGCCAAAGGCATCGGGAACCCGATTAAGATAGACCAAAGAACATTGCTTGTAAATCGGGGAAGATTCGCTAGATTATGCGTGGAGATTGATCTCACGAAGCCGCTTAAGGGTTCTGTGTTCATCAATGGGGCTAGATTCCTAGTTGAATACGAAGGCCTCCATGCTATATGTTTCCATTGTGGTCATTATGGGCATTTCCAGCCAAGTTGTCCTTCATTTCCACAGAACATTGAGAAGACGAAGGAGAATGTGCAGCCGGAGAATCGGAACAACCAAGCTAACGACAAGATTCCGGTAGGGGAAGAAAGATTTGGAGGTTGGATGCTTCCTAAACCCCGGCGGCGGCCTTGGAAGCAGCAAGAGAGGAGTAACCCTAATACATTGTGGAGAAGGCAATCAGAGCCACTCAACCATACCTCGAGATCTGGGAGGTTTGGAGCCCTAGAGACATTGGACGAAGAAGAGGAGGTCCACAGGATACAAAATGAACTCTCCTCTAAGGAGAAAGGTCAAACTGGAGAAAGCCACATAGAGCCAAACTTTAGGAAGCTAAAAGAAGGAATGGAAAAAACACAGTCTGAGGTGGGAGGCAAAGGAGAATCTGTTGCTGCGGATGGACTTCCGAGGCTTGGTAGAAGCATACAGGGACAACTTTATGGGGAAAAGGCCAAAAACTTTACGAGGAGAAAAGGCAAGCCAAAGAAAGTATGGATAAAGCAACTTAGCAGTAAAGGGGGAGCTAAGGAAAAGAGACTCCAAGGGTCACATGAAGCAGGCCCAAGTTACTCACAACCCAAGATGGGGGAGGCCCAAACCCAAGTCCGAATCTTAAGAAGGGATCAACAACTCATGTCATTAGCTGCCAAGCCAAGTCATGAGGCGGATACTGAGATGGCGAGAAATAAGGGAAGCCAATCTGCCCAAGATAGGGAGGGTGGAAAATTCAAGGAAAAACAGGTCGAAAATAGAATAGAACGAGGCCAGCTTGAAGAAGAGCTAGATGAAGAGACAGACTCAGACGACACATCTGAGGAACACTCAACTAAGAGTGGCGAGGAGGATCTTGGCCCTGTAGGGGATGATCTTAGACCGGCAATTTAATCGAATTCAGTTCGATTGCCCCGACGCGTGTTTAATGAAGATTATTATTTGAAATTGCAGGGGAGATGGCAAGGCTGACTTCTGCATAACTATAAACTATATGATTAGATGCCATCGGGTAGAGATAGTGGCGTTGGTGGAAACTCACATCTCTGGAGTCAAGGCACATCAAGTTTGTGATAGCATCAAGTTGGGAGCCTCTGTTAGAGTCGAAGCGCAGGGTTTTACGGGTGGTATTTGGCTTCTTTGGGACCCAGACAAACTGCAAGTTAACATCACTAATACACAGACCATCTTTATTAGTGCAAACATTGTTATGAAAGAGAAGAGGTTCTAGTTCATCTTTGTCTACGCTCCGCCGACGGTTCACCGCCGTCATAGATTCTGGAACGAGCTAAGCTCGAAAATGCAGCAGCACTCAAGACCTACGTTCGTGGGAGACGACTTCAACTGCATCCTGGGCAGCAAAGAGAGACAAGGGGGATCCGGTTGTCTACATCCAGATACACAGGGATTTCACAAGTTGATCAGCGACAATGGTTTGATAGACCTGGGTTTTATAGGGCAGAAGTTCACGTGGTCCAGAGGCGCTGAGCCTAACGCAATTATTTCTAAGCGTCTTGACAGGATCCTGACAAACATGCAGAGCTTTCTGAAATGGCCGAACGCAGCTGTGCACCACCTTCCAAAATTTGGATCAGACCACTCGCCTCTCCTTTTCACACTCGAACCTAGGGTGAGCGTTAGCAGAAATCGCCGTCCATTCAGGTTTGAAGCGGCATGGTTGACTCACCCGGATTTCATCAACTTTATCAAGAGAACCTGGCGATGGGGCCGTCCTGCCAATGAGACCCTCGCTCATCTCAAAGTTAGACTTCAAGTGTGGAATAAAAAAACGTTTGGTAATATCCAGGAGAAGAAAGACAACTTGATGAAGACCCTGGAAAAGACGCAGATTGAGATGGAGAACAATCCATGCATTGCGTTGCAGGAGAAAGAATTGGAGGTGAAGAAGGAACTCAACACAGTGCTGGAACAAGAGGAATTGCTTTGGTTCCAAAAATCTAGAGAAATGTGGCTCACATCCGGAGATAGGAACACTTCGTTTTTCCATGCTTCGACAATGGTTAGAAGGAAGCGAAACAAGGTGCTAGCCATGAGGAATGAAGAAGGAGCTTGGATAGAGAAAAAACAAGCTCTGGAGGACATGGTTGTCACATTCTACAGGGAGCTATACACAATGTCAGTCAATGACCTCTACCCGATAGCAACCCACCATGGTTTATTCCCAAGGCTACGACAAAATGATTGGGAAAAACTCAATGATGCATTTTCGGCAGAGGAGATCTTCAAAGATGTTAAAGACATGGGTGGCTTTAAAGCCCCATGACCGGATGGGTTCCAGCCTATTTTCTTTCAGAAGTGCTGGCCACTGTCGGCGAGTTGGTCGTTAAAGTCGTTCACGAATTCTGTTCCAAGAAATCCCTTTCGACATGACTGAACGAGACCTTCATTACGTTGTTGCCCAAGGTCAGCCACCCGGATAGAGTGAACCAATTTCGCCCTATTAGCATATGCAATGTGCTGTATAAAATCATTACTAAAGCTATGGTGAACAGAATGCAAGTGTTGCTTCCAGAATTGATTAGCCTGATGCAGGGGAGCTTCATTTCGAGGAGGTTAATCACAGACAACATTGTTCTTGCTCAAGAAGTGGTGCACTCCATGCGACATAAGGAAGGAAAAAAGGGTTGGATGATCCTCAAAATTGACCTGGAGAAGGCATACGATCGGCTGCGTTGGGACTTCATAGTCGACACCTTATATGATGCGGGGTTCCCAGAACAATGGGTTGCATGGATCGCAGAGTGTATCTCATCGACCTCGATGCAAGTACTTTGGAACTGGGAGAAGATTGATAGGATCAACCCAACGAGGGGCATTAGACAGGGGGACTCCATTTCGCCTTACTTGTTTGTCCTTTGTATTGAGCGCCTCAGTCAGATGGTGATAAAGTCAGTGGAGGACGGGGCTTGGAAACCGATTCGGATCTCTAGAGGAGGTCTGTCACATATCTTGTTTGCAGACGATATCCTGCTGATGGCGGAGGCCTCGGTGCCCCAGATCATGATCATACAGCAGTGCCTGGAGTTATTTTGTAGATCTTCAGGCCAAAAGGTTAATTTGTCCAAGTCAAAGCTCTTTGTGTCGCCCAATGTTAAGGAAGAGATTGTTCAACTAATTCAACAACAAAGCGGGCTCCAGGTGACGAAGGATCTGGGAGTGTATTTGGGCATGTCCCTACTGCACAAGAAGGTAGACAAGCACACATTCAAACCCCTGCTACAGAAGATCAACGCAAAACTGTCGGGCTGGAGAGGTCGTAATCTCAGTTTAGCGGGAAGAATTACTCTGGCCAAATCAGTCATGCACTCTCTCCCGATATACACGATGGCGACCATAGCAATTCCAAAGTCAATTTGCAAGAAGATTGATCAAGTCACTAGATCCTTTATTTGGGGCAGCTGGAACGATAGGAAAAAAATGCATATGACGCACTGGAAAGAAATTTGTAAACCCAAGAAACTTGGTGGATTTGGACTGAAAAACATGGTGGAGATGAACTTGGCGATTAATGGCAAGTTGGCATGGAGGTTCCTCAACAACCAAGATAGCCTCTGGGGGCAGTGTTATCAGCCACAAATATGTCAGACAGTCTCGAGCGGTCCATAGAGCACCCTCTCCAATTTGGAGGAGCATACATAATGCGGCCAATGCAGTTATTCCTAAGGGTATGAAATGGCAACTTGGGAACGGAAGGGTTATAAGGTTTTGGAAGGATCACTGGATAGGAGAGCATACGCTGGAGATATATGCGAGGGACAGAGTGACTCAAGAACATCTGGATGCAAAAGTGTGCCATTACTAGGAAGAAGAGAATGGTTGGAATTGGGAAAGCCTGTCGCCGATACTACCTGCTAGTACTCTCCTGGAATTAGCGGCGGTTGCTTTAGTGGAGGACAACGATATGCCGGACGTGGTGAGTTGGGGAGAGACTAGAGATGGGTTTTTTACAGTTGCTTCGACTTACAAATTAATTAAAAATCAGAACAAGATTATGGAGATTGATACAAGGATTTACAAGAAAATCTGGAAGCTCAATGCACATGAGAGGGTTCAAGTGTTCGCATGGGCAGCTGTTAGAGGAGGGGTCCTCACGAACGCAGAGAGGAAGATGAGACACCTAAGTGATGAAGATAGGTGCCCGTTCTGCCCGGATGAGCCGGAAACCCCACTTCATATTTTACGGGACTGCAAGCAGGCGAATGGCATATGGACCAAAATCCAACCACCGTTTGCCTGGAAGGACTTCTTTGGGCTCAACTACGCACAGTGGATCCGCCACAATTTGGATCACACCAAGCAGAGCACATACGAGGAGGATTGGGCTAGCACCTTTGCTATCACCTTGTGGAATTTGTGGAAGTGGCGCAATGCATGGGTCTTTAATAAAGAAGCCCACCACAGGGACAAAGCAGCGATCACTACCAAGACTGCTAAGGAATACAGAGAGGCAAAGCAAAAAGGAATGATGCAGCAGGTTAGTGAGAAGCGGAATATTTTGATTAAATGGTCTACCCCACCAGGCGGTTGGATTAAGTTGAATACGGATGGGGCCGTGATCAAGAGGCTTGCTACATCGGCAGGGGTGTGCAAAGATGAGAGTGGGAAGTGGCTTGGGGGGTTCGTGCACAACATCGGATCGTGCTCAGTCCTAGCGGCGGAACTTTGGGGGATTATTTCAGGGCTCAAGTTTGCCTGGGGTAGGGGTTACATGAGGGTTTGCCTCGAAACAGATTCGCAGTTGACGATTCTGTTACTAAGCAAACCTATTGATCGTTTTCACCCGTTATCTAGCCTCGTCTTTATGGCACAAGGCTTCATTTGTAGGGATTGAGTAATCCAATTCCGTCATATTTACAGGGAGGCAAACTCGATCGCGGATCGACTTACGTCCTTTGTTTTTGAGTTTCGGTTGGTTTCTTTATGCTTGAATCTCCGCCCGATTGAATGTCTATTTGTATTCTGAACGATGTAAGGGGTTTCACTATATCCTGTCCGATGACTAGATAGTCTTTTCATTTTTATATATATTTCTAGAGTATGGTCTCTCTTTCTACCAAAATAAATAAATAATGAGAAGTAGATGCATTGTATGAAGAGTGGGCCTCAAAACTGTATGTACTACGAGTCTACGACTACTACTCTTCTTACGGGGCTGTCAACAACAGACAAAGAGGGGAGGAAACACTCGTTTCATTCTCTGACACTTGACTCCCTCTATCTCTCTCATCCTCACAAGTTTCTTGTTTCAGTCCCGACTTCACAGATTTTGAAGATCACTTCACCGGAAGAGCTTTCACTGGGAGTCAATTTCGTGCTCGGAACCCTAGCTCAACCAGGTTTCTGCTAACCTATTTCCAGTCTTCGCGCTGATGCCTTATTTATTTGATCTGCCTACTTTCCTTTGGATTTTCGGGCTTAATCGTTTCTACTTGCCGCTTCTGCTAGCGATATTTCCTCAATGTCAAGCTCTCTTGTTTGTGGCGATTTCTCTTTGCATTTCGCGACTTTGCATGTGTGATCGCTTTTTACGGTTTCGCTCTCGTATGCCGGCAATTTGTTCACGTTTTTGCTTGTTTTTGTGCTTTCACTTGAAACCTTCCCCCCAAAAGCATTTTGGTTTGTATTAGGTTATTCTGTATAATGTGTAAAATCTACATTTGTCTGTGCTTTATTGCGATCGTTTTTGGATTGAAAGGTAAATATGTGAACTTTGTTATTAAAGGTGTTGGATTCCATAAGCTGTAAATTCCAGGAAAAATAGGTTTTAATTTGGAGGAATTTGTTTGGAAAGTGCCTATCCTTTTGTCCCTTGCAACTGCGTGTTCAATTTGTGAGTTATTATTGGGGATCTGTGTTTGTACTGTGACAGTAGAATGACTTCTGTAAGATTGGTTGCAATAGTTCGTGTTTGGACATATGCTGCATTAGAAATCAGAAAAATTGTCAAAAATTTATGAGTAGTGTCCCTAAATGACTGCATATGGAGGGCATCCATTCTTCAGCTTCAGTAAGTGATCCACATGAGGATGCTGGCACATACATTTTCATCACACTTGAAACCGGTCCATGACATGGAAAAGCTCTCTGTTTTGAACTCTGTGATGTGGATTAGCAATTTTTTATACATTTAGAGCACTATGAGCCAGGATATATTGTTGACCCCAAGCTATTCATATAACTGCAGATCCTGAGATTTAACTAGATTATAAGGATTTTAAGCGAAGTAGGGAGACAAGATGGATGGTATAGATGCAAAGGAAGAAGCTAGGGAGTTATATCCTCGAAGTGGTAAAACTGACAAGGACAGGAAGTTTCAAGGTAGAGGGGATGATAGCAAAGAAGGAATATATGATAGGATAGTTTTCAATGATTCAAAGGCTGATGCGAAGTCGGAAAAGGAAAATTATGGCTCTGGGAGTGGGCTTCCCAGTCGGAAGGAGCACCAAAAAGGAAAAAGATATGCAGATGGTCTTGGCGGGTTTGGAGATGCAGATCGGGTTGACCAGCGTATGCACTTGCATGGAACGGTGGATCTGAGGAAGGAGTACTCAACTAACTATCAGAAGGAACAAATAGAGGTCAGTGAGGATGTTGGAGATAATAAAGTTGTTTTTAAAGGTGATGAAAAAGATAAAGATAGGAAAAAGAAAGAAGGAAAACATCGCGATTCAGGGGAAAAGGACAAAAATGGTGATAGAGATAGCTTGCAATTCGTTGCTGGAGGGAGCAATCAAAATCAATTGGCGAGAAAGGAAAGGGAAGGTGGCAGATCGGAAGGAGACAAAAAAGATGTCTACCAGGATAAGGCGGGACCAAAAGACTGCGACAAGAATTGTGTCAACAGAGAAGCTAGAAATTCAGTAGAGAAAGACATGTCACTTTGTGAGAAGGAGATAGCGGGTCGAACGACCATGCAGGATAATGCAGCCTTGGGTCAAAAGAAACCAAAAGAGGTTGATGGGTGGAAAAATGCTGGTAAGGAAGCTGGAGAGAGGAGAAAAGAGAGGGATGGTAATGGAGAAGGGGAGAGGCCTGAAAAGCGAACACGATGTGCTGTTAAGGAGTCAGATGGCCAAGGTGCTGATGTTCATGTCATTTCTGATATAGAAAAAGAGAAATTTACTTCTTTGGTTCAACAACAGAAGGAAGTGCTTCCAACAGACAGCTCTCAAGTTGCTAATCTCGAGGCTCGTCTCAGGCATTGTGCTCTGGAAGCAGATAGGTACATATGCTGTTATTGTCTTCATTTCTGGTGCAGATTATCTAGCTTGGTTTGCTCGATTTGCTATTGTAAGTTTGACGTAGTTGGTACAGGTGTAGGTAGGATAGTTCCAAAGTAATCACTAACATTTAGTTTTAAACTGAAAATAAGTAGTTAATACTATCCTTTTTTAAGTGGGAAATTGATTTTACCAAGAGGCCTTTTTTTACTAGACTAGGCAACTATAAAGTCTATATAGTTAAGGAGAAAATTTTCAATGACATATAACCCCACCTAAAGTTTACTGTGTTTACCACCATATCTATACATTTTCCTTTATAGTCTTTACCGCTGACGAATTAGAATATGTTTACAATGTCAGCTAGGATTATAAAATGAAACAAAAATTGTGAAATTAAAAAGAACTAACACCCTTTTATTTACAATTGAAAGTTCTTGTACTCGAAATGTCTTTCTATGTTCACTTAATCATTTTATGTGAAAAGTCGTCGTTTATTGTTTTTAACTTTTCTAATTTTTGGCTAATGTAGTGGTATTAATGAAGAATAGTAGGCACTTTCTGTTAAAGAGCCTTATAATTCATCATCAAATGTTAGATAAATATGTTTTTCATTTATATTTGTCTCATATCTATACTTGCAAATGTGTTTTCTGTCAAAACACCCTGTTGATGTGTCTGTTATGTTTGATGCAGGTTAAAAGGTGAGATACTGCTTCTTCTGAAACTAGTACTTTCGTGGTTTATATTCTCAAAAAGAGTTTACATATTGATGCTAGGAGACCTTGCTTCTCCTAGATCTTGCTGTAAATATGACTTGGTCTCGGCCAAACCAACCATAGTCAAGGCTGTGCTATGGTTATTCTATCAAAAGCGCTTCAGATGCTAATATAGGCGCTTGGCTGTGGTGTTCCTTTGTTGTTGGTAGTTTATTAATTTTGTTCCGTGTTCTCGTCCTTCTTTGGTGCTTAACACTAGAAACAATAATCAACAATAAAATTGAACCAGGTCATCCTTGAAAATAGAATTAGGAGAAAGCAATTACTCTATCTGAAATGGGCTCTGAAACTTAATTGGCTGTTGTAGGCTCATAGCAGCCTATTGAGTTATCTTCACATGTTTCACTAGCTATCTAAACAAGTTAATAGGAGACCTTCTTTCTCTGACTGTTATATGAAGCAAGTGACTGTGAATGTTTTATTACCAGTATAGAAACTGTGATGCAACTAGTTTCTCAAAACTGAGAGAGTATACGATGCTGAAGGTAAAAGAAAATGGAGATCAAAGAAAAGATCTGAATCTAGAAGAAAAAAATGGTCTAATGTCATGGCATCTTCTGGAAACTTACTTTTGCAGGCAAACGAGAGGTTGTTTCCATTGTTTACAAAGTTGGTGAATGCATGCAAGAATTGCTCAAACTGTGGAAGGAATATGAATCATGCCAGGCTGATAAAATTAAGGAAAGCTCTTTTGGTGGCCCTACTCTAGAAGTTAAGATACCAGGAGAACATGTTACTGCCACCAACCGTCAAGTAGGTTTCCATGCAATGCATCATCTGATCTGTACTTTCTAGAAAAATTATATATTTCTTACTAGGTGAAAATGTTATTTAGCTTGCCTTTTGCTGATTCTGCGATGTTGTGTCTGGTATTATCTGGTTCTGGACATGACCCTGTTAAACAAGGCCACGAGTAAAATGGCATAATTTTTCATCTGTTTGTATAGCATTTTATAAAATGCGTCATGTTAGTTGCAAAAACATTGTTTTTCTCATTTTCATTGTTAATACTACATGCACCCTGCAACCATACATGCTTTTGTGTTAATTTTGTTATACTTGTTTAGTTGGTTGTATACAGAAACATAAATGACCTATTTTAGTCAGTTTTATATTTCAGTTAATGCACTGCTATGCCTCATCTTCAATCTATTTATTTTGGTGGAGATTATAGTTTATATATCATCCAGCATCTCTTGACTTTAACTGGAAAGTAATATAAAGATTTTGAATACTTTGGGGACTGAGGTTCTTCTCTCGGTGCTTTCTGAGCAGGTCAGACGTGAGCAGCTCTGGGGAACGGATGTATACACTGATGATTCAGATCTTGTTGCAGGTGTGTGATGTAACAAAAGAAAAAGTGAAAGGAAATTTTGTTAGTCTTTTGGTGCTGAAATTTGAAACTTTGCTCTCTTACGTCTCTGTTCTCTCTAGTCAGTAGTTGATGTTTCTTCATCTTCTCTTCCAGTTCTCATGCACATGGGGTATTGTCGATCATCCAGAAATCCTGCTGCTCCTGATCTTCAGGACCTACGCGTGATTATACGGGTTCTGCCTCCCCAAGATTGTAAGCTTACATGAGATTATCTTCTGTTGCTACGATTTAAAATATACTTGCTATCAGTTTAATAACTTATCTATTGCATGCTTATACAATGTGCTGTTGCTGTTGATTTTTATCTTGCTGTCTTATCTTCCATATTGATGTTGGATTCACCGACTGTTTCTGGACATGGTATGATAATTTTAATTTTTTTTTCAAGAGATCAGCCATCTGTAGCATGCATAATTAGGATTCAAGTTAATGCATCACTCAGCATTGTGATTGCCTATCTTTAATCTGGATATCTTTTCCCGGATTGCAAGATTCTACTTTTCAAGATTCTAAAAAAATATCTTAGGTATTCTTAATCTTAGGCAGAATGTTGAGAGTGGGATCATCTCATATATAAAATAAGAGCATATGTCCCTACTTAACTGCTTATGAATAAATTGCATTTTCATTTAGCTAGGGCTAACTCCATTATGAAGATTGAGTTAAATCAGAACTTCAACACCTTGTGATTGATTTTGATTAGCCAGTTCACACCCAAATCTCTAGCGTTCAGCACAACCGGGGTATATAAATTAGATTTCAATCTCCAAACTGAAGGGTTTTGACGAGACCAAGATCATGCTTGGGTTTCCCTTTTAGGCTGGTCTTACTGAGTTTGATGTTTACTCAGAAATCTCTGAATTAATCCTTCACAGTTCACACCTTTCAAATCAGGGTGCCTCAAAAACGTCCTATCGGATTCTTAATATGGAAGAAAGTAAAAAAAACTTCAAATTGTAGGTTTAATTGTGATTCATAGACAATACACATCAATTATCAGTAACCTTCCATGTTCTCACCAATTTCTTTTATGGCGTACTTCTTTTCTCAGAAACTTATCAGGCTATAATCAACAAATGTGAATACTTTTCATTTTAATTTCATACATATGTACAACTTCGCTGCATTTCAGTACCAACTTCACGGCCTACTATCTTCATAGTATTGAACATTCATCTTTCGGCATTTTGTTGAAAGTGTTCTTATTATTATATTCTGGAGTATGTACATTCCATTATAAGATTTTTCTGATGACTTAAGTTTGTCCTGGCAGTGATAAGTGTTACTGTTTTTGCCAATTATAAGAAGGCTTTGTTTTGATAATTGACTGGTAGATTTTCGCATATGCAGATTATGTTTCTTCTTCGAGAAACAATGTTCGATCTCGTTCCTGGGGAGCTGGAATAGGTTGTAGTTACCGAGTAGAGCAGTGCTTCCTTGTTAAGGTGAACTTTCTTTGACGATCATTTCATGATACAGAGGAATTTATTTCAATAGTATCTATAAAGTTGATATTTTGTCTTGGTTACTTTTCAACAGAAGGTAGTTTCTTATAATTTCAAAAAATTGTAATATGGATTCAATTATACTTCATTAAAATTTGGACATACTTCAGATGTTTAACGTACTACTGAGAATTTTTTACTTTTCTCGAATATCTTTCAGAAGGGTTGCGAACCCCGTGAGATTCAACGTAGTTTGACCGCTTCATCAACAATTGAGCCTACTTTTGCACCCATTTCAGTAGGGCGTACAATGACAACTAGAGCTGCAGCGTCGGTATGCATTAACGCAGATGAAATTTATTCTGTTGATTCTTTTGGCTCGCATTTTTTGAGCTGATCTGACTGCTGATATTATTCTGCTCAAAGGGAAAGATTCATTTCCTATAATTCTTATATATGTTGGTATTTATGAATTAGCTTATTTTTCTAGAATCATGGTCAGTAGTGGGTTTCAATTCCAGCTTCTACAATATAGTCTTTATTCTAGTTTCTATGTCTTGGGTGCTAACAGAAGAATCTGAGAATATATTCAAAACTTTTCTTACCATTTGTTGTATAATCTAGTGGGAAATCTAGGTTCTCCGCCTTTATAATATTGTCTCATCGTCAATGTACTGACATATGACATGTCTGTATCGATTTAAAACTCGTTTCCTACCATTTGTTGTATTAAAAGAAGAATAGAATATGTCTGAGATGATTTCCAACGGGATTTTAGCTTATAATCTTGATTATCACCTAGTTCTTAGCCCACTATGTGAATAGCATCACTCCTGTGTGTTAAATAAGGCAGCTTGTTTTCACCTGTTTGAGTTTTTTGGGTTAGTTGTAGAGTATTTTGCACTTATTCATTCTTCTGTTCTCCAGAATGCATCACGCAAACAAAGAATGGTGAAAGAAGTGACCATACTGTATAATCTGTCTAACGAACCATGGTATGTTTCTCCCTTGACATTTGAGTAACTTATTTTATTTGCCTCAATTGTTTTCTAAAACTTGGAGTTGCATGAAGGTATAAAATTGAGGTTTGGAACAAGTTCAATCGGTTATCGTGGTTCTTCTTTCACTGAATTATGTCGGCTAGGTCTATTTTGGTTTCATTGTGTTTTCTTGTATAGAACTCTCCAGCTTTTGTCAACTCATACAAAATGATAGCTGCAGTTCAATAGATCCATTTTCTCCTTGATTCATTACTTTTATCATTATCATTCTTCATTCTGATGTCATTGCTTATAAATTCCCAAGGATCAAGTACAGCATAAACATAGTTGCTGACAAGGGCCTGAAGAAGCCGACATTTACCTCTGCAAGATTGAAGAAAGGAGAAGTTCTGTATATGGAGACTTGTCGTCACAGGTATATCTTATAGACCCAGAGTTCTATCTTTTTTGCATTCTCAGTGGTTCCACCTGCAACCCTGTTTAATTTGGTTGAAAGAATTCTGTAGACTTTGCATCTCCCTTCTCACCTCACATTTCTCCTTTCCTTATCTGTCTGAGTTTCTTGTAGGTATGAGCTATGTTACATGAGAGAGAAAGTGGTCAAAGCTGGTTCGACACATGAAACAGAAGCTGGGAAGTCTCAAAATCATCACCCAGATGCTTCAAACCGTGATCGAAGCGCTGCAGATGGAGAAATTGTAGATGTATTCCGATTTTCTCGTTGCAAGAAAATCCTTCCCCAGAAGATCATGCTACAGAACGGGATTCCCCTGCCTGTAGACATGTTAGAGGTAAATGAGATTTTCTGCAATACAAGATTAAATCTTTCAACAAAATTCATCCAAACCCAATCCATACAGTTTTTTCTGAGTGTCTTTGGGGCTCTTGTCAATAGGTTTTGGAGGACAATCTGGACTGGGAGGACGTGCTGTGGTCACAGAACGGCGTCTGGATTGGAGGCAAAGAGTACCAGCTCGCGAGGGTCCAATTCATCACCCCCTCGCTCAACGTAGCTTCCCTAGTGTAAAATGCATTCAAATTGACATACAGAACTTGCTAAAATACCATTATAGGATCCTAGTAACCTGGCAGCAGACCTGGAAATTCCTGTGTAGAAGTATACAAAATTTTGTTCCAAGTGTTTTATATAGAGTAATTTATAACTTGTGTGACTGGGAAAAGTTTCAGAATAAACAAATTAGGTGGCTGTCTTGACGACTACAAACTAAAGACTCTCATGCCTAATATCAACAATCAATGATGAAACTCTCTATTGAGTTTGGAATATCAAAATGAGCGGATCTATAGACTAAGCACAAATAGCAACTGAGATTCTAAGTCATACTTATAAAACCGGATTTGGCGAGGCACCACATTTGCGCTGCAGCCATATAAGACGTCTCTCTCTCTTGAGAGAAATGAAAGTCTCACGAGCACATGGAACCTCAAACAAGTCCAAAGCGCAGAAGTAGATGTTCTGATCAACCCCTTGCATGTCATCCAATGCCTGGATGCATCTACTAATGGAGAAGTCGTCTTCGTTTCGTGCCAAGATAGAAGCTCTCGTTTTTGAAGCAGCCGCTATTTCTAGCATGGCGTCCACAATTGCATCGCCTGTAGCCTTGCGGCTTCTTTTCTGGCGGCCTGAGCTTGATGGTATTGCTGACTGATGCTTGTTGTGACTGTGTACCGGATTAATGTCCTCTCCAGAGCCATAAGAAGCATCCTCCCCAGCAAAACTTAGTGGTTCATTTGGATGAATAGACATGCTTGCACTCCGGGAAATCCAACAATAATATATATATATATATATATATATATGACCTATAAGAGCAAAGGAATCTCATCTAAGGAACATTAAAAGAAGAAGACATACAAGAATGAGATAAAATTAAACTATCAAACTCGTTAGATCAGCACCGGCTTATTAAATCTCACACAGGTTATAAAGGAACATGTTTGTTTACTTTAAAGTCGCACCCAAGCAGTCACTACCGTATTCAGAAAAGAAGCAACAGCAGTGACAAGTTTGTTGTCTTACAATGTAGTGGTTAAGTTTTTGATATTTCTCCCCACATTTGTTTGTCAATTTTCTCACATTTACCCCTTTATAAAGGCTTGTTTTCTTGCTTGATTGTAGATGGGTAACTAATGATTAATGATGAATGAATACACAAAGTATAATGCCTCGTTCATGAATTCATTTTATCTCAATCATGTTTCACAGTTGCAGATTCTATAGAAAGTTGTAGCCATGAGAACAATTCACTATTTCAATATGATCTGACAAAACACCCTCCCTCCGTCTTTTATCACGCGAAAACAGTAAATATACAGAGGATCTTCAACATGAATACGAATTCTCTTCTGCAATTTGAATCCCATTATTGAAAATTGACCTCAAAACGCTACAATAAACACAAATTAAGCCCTAGAATAATCCAAGGAATTACTAATCACGTCACGGGATCGCAATTGTACCCTGGTTTTCCACACATTAGCCCAAAAATGCCGCAATTCAGCTAGGGTTTTAGCAAACTACAGGGAATAAGCCCAACAGGTACGCAATTCATTCTACAAATAATGCTAACAAAATATCACGAAGAGAGAGAAGAGAACCCGGTATGATGTTGATGGAAGGTATAGACGCAGAATTCCTCGGCTGGATCAAGTGATTGGAATAGAGGAAGAGCGCGCTCTGGGAAGAAGAGGGGTTTTTTGGAGGAAGAGCCGAAGAACGCAAAGGAGGAACTTTTATTGCAAAGAAAGCGGAAAGCGATCTTCAAGAAAAGAGGGAAAACCGGATGGGATTTGGAAGGAGATGGATTATGAAGTTTTTTAAACTTAACATAAACTGTGAAATTGACCGAATGATTCGATAATCTTTAGATTTGGTCTTCAATCCATAAATCATCATTTTCTTAGATCTATGCCATCCAGTATATAGTATTGCAATTAGTTTGATTTTATTTTAATTTCCTAATATTTATTATATACAATATTACATATCATTTTAGTTTTCAATAAGACTATTAAAAAATTAATTATCATTATATTTTATTATAAAAAAATTATATTGTATTTACTACCAACTTCATTTCTAGCTAATAAAAAAATTGTATAGAAAAATCAATATATCTAAATTTTAATTATTAACCTAGTAACTCATAAACAAATTATAATCTAAAATTTAAAATAATAAATATTTTTCAACAACACTTAAAAGATTATATTTACATGATATATATTAGACCGTGCTAGAAGTAGATCAAAAATGAGGGAAGATCTTCTACAACTCACATTATACTTCTAGACACACTATTTAAGTATATATGGAATAAATTAACCTTAAAATATTTTTGAAAATTATAAATAGTGGACCTTAAGTTTATCGTCTTGATTTTTTATATATATTTTATAATAGTTAAAATAAAAATTTATAATTTTAATTAATAAAAATTAATTACTATTTCATGATAATAAAAAGTTTGAAATATAAATTTTTTTTCATTTACAATAAAAATATAACTTATTAGAGTCTAGTTTCAGACATATCTTTCGAAACAACAAGGGTGAACCTATACATATGTTTGGGGACAAATGTGGAATCTCAACCCCATTGAGAACAGAAGTCTTAACGGTTAGAAATGCGTTGGTTAAAGCCCATAATCTAGGACTGAATAACATTGAATTAGAATGTGATAATTTCACTATTGTGAATGTTCTGAAAAAGATTTGACATTGTCCTTGGAATATCAAAATCTTAATTTCTGATATCCTTTGTATTCTATAATTTTTTTTACAGTACAGATCTATCACGTCTTTTGGGAGTCAAACGCTGTTGCTGATTTCATTGCTAGGAATAGCCAGCGGAGTTTCGTGGAAGACATTCAAGAACTTTTAGTTCTCATCCGCAAAGATGCTATAGGTTGAGAAACCGACTTTGTGGTTTTTTAGTTTAATTTTTACCTTATCAAAAAAAAAAAAAAAAAACGTATTAGAAGTATTTTAAAATTAACTTTTATCATATATTTAGGTGGTGTACCAAAATGTATATCGTGGGTTGTACTGTTGTAGACTTGTAGTGGATCTTCACTCGTCACTGAGAATCGGTTTACTTCGGTGATCGGGTGTACCTTTAATCGTGAGTAGGATTTTGCTGTGAAATGAATTGGGCCTGAGATGGGCTATTTTTTAACGAACTTGTACATTCATCATGAATTATCTATATTTCGTTGCAGCTGTTGCTAAATAGGTAGCTTGAATATTTCCACAACAAAGTAGTAATTGAATTTTTTATATCACCACACAAAAGTTATAAATCTTTAGTATGTGCGACAATTGACAATTCCATTGTTCTAAAATAAGGAAAGGGTTTAGAAAGAATATCAATCTCTGGTACATGATGAAATAATGTGTATAACTTTTAGGACTCTTTTGGTATTAATATCAGCATATTATGTATGAGCATATATATTAATCATACTTATATATGTGTTTGGTATAATTATGATATCAAAATCAAACTGATATCACTTGTTTGGTATTGGATATGGATATCAAGATGAGTACTGATGGGTTCGCATACATTTGAGCTACTAAAATATAGATTCGCCACGACATAGACTATCTCACAAAATGAACGCGTTCTTCCGAACGATAGACAAGAGACTTGTAAAAAAGACATTTTATTTATAATCAACGCGATAATTTTAATGACGATTACATTTCAACAAATCTTTACACGAGAATCATACACATACCTCTCGTTTTCTCTCCCCAAAAATGGGCGATCCGACCAAATGTCCCTAAAAAGTGAAGCTTCAGGCCTATTTATTAGGGTTGAGCAAAAACCGGGCTGGACCGGAATTTCGGACCGGACCGGTTCTAACCGGTCCGGTCTCCGGTCCAAAGATTTCCGGAAATCCGGGTCCGGTCCGGTGTTTTTAAAAAACCCTAAAATTTTAAGGGGTTTGAGATTTTTTTACATTTGAGGTTTATGATTTAAGGTAAATTATATTTAGATTTGAGGGTTTTTTTCATGTTTAAAATTGATTAAATTATATTTAAATTTAACTAGAATATAAACCGGTCCAAACCCGATCCTATTTGGACCGGACCGGTCCGGGTTCCGGTCCATCATATTTGGACTTCCGGGTTCCGGTCCGGGTCGGGTCGGTCCGGACCGGGTTTGGACCGATGATCAACCCTACTATTTATAGTATTTGAGTCATGCTTGTGATTGTTGGCAATGAGCAGAAACGTGTCAGTCAGTGATGACTTGCATGAGGCGTCGTGTTGTGCTCGAGTAAGGCGGTTTCCAATGGCGGTTGAGTCGTGGCTCTTTTTCATTAGGCGGGTGTCATCACGACTCTAGACGAAAACATCGCGATCTTTCCAGGGTCATGCACGACTTGAGCAAGGGTCTCACTTGTTGGTTGAGAGTCACGAATGCGGTTATCTCACGCGTTAAGTGCTATTCGTGAATAGCGCGTTCCATCAATCACAAGTGATATCAGAATTTTATTTTAATATTTCACACAAAATGAGTATATCCAAAATATCAACCATATCTATACACATACCCATATATTGATATGACATAAACTCATATATTGATCGATATACATATCCTATAGATACCAAACGAGTCCTTCAAAACTAGGAACAGAAGCATTCGTTTCTTTTCCCCCAAGTACGTACCTTACTTCAGCTAAGATGTACATGTTGCAACCTGATCGATCTTGTTAGTTCAAATTGATTTGTCCAAATTATGTCGAATCCATATATGATGGGTAAAATGTACAACTCAATGATAATAATTACAGTATTCACTGATACGATCAAAATCATATATATCAAGATCGATTTTATATATATACGTTGCAAAATTGTTGGGCCAACAATCCCAGCATGCAATTAGCCAGAGCCCCGCCGGACAATTCATTATACATAATCACAATCATTATTTAACATTAATGGTAAGACATAATCCCCAACAGCGCCATGCGAGTACACACCAGCTGCTTGTAAAGCTCCTTCACCTTCACCTCCAAGGGCCCCACCGCATCCACCACCTCGTCACACTTCTTCTTCACGTACTCCCCGTCCACCTCAGCCGTTGGATCTCGCAGCTTCTTCGCCAACTCAACCAGATCCCTCAGCTCCATCATCTGCCCCGTGCACCCGCCCCCACACGATCTCCTCCCCCGCTTCAACGACAACGCCGTTTCCAGACGCCGGCAATTGTCAACCGCGTCGGTCAACGACCTGGTCAAACTTCCCTCACCCTCCCCTTGACGACGTCGTTTCTCTCTCCCAACCAACCTCTTGAGTCTCGACCAGCATCTCTCAACGCTCACGTCATCCTCGCAGTACTTCTTCACGTCCAATAACTCCTTGACATGTGCAATCCCCGCTGGGCCCATCCCGGGGCGGACCACGTGAACCGCCCTCTTAACTGACTCGCCGTACCTCCTAACGGACCCGATTTTCGCCACCAAGAAATTGCACACGTCGAGCAACTCCACGCCGTCTTCTAGATACTCGTCGATCGATTCTTTGTCGTATTTACCCGAATTATTCGGATCGGATACGGCACTCAAAACGATTTTTTGCGCAGTGACCAATTCAGCCACATTGTCAAGTAGATCAACCGCGGTGACGTGGGCCCTCCTTTCTTTGAAGGAGAGATTCAGACGTTTGAACGAACATTGTTCCGACAACGGAACCACCGTCGCCGACGATCGAGTCGCCGACGATCGTAGGAAGCAGAGGCTGCGGAGGATGTTGGAGGGTCTCATGTTTTTATTGTTTGCTCTAAGTTTGAGAGTACACTTTGATATGTATAAAGATATGGTTGGGAGACATATCATATATATAGAGCGAGATTGAGGTTGGTTTGAAAGGACAATTAAAAATGAAAATAGTGAAACTTGAAAATGACGTTATCTATATTATTGGAGGATCATGCTTGAGATACCGACGTGGTTGAATATAGTAAGAGTGGGACAAAAACAAGTAGTAGCTGTCTTTATCAATGACCCATTGTAATAGTGACACGTATGTTTGTTAACACAAATATGTGGGCTAGCTATACGTGTAAGAAAAAGCTGGATATTGAATAACTTTAATCCTCATTTTTAAATTAAAAACAATGTTATTTTATCAGTTAACTTTAATTCGATCATTGATAGTTATAAATGGTCTGCTAAACACATTAATTACCGGCCCGCCCTAAGCCACAATATATGTATACAAGGAATAGCAACTAGAATCTGGAAAATATCTATCTATACTTATTTCCATATATCATTATCACGGCCATCAAATATTAATTGTGATGAAATATTATTCAAATATTAATTGTGATGAAATAGTAACTACAAATATCACCACAAATTATTTAACACTAATGTCAAAAGACAATATATATTGAAATATTATTATAACCTTAATTGAATTGTCTACTCGTTGATCATCATATATCAGGCCTACTTGGTCTAGTAAAGTTTCAAAAGAAGAATTATAGCAAATTGGAAAGTTTTACCATATGATCGATTTGTCAATGCATGCTGCCTACTTATTTCTACTTTTTTTTAGCACTCTAAAAGTTGATGAGATTCGTAGCTATCGACGTGGAATATTCAATCAGACATATATATCGACATAATTAGTGCTAAAGCATCTAGAGATTATATATAATTCAAAGTAGGTAAGGACATATATATATATATAACACTAATTACGGCAAATGATAAGACTCATGTTATTATCAATATATTATTCAAACTTTTCAGCTAGCTAGCTTTATTCAGATCGAGAATATATGAGAATGTATATAATTATGCACTACTCTGGGTATGCATGTGTCTTAAAAGTCTCAATATCTTGGAAACAATGCAGATCTTTAACAAGATTCGGTCCACTCTTGAATTGTTTAAATATTTTTTGGAAATAAATTATTTGGAGGGTATTTTTGGGAAAATAAAAAATAATATGGTGGTCCAGTTATAATTCCATATGGCATGCAAGGATTAGCATGCATCGTTACGAAACCTCTCTATTTGCCACGCTAGCTATGTGTACGTTGCCCCCATTTTTGGTTCAGGTTCATGTGTCTGTTTCTTCAATTTTCTTTTGATTTGTAATGGTCCAGATTTTTCTGTTGTTATGTAAGTATTATCTTTATTTTTTGTTTATCATATATATATGCTGTATGTTATAGTACAGTGGTTCAGGATTGGCCTTTGATGGCCTCTACACTGCAAACATGTGTCGGACCTTCCAAAACATTGCACATGCAAATGCTTAATTATACTATTTGTCATATGATTTTCCCATGAAGTTTAATTGTGATCGTTATTTACATTGACTTAAATTATTCAGTGGTATACACCGGTAATATATTATATATAGCTAACTAATTTAATTAGTGTTATACACCAGTAATATGCAGCTAACTAGTATATATTTAGAATCATTCCCTAGTTTTGCCTAGTGTGAAAATTTTCAGATAATAATTCGTATATTAATTTCACATACAATTCGAATTTCACATACAATTCAATTGCTTGATATATTATAAGAATATTAATTTGGATGAGGTTTGATTTTATTTTTTAAAAGATTTTTATACATTGTTGGAATATAAACGTCCCATATCGAAAGTTGAGACATAACTTGCCTAGTATATAAGCTTGATGGGCTACTCCTCTTATTGCCAATTGGTTTTAGGATGGAACCCCATTGAGCTTATGTACTGAGCCTATTTGCGCCTATGCGCTCGTGTCCGCACGACCCCCAGTCTATGGGCCCACGGACTTTGACATGGTATCAGAGCGGGTTCGGTCCTGGGTCCCTTTCTTGGGTTTGTTGGGTCTGGCTATAAAGAGATTGAGATGTCCACCCACACCCGTTTGTCCAAGTGTCAACTGGGCCTGGCCAATTGTCCGCCCGTTGCACTTGCGGGGGCGTGTTGGAATATAAACGTCCCACATCGAAAGTTGTGACATAACTTGCCTAGTATATAAGCTTGATGGACTACTCCTCATATTGTCAATTGATTTTAAGATGAAACCTCATTGTGCTTATATACTATGCCTATTTGCGCCTATGCACTCGTGCCCGCACGACCCAGTCTATGGCCCCACGAACTTTGACATACATAGCAAAATATATGTAAATTCGGCTGCTTGACCCTTATTCGATAATCATGCATGTATGATGTATATAGAACATGGTGGGGTTTAGAAGTATACACTTGGCCAGTAGTCCCCCTTTAAAGTGACCAACCATAGTTTCTTATGTAATTATATAAATATAGAGAGTTAGTTAGACTATTAGCAAGTTGTTAGCTAATGTCCCTTTATAAAGCTTCTCATGTAACTCATTCAGATCATTCAATACAGAAATTACTTTCATTTTCTCTGCTTCTCTCTGTAAACACAAACATGGTATCAGGCTCTCGTTCCTGATTTTTTGCTTCCGCTTCTCCAGATTGTTTGATCTGCTTCACGATCAATCTTTGATTGATTGTCTTCTTCGATTGCGATTCCTTGATCGATCTTTGATCACTTTCTGAATTGCTTTCCCTTTTTTTTCTCGATCGATTCTTCGTTTCTTCGATCTTGCTTCCAACTTCATCAATGGCGGCTAATACAACGTTAGTATCTGATATTCACGATCCATTATTTCTCCATCCTTCTGATAATCCAGGGATGCTTCTTGTGTCTCAAAAGTTCAATGGAAGAGGTTTTCCATCCTGGAAACGCGCAGTTCTTGTTGCTCTCAGTTGCAAGAACAAAATTTCTTTCATTGACGACTTTTTTCCCCGATCTACTTTTACTTCTGATCCAGTGAAGCTTCGAATTTGGGATCGCTGCAATGATTTTGTGATTTCATGGATAATTGGCTCACTCGAGAAGAACATTGCCGATAGCATCTTGTTTGGCACATCTACGCAGAAGATTTGGGAAGAGCTCGTCACACGATTTGGTCGATCTAATGGAGCACAACAATTCTCACTTCAACAAGAACTTGCTTCTCTTGCTCAGGGATCGGATGATATCACTACTTATTTCACTCGTATTAAGAAGATTTGGGACGAACTAGATTCTCTTCGTACTTCTCATGTATGCTCTTGCGATTCTACGGCGGCTCTGCAAGCTGAAGTCCAGGAGCAACATCTCTATCAATTCCTTATGGGACTTACTGAGTCCTATCATGCTCTGCGAGGTAATATCTTGATGATGTCGCCATCTCCAGATGTCAATCATGCTTATTCTCTATTAATTCAAGAAGAACACCAACGACAGATCAAATATGGCTCTTCTTTCAACAATGATTCAAGTTCTTTCCATGCTTCTTCTCAGAAGCCTCCTTCCAATTATAAAGGCAAGAATCCAAAGCTTTGTTCCCATTGCAAGAAGCCAAGTCATCTTGTGGATTCATGTTACAAAATTATTGGTTATCCAACTGATGCCAAGAAGCCAGCCTCGTCTCATTGTGCTCAATCTGAATCTGCCTCTGGTTCTTCTCCTCAAGCTTCTATTTCTGCATCAATTCCAGGATTTTCTGCTACTGAACTATTACAATTGAAGCATCTTCTTCAGGCTACTTCTAGTTCCAGTAATGAGGCTACTAGTAACTTCGCTGGTAATGGTTCTTTCTCTTTTCCTGGTTATGGACAGTCTCTATTTACTCCTCCTTGGATTATTGACACTGATGCGAGTGATCATATGTGTTTCCAATTGGAGCTTTTTCTTGATTACAAGATGTTGCCACTTCCTATTACAGTCAAGTTGCCTAATGCTCAAACTATCTCTGTCACTCTCCATGGCAGAGTTCGTATCACTTCAGAGATTATTCTTGAGGGAGTTCTGTTTGTTCCTGCGTTCAAATTCAACTTGCTTTCTGTGTCAAAGCTTGTTGATCAGTTGCATTGTCAAGCAATTTTCACTGATCAGTTATGTGCTTTACAGGGGCTTGCTTTGACAATGCCTTCAATCCTTGGTAAGGCTTCCAAATGCTTGTATCTTCTTGAGCATCTGGATGGACTTGTCAAGCATAAGCTATCTTTACCTGTTGCTGCATCTCATTTGACCAATTCTGCTTTGCAAAGTTTTCTTTTATTGCATAAAAGATTAGAACATCTCCCTTTTTACAAATTGAAATCTGTTTGCAAGATAGATATAAAAAAGGATGATGTACCTCCTTGTCACATTTGTGCTAAATCTAGACAAACTCGGTTATCTTTCCCTATTAGTACAATTTCATCTACTGTAGCTTTTGACATGATTCATATTGACACATGTGGGCCTTTTAAGACTCCCACACATGATGGCTTCAAGTTCTTTCTCACAATAGTTGATGATTTCACGAGGGTGACTTGGGTTCATTTGCTTAAAGACAAGGGCAGTTCATTTCCTGTTTTACAGTCATTCATTGCAATGATTGAAACTCAATTTGATACAAATGTCAAGATTGTTCGCAGTGACAATGCTTTGGAATTAGGGGGCAACTCCTTATCTTCTCAGTTCTTCCTTTCGAAGGGTATTATTCACCAAACATCCTGTGTTTACACACCACAACAAAATGGTGTCGTGGAACGCAAACACAGACATCTATTGGAAGTTGCTCGAGCTCTTTTATTTGAAGGTCATGTTCTTGTTGATTAATGGGGTGATTCAGTTTTGATAGCTTCCTTCTTAATAAACATATATCCCTCTTCTGTTCTTTCTGGAAAATCACCTTAAGAGGTTCTGTTTGGCAAAGTTCCTTGTCTTGACAGTCTGAGAACATTTGGTTGCTTAGCATTTGCTTCTACTATTAAAGCAGACAGAGATAAATTCATGCCAAGAGCTTCTCGCTATGTTTTTCTTGGTTATCCTACAACTAAGAAAGCATACAAGTTACTCAATCTTGACAGCAAGCAGATATTTTATTCTCGTGATGTTATTTTATATGAGAATGTCATGCCTTTTCTGTTATTGCCAGCTACAAATCTTTCTATTTTTCCTGCTCAGATTCCTGCTTGTTGGGATTCTCTTCCAGATGCACTCATTGATCATCATGTTGCACCATCTCCTACAACTGTTATAGATCCTTCTCCAGCTTTACGCAGGTCTTCCAGGATTTCTCAACAACCACCTTACTTACAAGACTTTGTCTGCACCAATGTTCAGTGTAACAATGTCTTATCCTCTACTTCTGTCAATACCATTGCTTTTGATGATTTATTCTTGTTCAGTCAATGTATGACAGTCAATGTGGAGCCATTGGTCGAACCTTCTAGCTTTGAGGTGGCCAACACTTCTCCAAAATGGCAAGATGCCATGAACAAAGAGTTGGCAACTCTTGATGCTAACCACACTTGGGATGTTGTTTCTTTTCCATCAGGGAAGAAACCTATTTCTTCTAAATGGGTCTTCAAACTAAAGTTCAGGGCAGATGGTTCCTTGGAACGACATAAGGCGCGTCTGGTCATCAAAGGATGCACACAAAAAGAGGGACTCGACTACACTGAAACATTCTCACCTGTTGTCAAGATGACCACAATCAGAAGTTTAATTGATGTTGCTTCCAAGAAGAAATGGCCATTGTTCCAGTTGGATGTGAACAATGCCTTTCTTCATGGTGACCTCCATGAGGAGGTGTACATGAAGATTCCTCAAGGCCTTCCTGCACAACTTGGCAAAGCCTGTCGACTGAACAAGTCTCTTTATGGCCTAAAACAGGATTTGAGGCAGTGGCATTCAAAGCTTTCAGAAGCTCTATATTCACAGGGATTTGTTCAATCTCCCAACGATCACTCCTTGTTTCACAAGACAATCTCTTACTCAGTTGTTTTCCTTGTAGTATACGTGGAGGACATACTTATCACATGTAATGATCCTGCTGTTATCAACTCTATCAAGGCCTTCCTTGATGCTCGTTTCAAAATCAAAGATCTGGGTCAGTTGAGTTATTTTCTGGGCTTCCAGTTTCTTCATTTCTCCCAAGGCATCTTGCTCTCACAAAGGAAATTTATTCTGGACATTCTTCATGATTTTGATACTGCTGATTCTTCACCTACTAGCAGCCCTCTTGATTCTAGCATCAAGTTGACAACTTCCACTAAGGATTTTTTGCTTGATCCTACTCCTTACAGACGGCTTGTGGGAAAACTCAATTTTGCTACTACATCTAGGCCTGGCATTTGTTTTGTCGTCCAACATCTCAGCCAGTTCATGCAAAGTCCTTCTATTGCTCATTTTCGGGCTGCACTACACACTCTCAGATTTCTCAAAGGAACTCTGAATTCTGCTCTTTTGCTATCCAATTCCCCAGACTATTCTCTTGAGGCTTACTATGACTCTGACTGGGCCTCTTGCATTTGCACTCGACGATCTGTAAGTGGTTATTTTGTCATGCTTGACACCTCTCCCATCTCTTGGAAGTCCAAGAAGCAGACTACTATTTCTCTGTCCAGCGTTGAAGCAGAGTATAGATCCATTCGAAGGTTGACTGCATAACTAGCTTGGTTAACCCGACTTCTCCATGAACTTGAGGTGCCTTCTCTATAGCCTGTTCCAGTGAAATGTGATAGTCAAGCCGCCATCCATATTGCCAAAAACTCGGTCTTCCATGAACGCACGAAACACATCGAGATAGATTGTCATTTCGTTCGTTCTAAATTGGCTCAAGGGTTGATTACTCTCTCCCATGTCCCTACTCAACTTCAATTAGCTGATGTATTTACTAAACCTTTGAGTGGTCCATCTCATCATTCTGTCATGGACAAATTGGGGTTGATTGCTTCACCTCCAATTTGAGGGGGGATATAGAGAGTTAGTTAGACTGTTAGCAAGTTGTTAGCTAATGTCCCTTTATAAAGCTTCTCATGTAACTCATTTAGATCATTCAATACAGAAATTACTTTCATTCTCTCTGATTCTCTCTATAAACACAAACAATAAAGAAACTGTAGCCTGCAGATTTGATCGAATACATTAATATATATATATAGAGAGAGAGAGAGGGGGGAGCGCTCAGGTAAAACGAGTCTTGTGGTGAAACGAGTGGATAATTTTGGAGCATTGGATTGAGGGTGATAAATGACTAGATTAGGAGAGAGAAAATAGGGTGTAGTGAGGATGTGAATCATGGAATAAATATCACAAAAGCTTTTTTGAATTTTATTAAATAACCACCTCCAAAATAGAAAGTTTAATGTAGATTTGGAGAGAGAAAGATATTGTATATCTCCATCAGCGTTATTCCTCAAGCCTCCACCGAGATCCGTGTTATTCACTATGTTTTTAGTTAATACGCATATTCAGTGGAAGTTCGTGCATATCAATACATTTAATTAGTTGAAAATTAACATTATGCATATCGACACAAAAATTGTGAATATCGTTACATATTCTTTGCATATCTGTTGTGCTCAAGCACATGCCAGGATCCAAATCAGTACAAGGTGAAGGGGGACAAGACTTTGTTTAGCAAGGTCCCGACAAAATGCTCAGAGTTGATATGTTTTGTGTTTCTTTTTGGAAATAGAAAGATATAACTCTTCTAGACGGTTCTAGACGAGTTTGGGATATAACTCTTCAAGTATGATCTTGAAGAGTTTGGGATAGGCAACTCACAATCCTCGGATACAACTCACCAAGAAATATGAGAAGATATTGATTGACCATGGATGTAACGCACCAAGATCAAACAACCTTCTTTGGATATGACGCACCAAAGGGCGTCTTGGATATGACACACCAAAACAAGAACTTAAGCATTCTAGGATATGACACACCAAGAAGCCATCATTCACGTGAAGCTTGGAATTCAAACAAATCTGTTTTTTCTCAATTCAAGCTTGATTGAAATACAAGGCTCGGTCACCCTTATATAGGTGCCATAATGCATTAAGGAAATTATATAATTAATTAACTACCCACTAACATAGGCCACTAACTAGTTAAGCCACTAACTGGCTAAACCCACGATCTACCCACTAATTAATTAACGTAAAAATAGAAATAACGAAATAATAAAACACAAATCAACCATCTTCCGCGGAGACAGTTTCTGACCTAACTTCGGAAGGTCCGTTCTATCTCGTCCGTGATAGGAATGGAGTGATTCCAACGTCCAGAGATAGATCTTGAAGTCTAGTTTCACTCCTTAAAATTTGAGAGTGATCGGAGTTGGGAATCAGAAGATACGGCACTTTTACTGAGGTGACCCCTGGTCACATCCATGCAGCTCGGTTGCTGCTTCCTCTTCATTGAACCGGTCTTGACATGTCTTTGAGGTGACCCATGGTCACATCATCCTCCCCTCCTTTAAGAAAGATGCGTCCTCGAATCTTCGTTGTTGTTGCTTGCGAAGAACTCATGGGGAGGTAGACATTTGGACCTAGGATTTGCATCTTCAACGTTTTCAAGAATCGACAGCAACTTCCCAGAAAATCGTCCTGACTTCAAAAGGGTCGTTCTCTCAGATCCGACCTCCAAATGGGGTGATTCCAAATCGAGGAGTTAGATATGAAAGTCTGTTTTAATCCCTCCAAATTTGACTATGAACGGATCTGGGAATCAAAACTTATGGCAATTTTACTGAGGCGCTGCAAAGGGTTCCTGAAGGCCAGATCCTCCTCCTTCATGTCCGGCCTCTCCCTCCATGACTTGGCCCTTGTTGTTCTTCCTTTTTGCTCTGATACCAAATGTTGTGCTCAAGCACATGCCAGGATCCAAATCAGTACAAGGTGAAGGGTGACGAGACTTTGTTTAGCAAGGTCCCGACAAAATGCTCAGAGTTGATATGTTTTGTGTTTCTTTTTGGAAAGAGAAAGATATAACTCTTCTAGACGGTTCTAGACGAGTTTGGGATATAACTCTTCAAGTATGATCTTGAAGAGTTTGGGATAGGCAACTCACAATCCTCGGATACAACTCACCAAGAAATATGAGAAGATATTGATTGACCATGGATGTAACGCACCAAGATCAAACAACCTTCTTTGGATATGACGCACCAAAGGGCGTCTTGGATATGACACACCAAAACAAGAACTTAAGCATTCTAGGATATGACACACCAAGAAGCCATCATTCACGTGAAGCTTGGAATTCAAACAAATCTGTTTTCTCTCAATTCAAGCTTACCTTACAAATGATGGGAAACATGCCTTAAATAGGCTACAAAAGTGAATTGAAGAAAATGCTAGAAAATGCTAATATTCTAGCACTAACTCTACCCACTAACTAATCCACTAACTTAGCTAATTTAATTAATAAAGAAAATGCTATTAATCTAACACTACTTTACCCACTAACTTAGCTAATTTAATTGATTTCTAAATTAAATAAATAACTAGAAACACTTAAAGCAACTTCAACTTCAGCTTTCTCATCTTATGCACGAACCGAGCCATTGATGGGATCCATATTCACATCAATATCTGTTTATTTTGTTCATGTTCAATCGTATTCATGCTGATATTCACTGTCTTATATCTGATATTCAAGTATTATGAGTGCTTATTCATTATGTATATAATGCATCCACTGAATTGAAAAAAAATTGTGTATATCTGTGTATATCAAAACACATTATTTGAATATCGTTCAAGTATTTCTGAATATCTGTTATTCGGCATCATGCATATCCCATCCACACAAATGAATATCATATTCACGGCCAATGAAATAATCCATAATTACAAGTTGCATATCATACAAGTATATTCTGCATATCACTGTACAAAAAATGCATATCCCATCCACATAATTGCATGGCCGCGATCGCTGCCCTTGAACCGCGCCTGCGGCTTGTTCTTTCCTGGCACTCAGCGAGATCTTCCTTGGTCGTGCCCGCGGCTTATTCTGCATATCAATGTATAGAAAATGCATATCCCATCCACACAAATGAATATCACATTCACGGCCAATGAAATAATCTATCATAAAAAATTGCATATCATACAAGTATATTCTGCATATCAATGTATGAAAAATGCATATCACATCCACACAAATGAATATCACAATCACGGCCAGTGAAATAATCTACAATAACAAATTGCATATCATACAAGTATTATCTGCATATCAATGCATGAAAAATGCATATCCCTTCCATACAACTGAATATCACATTCACGGCCAGATACATAATCCATAATCACATAATGCATATCATACAAGTATGTCTGAATATCATACATAGACCCTAAATTAGAACTCCAAATCAGCCGGCGGTAATGGAGGACGCCAATAATCCAACCCAACCTCAACATAGACTACATTTCTTCTACGAGACATATATTAGCTTCCTTCAAAAGAAGATCGTGAAAAAAGATTGTGAACGATCGGGACAACGAATAATTTGACAAATAAAATTTTAACAGCCACCTACCAGTTCTCCTACCTGAAGCATACTCCATGGAGACTGTTGCCACGTGCCAATATCTGGCTTTAACAGAGAAGACACGGTGCCTTCAAACCAAGTCATCCGTGAGGAATCCTCAGTCTTCACCGCCATCTTAACCCTCACGTCAGCCATCCAATTGAGGGCCATAGCCTCATCCACATTCTCGACATCCACCAGAAAATCCCGCAACCCTGCCTTGGGGTAATAAACCGCCTCAAACGACATGTTATTCGCCGCCAGCTCCAGCGCCTGAGCCACCGATTCCGGTGGGACCTTCTCCTTCTTCTTTTTGGGCAACCTGCCTTGTCCATCTCCTTCACCCGCCACTGCCGCCGTTCGTCCATCCTTCCCTAAGCCGGCCATGGACATAGAGTACATCGCAACCCACCTCTTCAACTCCGCAGAGGAGATATACTTCTTAGCCCTCCTAACCCCAAGAAACAGTTTCCCCGTGACCTTGTTCTTCATGAAGACAACAGAATCCCCCGTAATTAGCTTCTTGATGTTGACGTACTTGCTCCACCCGATGGTCAAGAGGTGCCTCCTCCGCGTTCCCCGGTAGATGTGCCGAAAATTCCAGGTGTTTCCTCGGAGGTCGGTGATAGACAACGTTTGAATTGGCGGATTCGCCGCGTAATCAAGCGGCGGGAAGATGGAGTCCGCGCAGAACCGCGACACCGAGAATCCTCCGCCATTGTTGGCATCCGACGACATCAGAACCTTGGCGAAGGAGACGATTACGCCGTCCTCCTCGCTGCTGCCTTCCACCGCCGGGGACAGCGGTCACTGATCAAGAAAGTGCCCCTCGCCGAGAGGCTCTAGCCGGATCTTGGTAAAGACCTCGTCGGAGTCGGGATCGACAAGGTGGAGCACCTGGAGAACTCGGCAGAGAACAAACGGCCTCAGAGGGAAATGAGAGATGAATGAGAGGACAGATTGAGGATCAGAGGAGTGCTCTATATGACCCTGTGGGAAGTAGTAAACCCTAGAACCTACTGCCGGGATAACAAGCAATGGAGGTGGAATAATTTTTTAGAGAGAGAGCATTGAGGGAGACAATGAACGGTTTTTGGAAGGAGAAAGGAATAGACGATTTAATGGGAAAGTGAATCTGTGGATTAGAGAGAGATGGAGTAAATTGGGGAAAACAAATCTCATAAAATTAGGTAATCTAGTGTGTGTCTTGTATTTAAATTATTTTGTACCTCCCTCCATTAAATCTTGTTCGTCAATCTCATCAACATCCAACGCACTAGAATCATTCACCCGTTTCACTATAAGAGCCTGTTTTACTAGAGCATAGATCTATAGGGGGACGCTCCGGTAAAACGGTTGTTATGGTAGAACGGAAGTACTAATCTGGAGCGTCGGATTGATATTGATGGATGGTTGGATTAATGGGTTATAGGAGAGATATGGTAGAGCCCTAACCACCAAATCTAACATAATAAGGATATTATTAATAAAAAAATCATTAATTTTGGTTGTTACAGGAGAGAGAAATTAAGATAATATTCTCTTTCCTAATCGATTTTTCTCCCATTCAAATATTTAAAATTTAAATGGGAAGAACATTTTAAAACGTTCGTGAATATCGTTAGTGTGTTTACGAATATCAATCATTTGTTAATGAATATCGTTCATGTTTGTTTGAATATCGATTTCTATTTAATAAGTGAATATTTAATATCTTTAAAATGTGAATATCATCACTTAAATCATGAATTTCACCACTTGATAATATGAATATCACACTAAGTTACATGAATATCTCAATTAATCACGTGAATATCAAATTCACTTACATGAATATCACAACTTAATTTGTAAATATCACTACCCATTTTGTGAATATCGCCCACCGCCCACCACCCAATTACATTAATATAGTCACCAAGTACATGAATATCATCACCTAACTACACGAATATCACCACCCAATATCTTCGAAGCTTCGATTCATGGCGGTAAGGTTTAACAATGACATTGTCGCATCGATTTTGGGTCACACAGTCACACGATCAACCTAAATATCAACATTATTATAATGAATATCAACAACATTATATTGAATATCATATCATAAAATTTGAATATCGACTATTCAACGCATGAAACCTCATGAATATGAACAACATTATAGTGAATATCACATCATACAATTTGAATATCAATTGCAAATAGTACAAACAACACCATCAACAAGCAATTTGAATACTATAATAGCGATATTCATTCCATATGTGATGATATTCACGTATTTTGTACGCATAGTCATACAAGTAAGTAGTCAATATTCATAAAAACATCAAATTTCCAGCAAATTTCCAACAAATCCAGTTTCAGCAATATTGAACTGTAACCAAAATCAATAATGAAAATTTGGACAAATTCAAGGTTCAAATCTAGAAAAAAAATCCAAAAGCCCTAAAATCGATGCCAAATATGCCAAATTCTCATCAAAACTCTAATTTTGTACGTTAAAAGGAAACGGCAATTTGTTGACTTAGAATGAAAAGGTTCTGAAGAGGTTCATGTACCTGACGTGGATGATCTTGACGCTGGTGCAAGGAATTGCTCTTCAACTTCTGCAAGAATTGACAGCAAATTTCTAGAAATCCAGCGTGACTTCAACTTGCTCGTTCTCTTTCTTCTGGACTCGGAATTGGATGATTCCAACTCCCAGAGTTATATCTAGAAGTCTAATTTCGTCCCTCAAAATTTGAGAATTTTATGAGTTGTGAATCAAAAGATATGGCGTTTTAACTGAGAGGTCGCTGAGATTTCCGGGAAGGAATCCATCGTTGCGAGAGACAGTTCGAGAGGCAACGACAGCAACAGAGGGGCTCCGATTCTACCCAGATCCACCGTGGGGTTGGCAACCATTTTCCCTTGATGTTGTGCGACCGCCAGATCCGAACCCAAGTCCACCGCATGGCTGACGACTTCCCGTCCCCTGCTGCTGCTCGCGACCACCATCCACTGATGTTGCTCGCGACCACCGTCCCTTGCTGCTGTTCGCGACCACCGGCGAGCTCGGAACTGGGTGTTGGAGGAGGTTGATCGGAAGCCTCATCGAGTTCATCTTCGAATGGAAAGAGAGAGATGAGTAACTGAGAGAGAGGGTACGGTTTTTCAAATAGGAAGGTGGAGATTTTGAGGGATTTTGGTATTCCTAAAATCACGGGGAATAAAAAATCTGGTGTGTGTACAATTTAATATAAAAATTTACACCCTTTTAGTTTCAATCGAAACCATTGATTTGATTTTAATATAAAAGTCATTATTTGTACTTCCGTTTTATCTTAATAGACTGTTTTACTAGATCTTAATTCTAGATATATATATATATATATTCAGTAACTCAAACTAAATAAAGTCTACCAAAACTAATTAAGATATCTAATACAGATCGTTGCATTGCTAATATACTAGCGTAATCCATTTTTATATAATTATAGTTAATGGAATGGTGACGTGGAACGCTTATCCTCACGATAATTCACTTCCTAATCATCAATATCTAATATAAAGTTGTCCTATGAGAAAAGATTGAGAAAATAGGTTGTGCATTCAATTGTTTCTTCAATTAGATATTAATGTGGTGTTTGAATTACACATCTTTCCTCTCGCTAAGGCCATTTGCAGTGAGTGATGGTTAAATTTGGTCTTGATAGCTGTTAGAATGAGTTTAAAGAATCATGAGAACTCCAATAAATTGGCTATCTATGACTATTTTGTATATAATTCCTTGCGGTCTAGGTGTGCATCAAATCTGGATCCCTGGTCTGGTTGGAAGGACTTCCACAGTTCTGCTTCAACATGTCAGACTGCTGGCACTGCTTCTGATCTGTCCTTTGACAGATTTTCTTACGAGGATGAGGCAGCCATGTCAAAAACTTCATCTGAACAGTATGTATATAAGAGAGTCTTCCCTATTTTCTATACTTAATCCCAATATGCTGATTTTCATGATTATTCTGTATTATCTTTGCAATATGTGTCATCAGTTAGCTGTCTTTGTTACGCTATTATGGCACTGTAAAACTTGTCAGCATCAGGCTTTCAGGGTCATAGAATCTAAAACTAAGTGAGATTAAATTAGCCTGAATTTTGAGTGCATAGTAATTGTAGATTCTTCTGGAGCAATAAGTTTTTCTGTGCTTGAATAACTAATTTCATTTTTTTGATGTCTTGGGTTTCAGTATTAACTAATTTATGGTTTCTATTTTTCCCCTTTCCCTACAATGTTTTGATGTTGTCAACATAGCTATGTTGTAGGATAAGCTCTTACAGCTGTCCATATAGTTGTATTGTCAAATATGCTTCAGTAATAGATAATAACAGTTGGCAGCATGTGTGAATTTGAAAAGATGTGTTTCTTATGCCATTTGCTATCACATTTCCTTTGTCTCCTTTCTATCTGCATCTAGCTATTCTAAAATAATTGATATTCCTTTTTTTATCAACGATTGTGCACATCCTAGCAATTAAGTGCAGTGATCCCATTGATGCTCATCCTTAAACATGTGTATTTTATTCTCAAAGGCAAATACTTGGATAGTATTTTAATTTAAGTGGCTTCTTTGTTGCCTGCCAAGTTTATATTGAAGAACGACGAGCTCATTTCAAAATGTTATTTTTATCTAACATAAAACATGCAATAATAATCCATATATTACAAACTCACATTTTAACCGCGACACTACATATACACAAAAGGCATGTGAGAAAAATGTGTAGAAAATTTTACTTTTACACAACTTTTAAAACGCTAAAAATATTTTTCCTTAACAAATACATTTGTGAACTCCTCAATTTTTCAAAATAAAAAGCAATAACTTTTTGAATTCCTTACTTTCTCAAAACAAAGAACAAAAAACTATAACACAATTTAGATAATGTTATTATTTTTAATTTCATTTTAAAAATAATCCATTATAGTTTTTTCTCCTTTTGGCCATTCTTCTTTGATATCTACACCCCTTATTTTTTTCGTAAACTGTTACCTTTTTAGGGGTTGTATCATTTCATCCATAGATTTTTGGTTCAATAGATCGTAGAAGATCGAACAGCTCGAGAGAGAAACATTCATGGTTGCTCCACCCGCTAGAGCTAGAGCCGATTTAATACTTTCAAAATTATATGGTATTGAATGAACACACTTAATGCACAGAATTGCAAACTTCATATTAGATATAGATTTCTAAAATATTCACATAAAATTTCATCAAAATAAAAACACATCCCTACAAAAACAAACTTTTACTTTAATTCAAAATTAAAATTAGACTTCTAACCAAAATTATAAAAAATAAAATAACCCGCTTCTTATTTACAATCATAACAGTTTATACCTAACATACTTACATTTAAATAAATATCAAATAATATATGTCTAGCATAAAAAATAGAACAACGATCCATATATTACAAACTCATTTTTATATCGTGACACTACATATACACAAATGGCCCGTGCGTAGCACGGGCTTCGATTTCTAGTATATTTAAAAGTTAGCATTTTAAGTCATTGAATGCTAACTTTTAAAGATGAATTAGTTTCACAATTTAAACAATTTTTCAAATTCAAAAAGTACTAAAGTGACAATTTCATATATTAACAATTATATTAATAATCTATAATCTTCTATATAATATAAAAAGTTTTTGATTCACAATTATATACAATTACTACATATTAATCGATTAAAAAGTCCTTATTTTCATGTGGTTCTATAACTCTTATATCTTCACATTAAATCTTTAACATAGTTTAATTTATATTTCTATTAAGCATGAAAAACAACCAAAATACCATCACTAAAAGACCTTCGTATCTTTTTGAGAAATTGAAAAATATTAAATAAAAAAATAATAGACCAAATCAATATTAGTGATTAGAAGTTATTATATAACCAACTATTAATTGAATTTATAGACATAGCGTCTCTTTTAAAACTATAAAGTACTATATGTATGATATGATTTTATCCTTTTTTAATTTCAGTTAAGAATAATTAATATAGTGTAATTGCATGAAATAAGATTATAGCTCCGAAAAACTAAAAAAATTGACATAAATCCGTTTTTTTGTATCACCTAATTAATCTTTTATATTAAGGATATTTATTGTCACCAACCAATTGAATCAATCATCAATCAATATCTAATATAAAGTTGTCCTATGAGAAAAGATTGAGAAAATAGGTTGTGCATTCAATTGTTTCTTCAATTAGATATTAATGTGGTGTTTGAATTACACATCTTTCCTCTCGCTAAGGCCATTTGCAGTGAGTGATGGTTAAATTTGGTCTTGATAGCTGCTAGAATGAGTTTACAGAATCAGGAGAACTCCAATAAATCGGCTATCTATGGCTATTTTGTATATAATTCCTTGCGGTCTAGGTGTGCATCAAATCTGGATCCCTGGTCTGGTTGGAAAGACTTCCACAGTTCTGCTTCAACATGTCAGACTGCTGGCACTGCTTCTGATTTGTCCTTTGACAGATTTTCTTACGAGGATGAGGCAGCCATGTCAAAAACTTCATCTGAACAGTATGTATATAAGATAGTCTTCCCTATTTTCTATACGTAATCCCAATATGCTGATTTTCATGATTATTCTGTATTATCTTTGCAATATGTGTCGTCAGTTAGCTGTCTTTGTTACGCTATTATGGCACTGTAAAACTTGTCAACATCAGGCTTTCAGGGTCATAGAATCTAAAACTAAGTGAGATTAAATTAGCCTGAATTTCGAGTGCATAGTAATTGTAGATTCTTCTGGAGCAATAAGTTTTTCTGTGCTTGAATAACTAATTTCATTTTTTTGATGTCTTGGGTTTCAGTATTAACTGATTTATGGTTTCTATTTTTCCCCTTTCCCTACAATGTTTTGATGTTGTCAACATAGCTATGTTGTAGGATAAGCTCTTACAGCTGTCCATATAGTTGTATTGTCAGATATGCTTCAGTAATAGATAATAACAGTTGGCAGCATGTGTGAATTTGAAAAGATGTGTTTCTTATGCCATTTGCTATCGCATTTCCTTTGTCTCCTTTCTATCTGCATCTAGCTATTCTAAAATAATTGATATTCCTTTTTTATCAACGATTGTGCACATCCTAGCAATTAAGTGCAGTGAGCCCATTGATGTTCATCCTTAAACATGTGTATTTTAATATCAAAGGCAAATACTTGGATAGTATTTTAATTTAAGTGGCTTCTTTGTTGCCTGCCAAGTTTATATTGAAGAACGACGAGCTCATTTCAAAATGTTATTTTTATCTAACATAAAACATGCAATAATAATCCATATATTACAAACTCATATTTTAACCGCGACACTACATATACACAAAAGGCATGTGAGAAAAATGTGTAGAAATTTTTACTTTTACACAACTTTTAAAACGCTGAAAATATTTTTCCTTAACAAATACATTTGTAAACTCCTCAATTTTTCAAAATAAAAAGCAACAACTTTTTGAATTCCTTACTTTCTCAAAACAAAGAACAAAAAACTATAACACAATTTAGATAATGTTATTATTTTTAATTTCATTTTAAAAATAATCCATTATAGTTTTTTCTCCTTTTGGCCATTCTTCTTTGATATCTATACCCCTTGTTTTTTTCGTAAACTGTTACCTTTTTAGGGGTTGTATCATTTCATCCGTAGATTTTTGGTTCAATAGATCGTAGAAGATCGAACAACTCGAGAGAGAAACATTCATGGTTGCTCCATCCGCTAGAGCTAGAGCCGATTTAATACTTTCAAAATTATATGGTATTGAATGAACACACTTAATGCACAGAATTGCAAACTTCATATTAGATATAGATTTCTAAAATATTCACATAAAATTTCATCAAAATAAAAACACATCCCTACAAAAACAAACTTTTACTTTAATTCAAAATTAAAATTAGACTTCTAACCAAAATTATAAAAAATAAAATAACCCGCTTCTTATTTACAATCATAACAGTTCATACCTAACATACTTACATTTAAATAAATATCAAATAATATATGTCTAGCATAAAAAACAGAACAACGATCCATATATTACAAACTCATTTTTATATCGTGACACTACATATACACAAATGGTCCGTGCGTAGCATGGGCTTCGATTTCTAGTATATTTAAAAGTTAGCATTTTAAGTCATTGAATACTAACTTTTAAAGATAAATTAGTTTCACAATTTAAACAATTTTTCAAATTCAAAAAGTACTAAAGTGACAATTTCATATATTAACAATTATATTAATAATCTATAATCTTCTATATAATATAAAAAGTTTTTGATTCACAATTATATACAATTACTACATATTAATCGATTAAAAAGTCCTTATTTTCATGTGGTTCTATAACTCTTATATCTTCACATTAAATCTTTAACATAGTTTAATTTATATTTCTATTAAGCATGAAAAATAACCAAAATACCATCACTAAAAGACCTTCGTATCTTTTTGAGAAATTGAAAAATATTAAATAAAAAAATAATAGACCAAATCAATATTAGTGATTAGAAGTTATTATATAACCAACTATTAATTGAATTTATAGACATAGCGTCTCTTTTAAAACTATAAAGTACTATATGTATGATATGATTTTATCCTTTTTTAATTTCAATTAAGAATAATTAATATAGTGTAATTGCATGAAATAAGTTTATAGCTCCGAAAAACTAAAAAAATTGACATAAATCCATTTTTTTGTATCACCTAATTAATTTTTTATATTAAGGATATTTATTGTCACCAACCAATTGAATCATAAATACTTAAAATTAGGATATAAGCAACCTATAAACTTAATAATTTTACCTTTATTATCGTTATTATGCCAAAATAAGTGCATGAATGGAGAAAAATTCTTCATTACATTCATCACCTAGAATTGTATAATTTATACAAAACTTTTCAAATGCCATTCGTGTTTCATGCCAATGGGCAATACATTAATAACAATATTTTAGTTTTATCATATTTAAATTTCACCATTCAAGTATATTTATTCATAATAATAAAGGGAAATAAAAATATTGTAACCTTTGTGACTCTTTATTCACCATTAGAGGTTCATGTCTATGGGTAATTACATCAATTTAGACAATGAATAAATGTATTCATAACATGTTAATTCTATACGCATTTCAATTTAAATATATTTATTTATAATGATTCTTATTAATCTCTCTCTAACAATGTATTTATATAAATTTGTCAATATAATAATGATTCTAATTATAATTATAATGTATTATATAATGTAACTTATTTCTAACAATATATTTATATAAATCTTATCTATATTATTAGTGAATTCCAATTAAACTACACGTGAAGAGTAATTTTGAGCTTAAATAATATATTACTGTTGAAATTTGCACGAAATTCTCCTCCTAGCTTTCCTTTAAATATTCATATTATAAAGAAAGATTAATTAAAATTATTATAAAAGCAAATTGACTATGTTGTAATTAAATGTCGCAATTATAGCCATTAACTAGAAGAGTTCAAAATATAGTCTTGTCATTTCATACGGGAAAAAAATATTATCATACAAAGTAATTAATAAATAAGGCTTTCAGAGTTTAATCCACAACATACAAAACTAAACTTTAAAATAACCAATGTCAAGTTGGTAACATGAGCCTCCGTTACAAGAACTATGCATACATGTATAAGATTGTGGATAATGATTTTGATTTTCATAAAAGCCATATTTATAACACATTATTATGCTAATATTAAGCATATTTATATATTTCTATTAATTTATAATCGATAAGAGATGAAAAATCTTAATTCATTATTGTATACCACTTTAGATTATCGTAACTACAAATATAACAAATATTATTGGCACTAAGGAAATTAATACAACTTTTTATGATTGTGTCATTGACTATATATTTGATATTGGTTAGTTCCGTAAAAGAAGACTATTCATGTACTAAGACTATTAACAAACAATATTTTTAATTTTCGTTCCATAAGATACACTATATCACTTTTTGATGTTGGGATGGGTCTACCATTTCGTATGTCAATAGTACCCCGGTTTGGATGTATAGCGTTTCAATCGGTCGAACCAGACGATCAAGACTAAAAAAAAAGATACACTATATCATTACAACGGGAGAGTATTAATTGTTCTTTTATGTAAAAAAAAGGGCCTAAAAAATAGTCATTTTTATGATTATATTTTCTGTTAAAAACAAATACATATTTTTTTAAATAATAATGAGTGACCCGTGTGTAACACGTACATAAACACTAGTTAATCCTTAATCCAAAGTCTATCTCACACTGTGCTAATTAATTACAAGTAATATCTATATATATTTTGACCAAAAAAGCAATATCTATATATATTTATTTGTATATATATTTATTTGAAGGGAAGTCTTTCTAACCGTGTATATGAAACAATTAGTGTAAAAAAGATATACTCACAAAAAATGATTAACCAGAATTCAATTCTGATAATAGTCATTCAAACTAGACTAAGGATAAGAAAGTAACGTCTATATCCGAAACCAAAGGTGTTTCGCATCTTTTTCTATCTATCATTTCACATATATATAACTGTTCAACAGAAAGAAAGCTAGCTAGATATAAGGGTGAAAACGACGTTCACATAATAACGTATGAAACGTACAAGACGAAGAAAAACCACTATCAGTGATGATATTGACATATATATATTGTTATATAGTACGCACGTAATTATTATCTCAAATAACACATTTTTTAACAAAAACTTTACCACTCAACTTTTTTAATATATAGGAGAAATGTCACGGATGTTTGTCGCAGCGTTGTCACAATCATATATATACGTTAACAGATATGCTTTTCGCTTTCTAGTTAACCTTATGCGTATTTATATTGTGATGTGTTAACTGTTTAGGCCAATTTGCAAATTTTCGCCCAAATAAATTGCAATCCTTTTGCCCAATTTTTTTTTTCAACTTTTCACAAAAATAAGCACATAATTTATTTTCTTAATATCGTTATGATATGTAGTAGCGGACGTATAAATAGCTAAAAGAGGAGTCACAAATATTTTGCTCGTGATTGACGGATTAGAATTAATGTGTGATGTATTCAGTCTAGACCTGTATAAGTCCGGGCTAGCCCGATCGGCCCGGACCGTCCGCCCGATTAAAAAACCGGGCTTGGACAACAATATTAGTCCGGTCGAGCCGGGTCAGCCCGGTACAGTAACGGGCCGGGCATGGACGGACCTCTATGCTCGACCGGGCCTATAAGCCCTGTCCGATATTCGTTACTGTTTATATAATTAATATATATTTATAATTATATATATATTTTTATAATTATATATATATATTATAATTACTGTTTATAATTATATATATGTTTAAAATTTTATCCGACCGGACTAGCCCGCCGGATAACCCGGCCCGGTTGACCGGGCGGGCCTGGACAAAAAACTCAGCCCGGTCAACCGGGCAAAAAAATACGAAAAACCCAAATACGAAAAACCCGGCCCGGGCCCGGCCCGAACCCGGATTTGTACAGGTCTAATTCAGTCTTTGTCTCTTGTCTTTTTTGTTGTTGATTCTTGTGTTAGTCAGACATTAAGTCTCTATCAATATATATGTTGGGATATAAAACACATCACATATTAGAAAGTTGAGAATAACAAGATTAATATATAAGTTTAGTGAATCACTCTTACTATTGATAATTGATTTTATGATAGAATCATACTGAACTTATATACTGAGCCTTGTGTGTGCACGATCCTCAGTCTATTGGCCCACAAACTTTCTACATGGTATCAGAACATATTCCGTTCTACGTTCGAACGTCTCCCTGGTTCTTTGGGTTGGGCTTAGCAAGTTGCTAGCCACCCGTTCTTGGGCTAATTATAAAGGGACTGAGATGCTAGACTCGTTGTCCAAGTGTCAACTGAGTCAGGCTAGTTGCACTTGAGGGGGCGTGTTGGTATATAAAACTCATCCCACATTGGAAAGTTGAGAATAACAAGACTAGTATATAAGTTTAGTGGATCACTCCTCCTATTGTCAATTGGTTTTAGGATGGAATCTCACTGGACTTATATACTAGGCCTTATGTGTGCACGACTCCCAGTCTATCAGCCCACAGACTTTCTACAAGATACTTGATTTTTTTATCAGATCGAGAAAGATAAAACAATATTATTTTATCATTTTTTAGAGCGGTTATAGACTAAAAAAATTGGATGTATTCACAAAATAAGGCTAAAACGACATTGATTTGTCAAAAGTTCACATTACATCCATGAAATTAATTTTTTTCAATAACTGCCTTTGGTATCATACAAAACATAAAAAGTATTTAAAAACAAGCTAGAGTTATGTGACTTGTTAATTAGAGTAACATTTCTATTATAGTTTTGTGTCATTTCTAATAAAAATGTAATAATAACGAGAGTGTTCTTAATAAATACTCTCACACATATATATATATATAATTTGTATATCTAGTAGGCCTAATTAAATTTGTTCGTTATAAGATCCAAAATATAAAAATTCTAACTAAATTCTTCATTAAAAAACAAAAATCTATAATAAAATATTATAAAAATATTCTTAGGAGAGGGAGGGTGTGACTGACCCTACAGAACCCCCTTGTGTCCGCCAGTCTATATACTTATTTATTTATGTATGTATGTATGTATTTTATTATTTCAAAACTAGTATTGAACTGATGACCCAATTGTATCCTCTCATTAATATATTTCGTAACAAATGGATCCGTCCAAATGGGTATGATCACATATTCACATCGATGCATGTATATGGTACTGCAAAATTGAATAAACAACCGACTAATAAATAAAGCTGTTGCAAGCAGTCGTCATATCAATACGCACAATAACATGTCAACATAACAGCTAAAACTTAAATCAATAAATTTGATGAAAAAAATTAAGACCGAAAACCAAAGTTTATTGATTTTGAACTATAAAAGTTGTTTATACTATTTCCGTTCATATTGTATATCCTGCTGAATGAAAAACCAAAATATATACTTTGAATCCTGATTATACTATATATGGATTGCTTAACTCTGCAAGATTCAAATATATCATTGTTTCTGCCTTTCTCGAATAACACATTTTGTTACGCTCTCTTTTTTAAACCAAAGAGTATAACAATATTAGAGAAGCAACGCAGTATAATCTCACAAAACAGGTATATGGGGGGTCGAATATAAGCACTTATATCCCGAATAAGGTGAGAGGATGTTTTCTAGGACTTAAGAAAAAAAGTATAACAAATATGAATTATTTGTAGTTTACATAATTTTAATATAGTTTTTGTCAGTTATTCTAATATTGTTTAATCAAGTTATTTAAGACGAGTTATCTATCCAGAAGACCAGAATCCATTAAATCCCAATCCAAGCACAGCGATGTAAGAGTATGACCCTTGTACTTCTTCATGATGGGCCCTGATAATGGGCCAGGCCCGAAATTACAAGGCTTTTAAATGAAGTGGGCCTGTAGCCCTGTCTAGAAATTGTTTGTGATATGTAGAATCGAGGAGGATTTTGTACCCATCGATCCTTTAAGAGTTTTCAATTAATAAAAGAGATCCCTACTAATTTTTATGTATTTTTCATATTTCTATTAGCTTATTTTATTATTATTTTTTCCTTTCTCTTCTTTATTTTTTTCTCTCTCTAAAATATTATTTTGGAGGGTTTAGGGTTTAAGGGGTAGGATTTAGGGGGTAGGGAGTAGGGTTTAGGGAGAGGGAGAGGGGTCCATTTTTGCTAAGGGTCCATTAGTTTTAAAAAAAGTTTGTCAAATAGTCATTTACTTAACTCACCGTAGAATCGAGAGGGTTTTGGGCCCATTGACTCTTTAAGAGTTTTCAATTAACAAAATTATCCCTACTAGTTTTTATGTATTTTTTTTACCCCTACTAGCTTTTTTTTTCTCTCTCTAAAATATTGTTTTTTGGGGTTTAGGATTTAGGGTGTAGGGTTTAGGGGAAGGGGATTAGTTTCCTAGGGGGTTAGTTTCTTAATAAAAACGTCGTATATGGATCATTTACCCAACTCATCCTAGAATCGAGGGTAATAATGAAGCACAAGTTTACACTTTACACAATTGACTCTTACACCTTCGGTTTTACCTGAAAATAAGTTCATCTCAAATGTTAAATTTCTTTCAACCAAAAAAATGTTGAATTTCTTATATGATTAAATCTTGTCCATTCAGAGCTGGAAGTATCATAGTTGTTCTGGGAACGATGTACACTGGAGTTTAATGAGTAAAAGGGCAAAATTTTACAACATTAATTGATAATGCAAAATGAGAACCACAACAATGATTTTATATTCTATAATTGAAAAATTACAATGCATTACAACTATTAAGAGGGTTTATTACATATGTTGGTTAACATACAAAAGAGAGCCACTTAATAATCAGGGTCGGCCTTTTGGGTAGTTTAGGGATGCGTTCGGTTGAGTTGAAGGAGGAAATGAAGTTGGATGAAGTGAGATGAAGTTGGATGAAGTGAGATGAAATTGGTTGAAGTTTAAGCATTTGCTTAATGTTACCCCCAACATTAAGCAAAATGGGAGTTGAAGTGGAAGTTTAAGTGTTCACTTTCACTTCAACCCACTCCGAACGGACCCCTAGTAAGACGGCCGCTAGGGCCCAAGGTTGGGAGAGGCCCAAATCCAATATCAAATTGTAGTAATATAGTTATTAATTAAGACAAAAAATATATAAAGTAAAGTTGATCTAGTTGATGAAAGTACAATTGGTTTTCAAAAGGTCTTAGGTTCAAATCTTAATAAATTCACTTTTTGCATTTAGTAAGTAAGCCTCATTTTTCTTTTAGTTGATTTTCACTTTCTTTATTGTGCTAGTTTTTGTATATTAGTTAAGCCCTTTTTATTTCTTTTTTGGAAAAATCAAAAAAATCAAAAAATTTCATTTTTACCTTATATAATGTATATAACATTTTTTTCTGTAATATGTGGCCCATTTCTCTCGTTTCTCAATTTCATTTCATTTGATATGTGAGTCAATTCCTTTTCAATTTGGATTTGGTTTTAATTTTAATTTCTTCTTATATACTTTGTGAGGTTTATTTTTCATTTTGAAGATAAATAATTTTGTTATTTGAATGTTGTTAATTAATATTTCTTTCTTATATTAATTGTTTATCATAAAATCTCATTCTTCTAAGAAGATCAAACTTTTAATTTGGACATAAGAAGTGGTCTGATTCTATCTTTATTCTACTTAATATAATTATCATATATATTAATTTCTTATTATTTTATATTTCTTTCTTAATTTTTAAATTATAAAATTATTGAACCGTTACTTTTATATTTTGAGGGCCTTAATTTTTATTTTGCCCTAGGGCCCACCATATATTTGGACCGACAATGTTAACAATATATATTATATTTGACAAAAGAAACAATATATATCATATTCAATCTCTCAAGGTATTTACTTACATACTAATTATTTAATGCATGAATTGGTTAAATTTTATTATACTCCTTCCGTATGAAAATATTTGACTTCTTAACTTTCAACTTTTGTCTATAAATAACAGTCTCTTTGATAATTTTACTCCCTATTTTTGCACATTTAGTCTTACTAGTGGATGGAACAAACTGAAATCTGAACAATTAAAGTATCTCTCAGAACCAATTTGGTAATTTCATTGTAAAGCGACTTGTATTTTTTGATGAATTATTAACGTTATGTGATGCGTTCCAATCTTCGAGTGCCGGCCAAGTTGTCGCGGCGGCGTTGGATCTAGGCCTTAATGTGAGTCGCTCGTCTTGGAAGTGGGATTCACATGGTGATTGAGGGAACGCGTGGGGAGTTCCACCACACGGTGATGACTACACGATGAGTGGAGACACGATGCGAGCGGTGGCGAGTGGCAATGGGTAGGGATTGCGGCCTCAGGACTAGGCGCAATGGAGTGATAGGACTCGATGATTCGAGTGTGGCCGTAGCGTCGGCGGCGGAGTGAAGGAGATGAGAAGATAGATTGAGAGTTTGTGACGTCCGATCAAAGGAAGGAGACAATTAGGGCTCTCAACTTAAGCTTTAATTAAAATACGACGTAACCTAATACAAAAGGCTGAGATGGCCTTATATAGAGGTAGCGGGACTCGGATGGGCCGAATCTCGCCTAATGGGCTAGCCCACGCGACACGCGTGGACACCCAAATTAGAAATAACTAAAAATAGTAACTACTAAAAATGAGGACAAGCCAAAACTAGAACGTCTCAAAATCACAAAAGAATCTCTAAATGAACGCGGTGCCGATGGTGGCGAGGAGTTTGAGAGAGAACGCGGTCTCTGGCGTGCCTTGGCTAGCGACGACACGCACGATCAATGATTGTGTGGCGTTGGCGATGGCCTTGGCACGTGATCTTGTTATGGGCCCTTGTGAGCGAATGCTCATGGCTTCCTCCTCCTCAGCTGCAGTCATGGTGGGCAGGGACGCATCATTATGTATGTGTATTAATATTGCTATAAGCTAGTTTATCGCATGACAATTATCAAAGTCAACATGAATTTTAAGGTTTTGTCATCAGAAATCTAATAGGGTGAGTAAATACTGAGTAAATCTAGGTTTACATGTCAATCTCTCCCAACATGTTTTCTAATATCCCATTAATTTCAACATGAATAGGTATATTTTTGTATTATGATATTGCGGCTTATGCAACATGTTTATTTCTAACCAGAAGAAGACAGTGAAAGCATAAGTTACAAGTTGCTCTTTGTACAAAGCAAATCCCAAATCACTACAATCTTCTTGCTCTACTTGTTGCATGTGTTTTGGATAGTTAAAACCTACTCTTATTCTTAGAATGAAGCAAAATAACGGCTTTATAATGACGATAACAAGAAGGGAGATTTCCATGCGTGGCTTTACAAAAATGTAATCCATTTCAAGGAACCCATTGCCACGGCTCACTTTTTTCCTATTTGGCACAACTTCTTGATCAAGAATGAAGTTAGTCAAAAAGACAAATTTAAAATATGTTATTGCTATTGTCAACATTTGCTTCTTTTGTGTAGATGGGTCAACCTGTATGATCTAATTGAGTTGAAGTCAGAACACATAAGAGATAATGTAGTCATGAGCTCAATTAGCAAGAGGATCAAACAACAAGCAGATGAATAGCTTACCTATTAATAATTATATGGATGAGCAAACACAAGCTGATACCTTCAGAATCAAAACTCCTATTCCTAATCTCGTGCAAAGTTCAAGTATGCTCTGCTAATTTATTGCCTTTGGTTTCTTCTACTTCTGTGATGTTATTTTTTTTTTATTTTGGAGAAAAAATATTTGTTCAGACTCTTAATGTTGAACAACCTATCCGAAATCCTAAAAGAAGTAAAATTAGACTCCATCCAATGTTCTGAAGATGGACTAAAATATCTTAGTCTCATCGTTATCCATTCTTGACCCTCTCCCTGTAAATATAACACAATGAATTTGTCATAAAAGATGCAGAAGAAATGAAGTTCTTACTCAAGTATTTGTTTTTTCATGTAGGAATAAGACGGCAAAAAATTCAGAATAACATTAGCAATGACTGATAAGAAAGAAACCTTTTTTCTTTTGTGTATTTACCAATTACCATTTCCCAAATAAGAATTTTAAAACATCGTTCCTGCTATCTTTTATTTTAAAAGCTATCCTAAGTTATGCAAGACTATTATAGAGCCAAGTACATCAATGAAAACTGAAAGAAAAATTAAGAACCCCCTCCATCACCTTGGTTTCCAAGACTAGCTGTCGATAACCAACAAATAATTAAGGAATATAAATATCTCTAATAATTATATATATTCCATATAAATACGCAACAACGACCTTAAAACTGAACCAATCATCACTTTCTACATATATTGAACAAAGGGAGAAACAACTACCTACAAATTTTGAAGACTAGCAAAATCGATTGCACCAAGTCTACATCATGACTTCCAACACCTCCACAAGACCAGCAAGTTCTTTCAATCGAAGCAAACTACACTTACATATAGTTAAAATAGAAATCAAATTATAAACTTGCTTGTATGTCCCCCCCAAAAAAGGAACTTGTATGATGCACATAAAAAAATTCATCGTATGAAATGATCCATAGTATGACTAAAGCAAGCGAACTAAGATAGGTGTGTGGCGGAACGCATAAAATACGTACCGAGCTATATTTTATGCGCCAATGAATCAATTAAGCAAACAAGGAATCAACGAGGGGTGTGGAATGAAAGTCACAATAATTTATTGATATTACTTTAGATGAAACGGACGTGTAATTCTCAATAGACTAACAAGTTCTACTTTGTTCAAATTAATAGCCAATAAGATGCAAGATCATGAGTTCAAAGATAAGTAATTGCAGTATGTTTTAGTTTACAAATTATAAAAACCAAATGCCTTAGTTAATTAGCTCGCAGTAGTGGCAGCGTTTTCTACAAAAAAGGAGGTGGATGTAGGCTGAGGTATGAGGGTGAAGATATGAGGGTGTGGAACTAAAGGTAGATCTCTCATCAGCATTTTGTCGAACAGGTGGCGGGCACTTCTGTTGGACAATATGAATGACACGTACAAAAGTTTGCGTTTTGGTTTTGATATAGGATTGATATAATATTGAAGGAGGTGTGGGTCTTATCATGATTAGACTTTGTCAAAGTCTGTGGGCCCATAGATTAGGAGTTGTATGGATATGAGCGTATATGCATAGATAAATCCAGTATATAAGCCCAATAAGATTCCATCTTAAAATCAATTGACAATAGAAGGAGTAACACATCAACCTTATATACTAAACAAATTATGTTCCAACTTTCGATGTGGGACGTTTATATTCCAACAACCTGGAATTCATATTCATCAATTGGAGGGAAATACAACGGCTACGGGGAAATGTAGAGGGAACCTAATAACCTATGAACATTTGAGAAGTCATATAGATAAATCAAATCATAACAGCTCTCAATTTGCATCTTCTCATACTCTTGATCTCATAAGCAATCTTTACAAGCAAACGTCAATCTATCTGAAGCTCAATCAATGAAAATATAAAAACCCAAAAAATCCAGAAATCATATGCAAAACCCAATTCAAAAATTACCTTTTATTCAAGAGATTCTTGATGGCAACTATAGCATTGGCGGATCCAGGAATTTATCAAAGGAGGGGCGATTTTAGTTCGATTTATTTTTCCGTTTCATGGGTCGATATTTATATTAATATTTTAAAAATACAAAAAAAGTATGACATATATCTTTTAAAATTTGACTAATTCATATAATACATGCTCTATATTTTCGCATTTAAAAAAAAAAAATTGAATAATGTAAGATTTTTAATTTTATTTTAAATAAAAAAAGTAAAACATAAAAGAAAAAACAAAAGATAAATAAACATATTTAATAAATTTAAAGATTTTAATAAGGCCCCCAATTTTTTTAACAAAAATAGAAAAAAAAAAACGAAAGAAATTGAAGATTTGAACTCATAACCTTTTATTTTTTTTACACAAATTCTGAGACAAAAACAATGTTTTTTATGTAATTTATTTATCATTCTATATATACATAGTAAAAAATAAAATTTCAAAATGGGGCTAAAACCAAATACTCGACCTATTATAAGAGATTCCTCGAGAGAAAACCCGGGTTGTCGCCCCCTCAAGCCCCCCTAAATCCGCCCCTGAACTATAAACTATAGTATTATTATCCCCAAAACTCCACAGTAAACAATTCCACATCTCTTTCGCCAATCACCTCTAGATCAAATACTATCTAAATTAAATGCCCAATTCCTTGTCTTTTGACCAAGAGAGTTCGAGACTCACCGGGAAGTAGACGACGGAGGCTGAAGTGACTGGTCGGGAAAACACGCCTTGAAAGCGGACATAATGAGGGTGAGGAGTCGCCGCCGCCGATGCTGTGCAAATGGAGATACATGACGGAATGGCTTACCGTCCATTGCCAGATATATATACAGACGGATGGAGGAGAAAAGGCGGTGAGGTTGTGAGCAGAAGAGGAGGAGTTGCCACGTACATATAGATGGGGCAATTAATGGACGCGTGGAAAACAATATGAAAGTACACTAAATGGCAGTTTTGTAATCAATTAAAAAAAAGTTGAAAAAATGTACTATTTATTTTCAAATCTTTAGCTTTTAGAATAATATGGACATAATTATATGTTATTAGTAGCTATTTTCAAAAAAAAATTATAATCTATATCTATTTATATTTAAAAGTTAGTATTTTAGGTCATTGAATACTAACTTTGAAAGACAAAACCAACTTTTTATGGCCTTCTACAGTCTGTTTAAATGGGTCCAAAGGCTAGACCAATATTTTCGAGGTCCATCACTATAATCTAAGTCCCTACCTAGCTCCAATTAAGAAAAATAATATTGTTATACAAATATGTTCACGCAACCGACATCTAGGATAAGACCCTACCGGGCTCCAATTAAGGGAAATAGCATAGCATTGTTAAAACACGTGCAATCCAATAAAAGAGGAGACAATGAAGAGCCAGAAAAAAAATTGTAATTATGAGAATTACTGCCTCTATAGGAAACGATTGGCCTTTTCACCTATACTAGCATTAATGTCCTTGCTCATCCATGCGCCTTTAAATACTGTTGGTGATAACAACAAATTTCTTCAGTTCCATTAGCCCTCATCTTATACATCATGGTTTCTTCCACAGACTCCCAAAGCAAGGCCTCCTCTGTTGTTCATTGTGATGCATCGACATCGAGCACGTCCAAGATGAAAGAAAAAGGTATTAGCAGCATTACTGCACCCGCCTTATTCCTAAAGCCATTGACAAATTTAATTCACAACTTTAAACCCTCCAACTTCTGCAAAATGAAATATTCAAGTGTGAGTCATCCTTATCTCTTCTACTAATATCATAATTATTTACCTTAATTTTATTTCACTGATGGGATTGACATACAAGTAGAAGAATTTGTAAAATGTGTGAAATTAACACAAAACAAAAAAATAAATAAAAAAACATAACTCATACCCGCTATTCTTCTTTCTCCTCAATTGCTCCCTTCTTCATCTCCTTTGATTCTGCTCGGTTTCATCAAAAAACCCTTCATCGCTTCTCACTCCATCTCTCTTAGATGCAGAAAATTCAAACTATTCAACAAATTTGTCGAATCTTCGGAGGGGCACAAAAAACCGGGAGGGGAGGATGAGGCGGCGACCGTGGCTAAAAGCAGAGGAAAGCGCAATGCCTACGCACTGTAGAATCCTAGCCGCACCGCCAACGATGGAGGAGGATGAGGAAGAAGGCGCATTTCTATGCGTGGATGATCGGCATTGGATGAGACGTGAGAGGCCACCAGTGCCTCCAAAATCCCCGACGGGCTCCGGAGAAGACGTCGCTTGCAGAAGATAGAAAGTTTGGATTTGGGGTTTCTCTTTGGTACAAGACGGTAGAACATAGCTAGGGTTTTCTCACCAACCTCATTCTTTTGATTGTGGATCTGGCGTTTGCACAACACCCCAAGCTTGACCAGACTATTATTTTTTGCTTTGCATCACCTCTTCCACCCTTTTTTTTAAACTATATGCAAGTTACAAAGCAGCATAATAAACTAAAATTCTATATTCTATCTACATTTTTAGTACCTTTTCCAAACAACATTTTTGAATACTTCTACGTAGAAATCAACCGGGATTAAAAATTAAAATCTATTAAAAAATAAAGCCCATTAATACTATACCAAATGTAAATTTAGCAAAAGATTCTATTTCTTTTGTTCAACATTACCCAAAGATTCAGATATCTATTCAAAAATATACACTAACTTATTCATTGAAAGACAAATATAATTAAAAAAACTGACTATTTCATTTATAATCTACTTACGTGAATAAATAAAATTACAAATAAATTATGATGTATAATATTATATTATTCATAGAAGGTTACAAAATCAACCAATATCAATTTTAAACAAAACATCATATATTAATCCACAACTTTATAATTTCATATCAAACGAACTACAATAATATACGTTGACCCGTGCAAAGCACGGGGTCCGATTACTAGTATATTTAAAAGTTAGCATTCTTGGGTATTGAATGCTAACTTTTAAATACAAAAGCAAGACAAAAGTAGGAGAAATGCAACCTTTTAGCATGTACAACGTACCCCCTCCACCTCGGTTTGCAACTGGCCCAAAATATTGGCCCAAAATATTTAAGAGAAATATGTTACGCAACCTTCTACAATTATGAGAGACAAAATTGGCCCAAAATATCTAAAAGAAACATGTCACACAACCTCATCAACCTTTTAGCATTCTACGAAGCCCAAAACGTTAAAAATAAATATGTTACGCAACATTCTACAATTATGAGAGACAAAATCAACCTTTTAGCAGGAGATATGTTAGCAGCCAACATTAAACCCTATATGCCTACATTTATGAGAATTAGGAGGGGACGCTGAACAACAATGAAGAAACTAAACGATGGACCTTTCACCTACAATCAGTGAAGAAATTGAACAGCCATTCTAGGGAGATATCTTCCTCATCCTTGTGCCTATAAATACGGTTGGTGATAACCACAGATTTCCTCACTTCCATTTGCCCCCATCTCATCTCAAACACCCTGGCTTCTTCCACAGACAAGAAGGGATATGCTGCATCGACCACATCCAAGATGAAAGCAAAAGATATGAGCATCATTACTAGATCCGCAACCCCCCCCCAACAAGAAGGGATCTGTGTAACACCCTTAGGCCAGCCACTGCGCCACCAACCGGTGCCGGTGCCGCCTGGTTGTCCACATGGGCCGCAGCCCATACACCCCAACCCGCCCCAAAGGCAACTCAATTGGTGACATATCTCTCAGGAAAGGGGAGATATGCCAAAGGTCGGGGGTTCGATTCCCCTTGGCAACAACCCGCTTGTGTTGGCTGTGGGCCACACAGGAGACAGCCGTTGGGCTGGGCCTTTGGGCCGGGTTGGGGTGTATGGGCTGCGGCCCATGTGGACAACCAGGCGGCACCGGTTGGTGACACGGTGGCTGGCCTGGGGGTGTTACAATCTGTTGTAGCAGTGACGCAGGCAGAAGAATCCTACGTTGCTCTTGGCCAACTCACTTTCGGGACGGCCTACACAGTACGAGTAATGATTTTTCGTAAGTGGGAGGCAACAAACTTGAAAGACAAACCTATCAACACCGACTATATCATATCAGATGAGCATGTATTATACTATTATTACCAAGTGCCTTCTTGCTACTGCATTATTTGTATCTACATATACTTATTTTTGTTATACTAATTTTTGTTGCTACAATAGGGCGGTGCTATACCAATTACAAGCATGTTTAACAACTACACAGTTCATCTTCAAGTGTAGAACTTGAGGATAAAGAACACTAAGATAATCTAGCCACTATTCAGAGAAAACAGACCACATTTAGACGTTTCAGTGTGAGCTTTGAATCCAAGGAAGGATGCATGTACTTATTTTAGAAACGTTCCTTGATAATGCACCTTCTTCCTACAAAGGTTGATTAAAAAACTATCTGCAAAGAGCAAATCAAAACATACTTAGAGCTCATCATTAAATTAATATAACACATTGTAACATTTACAATTCCCATGTATCTCTCAGCCATTGAATGATATTCTTATACTGTTGTGTTGTATCAAATGAAAAATTATACCATTGTATCAATTGCCTCTAAATAAGACATGCACCGTACATGCAAGGGTAGTCTCATGATTATACTTCCATCAATAGATAAATTTGGTAAAACTTAAGGCTAGTCATCTATACAGAGGACATCAAGATCCCATGGAGTCATGCATTGTGCACAAAGCAAACTATTCTTTCGGCTTTTACTAAAAGACATCAAAATCTAACATCTGATTCTGATATTCTTGTAAGTATTCAAATACTAGACAAATTACAGACGAGAAGTAAAACTTTTTAAAGTCCTGCAATTTCTCCCATTTTCAAGAGCACGATTCTTTCGATCCAAGAAATTAGAGCAGAAGAAAAAGAAGAAGAAGAACTCACAGCTTCAGCTCCTTGCTTCACGAGAACAAGAGACTCATCTTTTCCTCCTTCAACATCCATATCTGGAGACTTGCATGCCTGATGCAATTGTTAGTGAATTTGTTCTTGAATGCTATTTTTACACTCAAGTCTTTGAATACTTTTGAATAGCACATTGAGCAAGAAGAGAAAAATCCAATCATGAGACAGGACAAAATGATTCAGATTACAAAAGCATTAACAACTGGACCGTTCCATACATCAGGATCCAAAAGCAAGTTCCCCTCTGTTATTTATACTAATGGACGTATGCAGGTAATATTGATGCTATTAATGTATGGATAAGGAAGAAGAAGGAAAATGACTTGTTTGGATAACATAAAGAGGAACATATAATATTGTCGACTAATCATGCCAACCATCACAAGAAGAAACTAAAAAGAAATCAAAAGCTATAGTCACACAAGTAGCAAATAGCCATGAAAAACTGGTCAATTTACAAACTTGACAGCCTTCTAAACGACCTCTAAGCTCACGATAACATCACCAAAAGATAGATAACGCCACAAAACCAACAAGCTTCAGAAGTTCAATACCATGTTCAAATACATAAAAGCCACGAATTGGTAAAATGGTAAGGAGAACATATACCATGTTCAAATACATAAAAGCCTGAAGCATTTTCCAGGTCCTTCACGCCTTGCACAACCACTGCAAGAAGAAAATATCAAGGCTATAGAGGAGTTGGAAACCATGCTAACATATCTTGAGTAATGCATCACATTTCAACCTTTGAGAGAAAACAAAACTTGAAACACTTGTCCTTTCATCTAATCCAACCTATGCATAAAAACTCAACCCAACTTGTACCAACTATATAAAATAAGGCACAGAAGAAATCATTTTTACATGAATTCAAATCCAAGTTCTATTTTCAAATACACATGTAAATGTATTAAAAAGTACCTTCTAACACAAGATACTACAACAACAAAAATTCATTAGATCTTTTTTATGCCACACAACATTAAAATGATACATCCTAGCAACAAAGGTGGCACAACAAGATTGACCTGGGATTTCCTTACCTCCTTTGCAAAGCTTGTGCTTTCGATGTGGGAATAATGATCAATGATTCAATCCCTTTCTCTGGATAATAGGAGCGTGCCTTTACCAATCCTGGATCTATAACATACTTGATTCCTGGTATTGTCACTTATGTCTCGACAATATTTGTTGCCAAAATAACCTACAAAAGAATGTGAATCAAATATGTACAACCTGTTCACCTAAAGAGGATTACAAGAACATGTGGACCAGCATAAGCGCAAATGCAACATCTCTGGAACTTTTCAAAACCAGTCAGCAAAAGACAGTACCAACTACATAAGCATTAGCAAAGCATAGCTAAACATACCTTACAAAATCCATATGGGGATGATGTGAATACTTTCATTTGTTGTTCTGGGGGAAGAGACGAGAATATAGGTACTGTCAGCAGATGTTGATTCTCGACGGGTAGTTGCTTTAATTGAACTTGAACAAGTGTTTCAACAACTTCAATTTCTTCTTGGCCAGTCAAGAATGCAAGCATAATCGAACTAGATGAATGCAAGCATATTAACTTATTGGATTATACCAAATGATGAACAAACGTAGGAACACAAGACTAAACCGAGAAAAAAGAAGGGATATATATAGAACTAGAAGTATTATGTTACACACCTCTTGTGGCTAGCAATCACACCCCACCCAGCACGCTTGGACATCGTCACGACTTTAATACTCTCTATAACACTTTCAATTTGGTTCACCTGTTTCACAGGAAATTGAATATTGTGATGTTTGGTATATTATGTAAAATGGAAAAATATTTCATGTACAATTGGTATATAGTGTGGTACCTTGAGGAGAAGAGCATTGCATGCCTTCATCTGAATTGCCTTTTCAACCATCTGAAAAAATAAAACGAAAATGTTAAGACCTCATTAAGAAATCAATCCTAAACCCTGAGTAAAAAAATTAGAGTGTAAACAGTAACGAAAGGTGAAATATATCAATCAAGCATCAAACAACACATTAATGACATGGGATAATCTTTTTAACAACTACTAGTAGACATGCCCGTGCTAAGCACGGGCCAAATATTTTATGATATTTTAAATTTATTTTTATTGATTGATTTGGTAAATAAGAATTAATTAATTTATTCAATAAGTGATTAAGTAGTAAAAAATGTATAAAAATTGATATTTTATAGAAAAGAATCTTTTTAATACCTAACATTCTGAACTACTTTAATTTCTTAATTATATACATACATAGTTTTGATATATATATATATATAGGGGCGCGCTCTGGTAAAACGAGAGTTATGGTAAAACGGTAGTACTAATCTGGAGCGTTGGATTGATGGTAATGGATGGTTGGATGAATAGGTTATATAATAGATATGGTAGGGGTGTAACTACCAAATCTAACCTAATATGACAATTAATCAAATTTTAATTAATAAAAAAAAGGGTTGTTACAGGAGAGAGAAAAAGAAGATTATTCTCTTTCCTAATCGTCTTCAACATACATAGGGTTTAGATTCTAATTTCGCAATTTGGTTTTCGCAATTTTATAGATATTCATACAGCCAGTAATCGATATTCATTCAAAATGTTTTGATATTCATGTAATTTTGAAATCGATATTCATATAAGCAATATTCGATATTCATGAAAATAGTGTCGATATTCAAGTTTTAATCTGCATATGATGATTATCGGTTATATGAATTAGGCAATATTCATACAAACGGTATTGATATTCGTGTGTTAATTTCAAGCTTTTGAAAACGATTCATGATCTTCGAAACTTTTTGTTTGTATCTGGTGAATATCGCAAAGCCAATTTTGAATATCGACTACTCAATGCATGAAACCTACATCCAACATGAATATGAACAACATTATAGTGAATATCACATCATACAATTTGAATATCAACTACTCAACGCATGCCACTTAAATCCAACATGAATATCAAAAGAATGTGTATGAATATCACAATAAATAATTTGAATATCACATATAAAAACGTGAATATCAACGATAAATAACTCATACAACATCATCAACAAGCAGAATCTGAATCCACGTGAATATCAACATTACTATAATGAATAACACCATAGAGAAACTGAATATCATACATACAATATCTAAATCATAAATATCAAAATACATAAATTATAACAGTGTGAATAACAACACTATTAACATGAATATCAATGATAAATAACTCATATAACACCATCAATAAGTAGAATCTAAATCCACGTGAATATCACATTATTATAATGAATAACACCATACCGAAAATGAATATCATATATACAATATCAAAACAATATATACAAGCAGAATATCAATGACCAAACAACTCATACAACACCATCATCAAGCAGAATATGAATTCACATGAATATCAATATTATTATAATGAATAACACCACAGATAAACTGAATATCATATATACAATATCCGAAACATAAATATCAAAACACACAAACGCCCATTATGTGCTAAATTTCAGAGTCGAGCTTGATAGATTAAGATCAATACTAGCTAATCTTGCATCTTTTACCGTGAATTAATTGACATGAAACCCCAATTCAAAATACAAGTAAATAACATGTCCCTGCACTTGTTATATAAGAAACCAAAATCATCATCATAATAAGATAAGATCCTCACTGATTCAGTGCATATACAGGAACCATGAGAACAACACCAAAAATCCATTTTTGCTCCTGGAAACAGAAAACATATATAAATTCCTTTGCAACAAGTTGATAGATTTATCCAACGGACCACACTTATACAAATGCCTTCCACAAATTTGTGAGGTGGCCCACGTCCTCCTCTTCTTCTTCTTCAATTTGGAGCACCCAATTTACGTACATAGGTTCAATTTGGAGCGACCACTGGACATCCGCTGATGCTCCAAATGCTGATCGGTGGTGGAGCGACCACTAGACATCCGCTGATGCTCCAAATTGAACGGAGTTGTGCGAATGACGTCAGAGGGTGGTCGGCGGCGCTAGCACATGAGCGAAAGTGCTGGGGACTGGTGGCGGTGCTGATCGGTGGTGGCGACTGGACTAGGCGGTGATCGAGCGACCACTGGACAACAGCAACTACGACACGAGCAGGGGCGTCACGACGAGCTTGTGGTGTGGGTCTCCGGCGGGAGATGAGGGCACAGAGGTCGCCCCGGTGGGTTAGAGGGATAGATCAGGAAGATGAAAAGGGGATCAGGGAGAGAGAGATCTGAGAGGGAGAGAGATCTGGAAGGTAGAGGATAAAATAAAAAAGGAAATGGTAGGATTTTTATGATTTGGGTAAACAAAATCCCTAAATTAATGGGAATTATATGTGTGCAATTCCACGGTATAATCATGCATCCATTTAATTTTAATCTCAACCATTCCTTTATTTGTAATCCAATGACTTTAATTAGTACTACCGTTTTACTCTAAGGAGCTGTTTCACCAGAACCAAATTCTATATATATATATATATAAAGGAATTCATAAATAAATAAAATATGATCGAGCTATACATAAAAAGTGAAAAAATTATTTGTAGTGGATTGAAATTATTTAAGGCTTCCAAAATTATTTCTTATTGTTGCTTATTTACTAATTTAGAACGGTTTTTATATATCCAAACAATAAGAAGGTAATTATAGTGGATTTTTTAACACATAACAATATATAATAGAAAAATTGTAACCGAATATACCACTTTGGTGGCATATTTTGCAAAGTGGGTATTGTTTTATAGGATATGGCAAGAATACCCTATTTTCTACCCAAATAAGGGCAAAAGTGGTAAAACACATATTTTGGGTACAAAAATGAAAAGATAAATTCGGATTTACAATTACCTTTTCTTTGCAAAATTGTAATGTTTATTTTATTGTATTTCGAAATGAAAGAAAAAAAGAAAAATGAGTGTGATTTGTCATGATGTGACCGTTTAGAGGTTACCATTGGAAATTGTTTCAACCAATTTCAACTTGAACTCATTAATTGTAAAATTAACCAAATTAATTGCCAAATCTGATGCTTAACTAAATTAACCAAAATTTCAACCGTATTTAGTGCTAACAGGTAAACCAAAATTTCAATATTGTAAACCCATTTTCAACCCATTAATTTGAAGCCATTTAACATCAGATCCTCATTAATTTTTCACCCATTTAACATCAGAACATCAACCCATTTTCAACCCCCTCAAAATTCCTCTTCTTCACCGGACACCGAAATCGAATTCCGGCGAGCTCTGTAATCGCCGTCAACCTCTGCTAACCTCTCTGAAGCCCAAACAAACAAAGAAAAGAGAATGGCTGTTACCAGAGCTTCGAATAATGTGACACCGCAGAAGAAAAGAAAAAGAGAGGTGGATGAAGAAGAACAAGGTGGTAAGAGGAAGGGAAAATATGCGGCGAAGAAAACCCCTCCATCTGCAAAACCCAAAGCTACAAAGAAGAAGAAGGCTAAATCAGAGAGCGGTTATTCTGTGAAGAAAAAGGAAGTTGTCGCTCTTCTGAAAAGGTGGAAAAGCATGAAGCCTTTAGCTTTCAAGGAAGATGTAAGTAAAAAAAACTCTCAGAAATGTTGACCTTTTCAATTTGTCAATCTAGGGTTTATTGATATCCCGACACCGTTGTGTCCGTAACTTATGCAAGTTCTGTTATTCAATTGTAGATTAAGTACGCGTTCTACAAAGGCGACCCTTTATATGGAAGAATCAATATCAACTGTAGGTTTTCATACGTGCGTGATATTGAAAACAAATTGACTGGTGCAGATTGGAGAAGGATAATTGCAAGCCCTTTTGGAAATGTAATGAAAATGCCGCGTCAGGTTACATTTTCTTCCCAAACTATACATAATGTTCTTTTTAAGCAAATAAAATCAAAAAAGAAGTGGGAGACCTGGTACGAGATAGGTGGTAAAGTGTTAAGGTTTTCAATGAAGGAGTTTGCATTGATAACTGGTTTAAATTGTGGTCAAATGCCACCAGAATCAGTTGGGAAGAAGAAAAAGAAAGATGTACAAGTGATGGAGAAGTTCTTTGATGGTCCTGCTGGTCCTAAAACCTCAGTGCAAGACTTGTACGAGAGGTTCAGGGATTATAGACTGCTAGATAATTACAAGTTGAAGATGGCATTGCTTTTGATAGTTGAAGGTATTTTTCTTGGAGGAGATAAGAAGAGACTAGTTAAAGTTGAACATGTGAAGCTGCTGGATAACATGGACAAGTTTTGGGATTATCCTTGGGGAAGAGTTGCATATGAAGAGTTGCACAGGTCTTTGACAAAATCTCTGGCCAGAAGAATGCTTACTGTTGAAAAAGCTTTGCTACTCTCTGAAGATGCAAGGATTCCCTATACCATTCAAGGAATGCCAGTTGTATTTCAGGTATATTAAATTAGTAATTGCATTTGCCTATATATCCCTGACAAGTTTGATAGTGTTGGGTGGTGGGATTTAAGTGTTTAAACTTGAAGTGATACCTATAAAGTAAATATTTGAAGTTTGAGAAACTGTTGGATCACTTTTAAATCAAAGAATTGAATTGTTATATGGAATTTGTGCTGAAATCATGCAAACATTTGTTTGAATTGTTAAAGTTCATACAAGTTTTAATATGCTTGACTAGTTACCTAGTGAAGGGTGTCTGGATTTGAAATGTTAAAGTTCATACAAGTTTGAATAATGAAAAAGTTGTGTCTATGTAGGTTTGGATATGGGAATGTGTCCAAAGCTTTGGAGTCCAGTATGCTTCCAAGATAAATGAGACAGCTATATCCCGAGGTCTTCGTTGGTACTCAGAGCAATGTCCTGAACATGGACTGCTTCAGTTGTGTTTTGCTGATCCAAAGCTGAAGGTCCTGCCTATTCTCATACCTGATGAATCTGAGAAGAGTTTGTTAAGTGCCTGCAGATTCCATGATGAAGTCAAGGACCCTTTCTTTGACAAAATAGTATCTGAGGCTATGGCTATGGGAAAGGCAAATGCCAAACTGAAAGAGCCTAACAAGGGGAAAGAGGCTTTCAAAGGAGAAGTTAGTGGTGATGCAAATGCAAGGCAGATGATGGATATCATTAATCAGTTGTGTAACAAGATTGCTAAGATGGAACACGGTCTATGTGAGAGGATTGACATGTTGGAGAGGAACAATGTCCAAGTTTTTGAAAAGGTTCCTAAGAGGAAGAAAAGAATGGTTAAGAAGTCTGAGGCTCAAGCAAGTGATAGTGATAGTGAAGAGTTTGATGGAGTTGATGATTATATAGATGATTCAGAAGGTTCTGAGACTGAAGCAAGTGATAGTGAAGGTAGTGACAATGAAAAAAGTGAGGATGATGAAAAGGCTGTTAGTGAGGATGAAAAGGCTGGTAGTGAAAAGGCTGTTAGTGAGGATGAAAAGGCTGGTAGTGACAAGGCTGTTAGTGTGGATGAGGATGATGAAAAGGCTGGTAGTGACAAGGCTGTTAGTGGAGATCATAATTTGATGGATGTTGATACTAAGGTATGACATTCCAATTATTTTAAGATTTCTACTTTCATAGATATTTTAAAGAAGTATGGCAGGATATGGAGTTGAAGAAACTTAAATTAGATAGATAACACTAAAAATTCTCTATCATTGCAGGGAAATGAAACAGAAGAAGGAAGCAGTGAGCCCATTATTGAGAATAATCAAGAATTTGTTAGTGAGGCATTTGAACAAAATTCAAAGGATAATGATGTGAACCTAGATGACAACCCTAGAGACAGTGATGAAAATGTGGCCATACAAGACAATTCTGGTTTGGCCATACAAGTATATAAGGTATGCCATAAGTACACGTCGAGTGTATTAATGAAGCGTGACAGGTTATAAATTTTGAGAAATGTGTTGTAGGTTTTAAAAATTGGAATATGCACATTATTTTGAAGTAATATATATTTTTGTGGTAAATGTAACTTCAGGAATTGGAGGAAAATTATGTATTAGTTGGTGTTGGTAGAAGAACTGGAGATATAGTAATGGATGTTGTAGCTGACATTAGTGAGAAGCTAACTGATAAGGATGGAATGCCTGATGATGATGTTGATGCCCCTAGGGAGCAAGATGAGTTGATACCGAATGTTGATAGTACTATCACAAATGATGTAGAAGATGCCCCAAGGGAAGAGCAGGAAAGCCAGGAAGCAGAAGTCCAGGTTTCTAGGGCAGTAGCCGTTCAAT